>VDFB02056382.1:0-41572 GCA_007258455.2 Sequoia sempervirens
CAAGAAGCGCAACAGGTTGCCAGTGCAGAGGTTGAATGATCTTGTTTATGTTCATTACAACCTACACCTTCGCCATAGTCAGATATTGGGCACTGACTTGTCACCCATCACATTGGAGGAGGTTGATCCACAGTCAAATTGGATCACTAAGGCCAAGGATCCTGTTTTTACTGATGAGGACCTTGATTGGGTCGACCAAGCGAATCAAGAGGCAAAGGCAGTAGCCATGGCAGAGGAAGAGGATAGAGCACGAGGAGACACCTTGGGTGTTGGTCTGGGTGCCACTGAGTTTGAGACTGAGACACAGGAATAGATGATGGCTACAACATCATCCAAGACCTATCTTAGATGTCTACGCAAGAGGACTAATGCTTAGTGATGAAAGCTCCTCTGAGCCATAGACTTATAGCTTTTGTTTTACTTTTGTTATATGTTTGGAACTTTTGATGCCATGGATTTCATATTCCATGAGTATTGTATACATTTCACAACATTCATATATCTAACTGTTTTGACTCTTATTACAATTATTGGTATTAAGCAATTACTTATTTCCTTCAGCTAAAATTTGCGTTTATACTTATGTGATCAATATATGATAGTGTATAGGATCATAGTAGTTTCTATTTCATGATGTTATTATGTATTTAAGGTTTATTTACTAAAGGGTGCATGAAACAAGCTTTAAATCCTTAAAAATCTCTGAATTTCTTGGGTTTTTCTATTTGTCGATTCTTTGCCAAGTCTTGGGCGAGTCTGGGCTCCAAGTCCGAGTCCGAGTCAAAAATCGGCTTGCCGAGTCCGAGGCGAGTCCGAGTCTTGTAACACTGCATAAGGCACACCCTAACATACTCAAAGACTTCATCCTTAAGCCCTTTCCAAGAGAATCTTTCTCAGATCTACCTATAACTCTTGTAGAAACCAGGGTGACCAGCCATCAGTGCATCATGAAATGACCTCATAATCTTCACCTTAAGCTCTGATTCGAGAACTAAAAAGATTCTCTCCTTGTAAAGTATGAGTTCATCCACCATCTTGTACCTATCATCATGCAAAGTACCATCCAAAACACTACTGGCCAATGAGTTCTTAGCATACTCAACAAGAATTTTCTCTTTCCAATCAACTGTAATTTCCATCAATGAACATAAATGTGGCCTTCTTGGCAATGCATTAGCCACTACATTTTTCTTCCCTTTGGCATATTCAATGTCTAAATCATAAGTTTGCAGCTTACTTACCCACTTCTGTTGCTTGTTATTAAGATCCTTTTGATTTAGGAAATGCTTGAGGCTATTATGATATGTTTTGACAATGAACTTACCCCCCACAAGGTATTGCCTAAACTTGGCCAAAGCATGCATGATTGCAAGCATTTCCTTGTCATAGATTGAGTAGCTTCTCTCTCCACCTCTCGACTTCCTACTTTCATAGGCAATTGGGTGCTTATCTTGCATTAGGACAGCCAGATTAATATTATTTACATTGCTGGCTGAATGCATTAGTGTGCACATTTGGCTTGGACGTGGGAACATCTACAAACTTGTTGCTGATGTTTCCATTTCATGGCCTTTATTCCATTATTTTTTAAGGTGTGAGACCCAGCTAGGTGAGTCGTGAGGGTTCTACACCAAGGTGCAGGCCTATCCTCAAACATATTTCCATTTATTGGAGGTCGTGGACACTTACCCAGGGCCGTGGAAGACACAGAGGTTGCAGCGGTCGTAGAGCACCATATAATCCATCGTTGCACTTGTGAGGTAGGACGCAGCCATTAATAATCAGCTACAGGTCTGTAATTTAGGAAGGACGTGCAAATCTGTATGTGAATCGCCTGTTAGTGAATGCTTAGAGCTGCAATAGGAGGCAGTGACATATTGCAGGCAGGAGTAAGGTAACTTTGGTGCATGAAAATTAGACTGGCATCACTTTCCAGTCGTGGTTTGCTGTTATAGTTGGCGTCAACCCCTTCTTCAAACTTGTTTCTTAGTCTAAACGTGAAGCTAGGAATTGCATACATCATGTAGAAACCCTTGTTTCCCCGTTTTCTCTGAATCTGACTGTTTTTATGTTTTCTGAAGGTTTTTGGTTTTTTTGGTGTTTTTGAGCATAAATGAAGTAATGCGATTTTGCAAGGATTGAATAATAAATTCAACTAAAATCATATAGTTGCTAACTGAAGCAAATAGCTAATGAAATAAGTAACCAGTATGTGTATTGTGCTTTCCAAAACATTACAATGCTGGATCTTTGACATGCATATAAAATAACAATAGATTTGCAATATTCAAAAGAACCTGATTTCAGCCGCCCTAGAGAAGAATGAGATCACTACGGCTATATGAATGTGTGTTCTCCCTCCGTCAGAAGTTGCCAAAAGATTCCAGATGCATGGGCGCCTTCAACTATGAAGATGAATGATCAAAAGAATAGGCGATCTTCTCTGTTGAGGAAGTACGGCTTTAGAGATGGTACGGCCCTGCTGTACAAAGTACGGCTGACAGCAGCAAACAATTAAATAAAGGTACGGCTCCCTCTGGTGTCTCCGGATCTGAAGAAAAATAGGCACCTAACTGTAGGAAGCTCTTCTGAATGAATCTCTCTCTAAAACCCTGATGAAATAAACCTCTGTGAAGCTCTGTAATTTCTTCTGGATGAAGAAATCTCTTATCTGGCAATAAATTAGGTGATATCTCACACCCTCTGAACTGCTTTCACTGGAGATGGCTCGTTCCCCAATGCATTCGAGACTGAAACCCTAAGTTTCTGTGCTCAGACCAAACTTGATCAATTTTCAATAACTCAATATGACATAATGGCTCGATTCCCAATGCAAATGGCTTATACACATGAAAAGTGCGAATTCCTCAATAATAGGGAAACATTAAAATATTTCGAACTTTTCATTTTAATCTTTCAATAGTCTCAGCCAAATTTTTACTTATAAATTTAATTGTCAAAATGGCCCCTTTCTGATGATGGGCGACCCCTTTCACTGAAATCACTTAAGTTATAATAAAATATTATAACTTTATATTATAATGCTCCAAAATTAATATTTAATTAAATCAATTAAATATTAATATCTCTCTCGATATATACCCGATGCACAAACCGTCTGAAGCTGATGAACACTGAAGTGATTCTGAATGCTATCAATCCATACTGCTAAAAATAGCAGGGGTCCCACGTTGAGTGCTGAATAACTGCTAAAAATAGCAACTCGGGCTAGAGGTGTCCGAATGAGTCCGAACGAAAGCCAACTGATCAAATACTGCCAACTGAAGCTGAGCCAAGCTCCAACATGACCCTCTATCCAACCTATCAGCCTACGAGGGTCGCATAATAGGCTAATCCTGTGCTCGGAGAGATGTCAACTAGAAGGGGACATGACACATCAGGGATAGTCACTCATTCTAGGGGTCACCTGAAAGTGGTATTTAAATACTGAGTTTGTACTACTCTACATCTGATTTGCTCATTGTTGTTATGTTATAGTTTGGAATAAATAAATGTAATAGTTAATATGTAACAATGAATATAATGATTTGGTTCTTTGACCTAAAAGCAATTTAGATGGGGTGCTATCTATTTCTGAGTTTATTACTAGTGAACTTGCAAACATCGTAATCATTGAAAAACACACAACCCAGTTAGAAGCAAACTGTTTGACAAAATGTTCTATCTGTCAAACTGAAAAGTTAATCGAGCAAATTCGCAAAGTCAGAACTTAGATTGGGGTGGGACATTACATATCTCTCAAATCCGAAACTAAAAATCCACTCAGGGTTTTTGTCGTCAAAAGATTATAGAACTCACAAGTTCAATCTGATAGCATAACAATATGAGAAACCTTCAACATATGAGAAATGAGAGTCCCAAACCTCCTTTTATAGCTTTTTTGTTGCTCTTTTGAAAAAGTGTTCTGCTTTTTCGTTGCTTTTTCAAAAAAGCACTTTTTGCTTTTTTTGAAAAAAAACACTTTTTTGCTTTTTCGAATTAAATAATTCATTACATGCAAAAGTCCTTTAATAAAATATAACACTTGGAAAATATTTTAACATTTAACATTATAAGCTTAAGTGTACATTTTAAATACTCCACCCGAGTTGCAAAAGGCACTGTCAAGGCCTCAAAAACCAAAACCAGTCACACCAAGAAGTAATTGAAGCCGAGGGATGATGATAGGTGCCAACTCAAAAGTTAACTAAAAATAGGCATGCCCTCCAAGAAGTTTGGAGAACAGTCCAAGAGGCTGAAAATGCTTATGAAAGAATCACTGGAATCAACACCACCAATTGAGCTCAATGTCACCATCAGATGCCAAAGAAAACCGAAACCAAGCTCTCCAAGATCTTTGGAGTCCCCTTACCACCACCAATTAGCCTACGGGAACTCAAGAAATAAGCTAACAGTCACCATGCTGATTAAGCTTGAGAAGGGGACATTACATTTTTTAATTTTTAAAAAAGCAATGTCATTACAATCCACAAATACAGGAAACTATCTAAGAAGAAATTCAAAAGATGTTAGTAGCAAGGATTCAATGCACCATCCTACATGAGTCTCTAACATCATTGCTAACAATAAAAAGAGTAACGAAATCAAGATATGCAGGGATTTTTGGAATCTAAATCAAGCTTCATTGAAGGATATTTATCCCTTGCCCATTTTGGATCATACTTTACAAGCAGTGACAAATCCTAAAATGTTGTCATTACTTGATGGATATTTAAGATATATCCAAATTGCCGTTGTAGCTGAATATCAATATAAGACAACATTGACTAGTTCATGGGGTACTTTTGCTTGTGAATGGATGTTGTTTGGTCTTATCAACACAGTGCTACTTTTCAACAAATAATGGATTTTCCCTTTGGTGGCTTGAAGAACAAAATAATTGTAGTGTAATTGAATAATCTTATACTATTCTCAAAGAGACTAGCGATCAATTTCAGCATTTAGAAAATGTATTTGAAAGATGAAGGTTTTATGGTATTTCCTTGAACCCAAATAAGTCCCTCGCAAGGTGCGTTGGAGGCCTAAGTGGTATTATTCTACTTTAGACAATATGCTCAAGGATGAACTTTCTCAATCAAATGCATGACCTCAAAGGATGGAGAAATAGACTACCAGTTCAACAATTAAGCAGAGTGGTATTTAGAGGCACAAGAACAACTTGAATGGGAAGCTACCATTTAATTTGAGTATGACACCTTGATGAAGAATCATTATTGGGACTTGGTGGAGTTGCCTTCAAATAAACAACCCATTGGATGCAAATGGGTGCATAAGGTCAAATGCAAACTTGATGATGCCTTGTATAAGTACAAGGCTTGTATTATTACGAAAGGATATTCACAACAAGACGAGATAGACTATGAAGAGACTTTTGCTCCTACAAAAAAGATGGTCAAATTTCAGTCACTTCTCCCCATAGCAACTTAGTTTGGTTGGAAGGTGTATTATAATTAGACTGAAATTCAAAAGCACCTTCCCAAATAGAGATTTGGGCATGGAGGTTTACATGGTGCAACCTAAGGATTTTCAAGTACTTTGTCGTGATCATCTAGTAGGCAAGTTGATTGAGCCTTTGTATGGGTTTAAGTAGTTTCCACGAACTTGGTATATAAAAATTGACCAACATCTCCAAGATTTTGGATTTAGAAGATGTCTTTCTAATCCAAATCTTTGGATTTAGAAGAAGTCTTTCTAATCGAAATCTTTATGTCATAAGTGATGGTGACGACATTGTGATTCTTATTGTATATGTTGACAATCTTGCCATCAAAATTAGTGGGACCCCTACTCTTTAGTGAGTGAATATATTTGTGTGTAGCTTTTGACATGATTGAACTAGGCCTCCTACACTATTGCCTAGGTGTTGAATTCAGATCAAATATGTCAAGTATATTGGAGATGTCTAGCATAATAGATTGCAATCTGAAATATCCCAAACTAATTTTCTATGCAAAAAAATTTCACTTTCACCAATCTATGTTCTCAGACATTTTGTCAAACAGTTTTCTCTCTGAACTGGTTTATGACTGATTTTGATATAGAGTGATTTGTTTATTGTTTTGGGCACAATAACATTAATGAAATACTTGCATTTATATAAATAAAATATACACTTGAACCCAAAGTAGCAATATGTATAAATGAACACTAAATTTCAAAGTGCTGGTAACAAATTATTACATTCAGAAATCTGATACAGCAAATAAATATTATTTACAACTCACTAACCTGGACATTAAATGCCCTTCACATCCATTCAAAGCCTTTCCCAACAAGTACGGCTAGCATAGAATAATTCATGAGCAATTCTCAAAGGGTACAACAGCCTTAGAAGTGGTACGGAAGTCTTTGTTTGATTCCTTCTACCCTTTTTTCTGCATAAGCTTCCTCCTTTGCCTTCTACGATACCTCCATGTCATGTCCCCGGAACATGACCATAAGATAGAATAAGGCCTATTTAATAATATTAATCAATTCTTACCATTACAATTATAATTGTCAAAGACGACATTATAATTATATAGTTATTATAATGTATATTAAGATATAATTTAAATGATAATTATAATATTTAAAATATAGATATTGACAATTTAAAGCTATTAATGATCCCCATTTAATGTTATCATATTATAATTGTAATAATATAAAATAAAGCACTTAATGTCATTATAGTAATAAAGAAACAGTAACTAATAATATTTAAAGTGAATAAATATATATAAATTAACAATATTATTATCAAATGTAAAATGATAATTATAATTATAGGTAATTAGGGGAAAAGAAGATTAGCGCACATGTATGAGAATCGGGCGTTGATTAGAAGCTCCTCACCTCCGCCACATTTGTCTTCAACTATTAGGCACGTATAATGTGGTGATGAATAAATAATAAGAGGTTGTCGCTCTCACCCACTGCACTTGTCTCTCTCGAAACTCGTACTAAGGGAGACGCATGGCTCTGAGCTTCTAAGCCGATACTATTGTGAGATGACCATGCTCGTAGAGTAGGGAACGTCGATGCCAAATAGCAAACTAAAGATTTCCGTAAACAAGTCACCAGAATGATAGTTATAAAAGCCACGATTATGATTGAGGAGCAACGATTAAACTTAACCAAGGGATGCGATTAGTCCCCAAAGGTCAAACAAAGAAAAGTCATCACCTTTCGGTGGACCATAGAGATATAAAGGTTAATCAAAAGAGAAGAGCAGGGGAACCATCAATAGGAGAGACATGATATGAAGTGAAGAAGAGCAAGGCGGACAGAGAATCGCAGCATTCAGGTGATGTAAATGTAATAACCCCGACCCCTGAAGTAAGGATTATTCACGATTATCTAAGTTTGACACTGTTATTCGTCAAACTAAATAATCTTTGACTTCTGGTATAAGCAGATTGAATATAAAACCTTGCTGACTTCAATATACTGGGATTCTAAGCATGCTTGATATGAGTCATCAATTTCAGATACATTGCATTCAGATCATGATCAAGATTTGGTATATAGAAACAACTAAATGTTTTAAGTATCGGACAACAGATATGGATTGTATAATCCTCTAAAGCAGCATTAGTTATTTGTCAAATCACTTGCACAATACAGTTCTCAATTCAACAACCAACTCTGATTATTATCAAACAATTCACAAGCAGTCCTTTCTTCTCTACAGGTTGGATACAACTGTTCATAATTAATCTGTATAACAGAGTACTCCGGATTACAATGTCAAATGCCAAAGCGTATTCCGGGCTGTAACGATCACTACTTCAAAGTATGGATTTATAGTTTTCACCATATTCCCCTTTTCACTAAACACATGAATAAGAGACTCCGGACTGCTTTACAAATGCAGATCATTCAAATTGCAAATGGACAGATCATTACTATAACCAGTCACTCTTTATATTGTCAGTATATGACCATTCATGATAATTCATATATAACCAGAACAGAGACTTGCAAGGACTTATTGAAAATGTTTAACATTTCTTGTTCATTGACTTCACATGTTTACAGGTGGTAGCAAGAAGTTCTATGGACATACCCGTATTTTCAGTAGTAATATTGACGCACACAACAACACAGATATGAAGAGCCCGATATCAAAGTTCACAGAATGGTTGGCTTTGCCGCAACAATAGATTAACATATGACATCCCCGATAAACTCTAGCACAAACCGTATACAAATACTGATGACAATCCCAACTCTACCAATATGCGTCTCCCCTTCAATAAACATCAAAGATTAGATGCAAGAATATTGTTAACGGCAAAATGGAGTATCACCCGTTTGTCTTCAGCGCCCATAGACATTCCCGTTAATGATGCCAGGGATGATTCTCGACTCCCTTCGCCAGATGCATAAGCACTCGATATAGTTATACCGACTCTCCATTCTCACGTGCGCACTTAGAAATATCTTTCCCGACAAACTTTTTGAATGACAGTTCTATAGACTCCTCCAAACGGATGAGTAACATCTTGATACATTTGATACATTGCCGCCAATAGGCTTTAACATCCACAGCTTCTGTACATTGTCTTCATTCCCCGACAATCCATATAAATCTCCGGCAATGATGATATCATGCCGTAATGTTGATTGTTCGCTGATATAGAAGTCACAAGTCACAATGATTAACAATATTTCGGAAGTGCTCCCACAAAATGTTACTCAATGAGACAGTAATCCTGGAATGCTCCCGCAGTGATTATATTGAAATGCTCGATAAAACAAACAATCCCGATATCGAGTGCTCTGGCATGAGTTCCAAGTCTCCAGATAAATATTATTCTCAAATAATCGCAAACCATTAATAATGCAAAATGTTGATTAAGAACTTGTGATTTGCCTGGCTGGGTTTCCGTCAAGGCCGAGGCATTCAATTCCCGAGAGTTTCCGTTCTCAGGATCCTAATGTCAAACCAGACTTTCAATCTTCAATTTTGTTTGTGATATCCTTCTGTCCGCTCTCAAAGCCCATATAACTTCGCCAGATTCCGTTATTCCAACCAATTTAATTTCTTGACTTTATAAAGCTAAAGTTCTCAACATAATATTTTATAAAGCCAAATATTATTAATTAATTAAATAAATAAAATGCCTTTTAGGATAAATATAGACAATTTTAATATTTAATTAATTAATCAAATTCTTAATTTGGCATAAGAAAATTGGGGACATCACAGTAAATCACTTATCATTAGTATTTAGTATATTCAACTATTGGAAAGGAGGAAACGGCAATCATAAGGGTGTTGTAACAATTCCCTCTGTATTATTGATTCCCTCGTAGCCCGACCTGCTGCGTCAATCCCTTAATGACTTCCTTCGTGGCTAAAGCCCGATTCTGCAAAACCCCGTATACTTGATGTCAATTGATTCGTTGTACCCTGGAATTAGCCAACCCTGATTAATAGAAAAAGCATTATCTTTAACAAATTGATATTCTTGATTGTATCCACATTGCAGCAATAAAGAAGTAGGAGGGGCTTTCCTATAAGCAGATATAAGTTGCCTCATTCAATTAGAATAGTATATGCATAATAGATGTTGCTAATCTGATTTTGGTGCAAAGTTTACCTTTAGTATTATTATGATTAAATTGTTCTATGAAATGATTATGATTTCTTTAGTATTGCTATGAGTACAATGGAACTATGAATTGATTTGATAAGGAACCAATAATAAATGCAAATGTATTTGATTGTGTAAAGATTGTCTTCTGTGTTTTTAAGCCTACTAAGGGGGAAGGGCCTGAGAAAAGTGGTGCCTAAAAACCCCACTTAACAATCCGCTGCGGCCATGGAGGGGCGGTAGGCCTAGGCCACTTATAATCTTCGTTGGCTTCCCCCAGTGAGTCATGTGTCTTCCGAGGTGATAACGTGGGTAGAGAAAGTAGGTACAAGTGTTTCCACTAAGCACACCACTCCGAGAATGGAAAGATCTTAGATTGGACATTCAGCTCAGAGCCAAGGGGTGGGTTGTCCTGATGGGATGCTTGTGCCCTTGGGCTTAGATGGATAGCTTCAGGCAGATCTACCCACGCCACTCCTCATATGTCTTTATTATTGCTTTATGATTATGGTGGTATTTTGGATATCTAAATATTAATACTAACAGATCATGTTGTTAATATGGCGATTATAGGGCCCAAGTCAAGGGTTATTAAGTTAGGAGAACATTCATTTGGGAAGAAGAAACCCTAAACCTAATCAACAAGCAGATTTTAGGGCAAGTCCAGGTAAGGGAGATCACACTCCAATCTTTCCTTTATTCAAACTTGGGCCCACAAACATGTATGGATAGCTCAGAAGTTTGCATACGGTATCTTGTACCCAAAACCAAAATTTTTGCTTCACTAAGGCATTTTGCTTTATTGAGTCTTAATCTTGTTAAAGTGTTGTCAAATGGTCGTTTTTGGGGTTTTTAAATATGGAGTTGGTGTCAATGTCATGTCAGTCTGTTACTGAAGAGATTTAAGGAAAATGAGAATTTGAACGAAAAACATCAAAATTTTCTATCTCTGGAGAGGGAGCACTTTTTCAAATAGGCGCCCTATCTTTTAGGGGCCCAGATCCTGTTTTTAGGGTTTGTCACCTCCAGCAGACATTCGTCCAGCATCACGTCAGCTTCGCAGTGAGCTATCAAGCCTGTCAAACGGACCTGTTTCGAGCAAGTTGTGGTGGATACAGCGCAAAACAAGGCGAAAGTGAAAATTGACTAACACTGGTAAAAAGCGCAGCTTTTGGAAATGGCGCCCATGTTTTTGAGGTGCCAAATGAAGGTTTTTGGCTAAATGCCACCCAAGATGTTTGTCTCACTTTGTTCAAGCCCCATGACGCATCCGTCGGTGGTGAATCTGAGTTCTTTGAAGTGCTTGAACTGAGGTCGAACATAGGGTCAAATCTTAGTCGGAATATCGAGGAAAAAGCAAAAGAGCACATTTTGAGAAAGGCGCCTGAGCTTTTCAGGCCTTTAATGCTTTCTTTCTGATGATATCAAATATTCAATGTGTCGGTGTTACGTTCAGCTTTCCGTTGCCTGTCTTCCGTCAACTTCAGAGGATGACTCAGCAGCTTGCAGTCGGAGTTTTTGTGATATTCTAGCCAGTTCCAGAAATGGCTAAGTCTGGAATGAAAAGAGCAGTTTCTCAAAAAGGCGCCCTTGTTTTTCACCCCTCAGATGATGTTTTCTGAGAAATGTGCCTTTGTAGAGATTATCAGAATGAATCGGCTCCGCGAGTGAGAATCCGATCCTGAAAATTGGTAAACGAGAATTCTGAAGGAATTATTTTTCCCTTACGTACGAAATGCAGTCAAAATTTGACTAAGTCTAAGGAAAAGCGCGCTTTTGAAAAAGCGCTTGGATTTTTGAGCCTTTAGATGTCGGTTTATAGCGTGCGGTCTCAAGATATCTTTTGATCGAGTTTTACTCGACTCTGCGATACCTGTCGGTCGAGCTAATCAGAGAGTCATCAACCAGTGTCGAGAAGCGAACAAAGGTCAATGAGAGGTTTAGCTTAAATTTTCATGAAATTTGGCTAAGTCTGGAATTCGCTTGAGAGTTCAAAGTTGGATTTTCGAAAGTGAGTTGAATGGATGCTTTAACTGGAGTTCTGACTGCAGTTAGACTAAACATTTTCTGGGTTGTCATCTTCAGTTCATAAATTGGCATGTTGAGTGATCTTTCAGTTTGCATGTCGAGTTAACTAGTTTGCATGTTGAGTTAACTATCTTGCATGTTGAGTTAACTTGATTGCATGTCCACTTAACTGAAGATTATCAGTGAATGTCAACTGGAGTTCACATGCATGGCGAATTTGGTTGCAATTGTGAAGTTTTAGTGAAGATGGCGCTTCATTGAGTGTCAACTGAAGTTCTAAAAGGGACGGCATTAGTGATGAAGCATGAATTTGTGAAGTATGGCGCATGAAGTTGTTAACTTCAGTTCTCAAAAGGGTCACCATGTTTAGATATTTTTTATGAAGCATTAATTAGTGAAGCTACGCCCTTTACAAGGAATGACAACTGAAGTTCCAAAAGGGTTGTTATTTTTAGAATTAAATTGAAGCATAAGTGTGAAGTTGGCGCACTTCTTGAAGGCCAACTGAAGATTGAAAGGGTCTCTATTTTTAGAGTGTTTATTGCATGAAAATGGCGAATTTCTCATCTCAATCAAGATTGCTAACTTTAGTTATCAAAAGGGTCGCCTCAAGTTCAAGTTTGTGAATCTAAAGCAAGTTTGAAGATGGCGAATTTAATATGAAGTGCTAACTGAAGTCAAAGTCACATGAAATTGTTAACTAAAGACTTGAAAGGAAAACCCTAATGCATGGCGCTTTAATTAGCTTATCTGAGTTCCAGTTAACTAAAATGAGGTCCAATTAGAAGCCAAGCGCACTTTTCATGGTTTCCTTGCCTAGTGCGAATTTTCAAAGATGAAAATCTATATATTTCAGCCATGGCGTCCATTATTTCATCATCTTTTGCTCTGAAGTTCATATTCTTCTTGAGCGACCAGCAAGCTAAAGGTGCTACAGGTGTCCGAATTCAGTGTTCTTCGAAGCAACGAGTTCAAATTGTTCAGAGGAAGGCGATTCTAGACTTTATTTTCTCTTTGCATGCAGGTTTCATCGAGTTCCAGAGAAGAAGTTGGCAGATTTTTCAGAAGCAGACAAGCAAAACTTTCTATCTTCTGTCTTATTTCTTCTATTTCTCACCTTAGGTACTTTCTTCACATGTCAAAGAAATTCAACACATATTCAGAATCTGATCATTTGGGTTCTCATATTTCAGCGTTTGCAGCAAGACCCACGTCTTAGATTTTTTTCGAGAAAATCGCCCCGTAGTCTTCATTCTGGAGCTCTGTGCTTTTTTCCGAGAATCTCTTTGCATGTGGGCTTAAAACACATTTTTTCGAGAATTCAACTATCTGGGTTTGTTCAGAATTCAGTTGTGCACAAAACCCATGTTCCAGAAAGACTTCGAAAATTTCTTTCGTCAAAGGTTATTTTTAGCCTTGTCCAGAGGTTTTCAGAAAATTCTTCAAGTATATTCGACTTTACAGTCAAAAGTCGCCATTTTCAAAATGCAGTTCAATCTCATTGATTACAAAGCCAAATCGGCTCTTACACATAATTTCATCAAAACGTCAGATACGGACACTGAATCATGTTTATCCAGTGGTGAATCTGAGTAGTTTGGAGAATGTTAGCAGCAATTCGTTGAGGAATCTTGAGCGTTCTGGGTTGCTGGCAGCAGCATCTATTCCTGTTACTATTTTCAATCTTGAGTTCGTACTTGCTTGCATTAAGCATTATGACTCGTCTTCACGACAAATCAGATCAATTGACGGGAGAGTTGTTTGCAGTCTCAAACCGAAGGACATAGAAAAATGTTTTGCTATTCCTCCTCGTTCAGATAACTTTACTGTGGTTCTGGAGGCTTGTGAGAAAATATGGGATGCTGATCATCAATGTTCGCAGAGGAAGGTAGGTCAGAAATGGCTGACAGTTCAGAAAACTAACATGCCTAAGAAGGTTGGTCGTGGCGAATTCAAAGAGGAAGTTGTTGTTTTGATAACTTTACTCAACCGAGTTACTGGTCAATCAGACACTAGCACTTTCCGTTCTTGGATGTTTTACCTGATTACGAATTCTTGATGACCAGAGCATTTTGACTAGGCTATGTTGATTAGTGATTGCTTACATCAGCAAATTACTAACTCTCAAGTATCATGAGTTTCATATGATATCCTACTTGGTTTACTTGGTTGCATTTCAAGGTAGCTTCAGGCATCTGAAAACTAATGGCACTCTCGGTGTTCAACGTGTTCATGAGTATTATCCTCAGTTGGAGTTTTCTCAATCCGAGCAGGACTTCCGAGCAGTGAATGATCACTTTTCTATGAGAACCGTTAGAGATCTTGATGACGAGATGCACATTCGTATTTCTGCCGAGGCCAAATCAGCAATGGAGACTTGGGCGGATTGGTTTATCCAGTTCCCTACTTTCACATACATCCGGGTTTATGGATATGTTGGAGAGCCCCTGATGTTACCAAGGTACCCTTCAGATAATCTCATTTTCATGGAGTTCCTCAGACAGATGCAGCACGTTCATTTCTTTCTTCGTAGTCGTCATAAGACTGCAGCTAATTTTCCATTCACATTGGGAATTTTCACATGCAATCGACGAGATGCCAGGTTTATGTCTCTGAGATAGAAAGGTTCAAACTCAAGACATCTGAGAGGCATTCCTATGATCCTCTCGATCATTATGCAGATCGGTTAGAGCGAGGGATTGCACATAAGCCAGCACTTGAAGATTTCTGGGCTAATTGTGAAGATGAATTGAGGTTCGTCGTCGTCACTATTGTAGACTCACTATCGGTCAGCTCTCTGATTACCTATCAGAAGATGTTGATGGTCTATCAGATGATGATGGAGAAGTTCTTCTCAATTCATATGTCAAGGATCAAGTTGCTTGGCAGCCACTTCGCTCACCTGATTGGTATGCCAAGGAGAATATTTCTATTGAAGAGGTTTCCAGATCAGTTATCAAGACTAGTAGGTTGTTCTTGGAGAGCAAACGGACGCGAAAGTCAGTTCCTGTAGCAGAGCCGCCAAAGGATTTCTCTTCGTTGCCTTCTACTTCTAGAGCAAGACCCAGAGTCAAAGCCATTATAATACCTCCTGAAGGGGTTAAACTCAGTGGAAACACGGGGAAAAGAGCTACTGGTAAGAGGAAGCAGAAATAGGTTGAGCGTGTTCCTGAGGTTCCAGTAGAGACAGTTATTCAGGCTGAGCCTCACGTTTCACCTCCTAGTTCGCCTCACATATAACCTATTGACATAGATTCTCAGCCTAAGACACCAATTCAAGCAGGATCGGAGACAACTGAACCACCACAGGTTGATACATCAGGGACAGTCTCTCCTAGAATTGAAAATATCGTTCAATCTTGTTGGCTTGAGAAGTCTTTGGGAAGACAGAGGCGTGAACCTTCATACAACCTTGATTTATCTGAGTTCGGTGAACCTTATCAGAGAAGGTCGAACAAGAAGATCAAGAAACAGGTGCATATCGAGAAGACTCCAGAATCAGAGATTGTTATTGAAGTTGCCGTTCCTCCAGAGGGTAAAAGCTTAGATGAAGTCGAAGTTGGTGACTTTACATTTACTAAGGCTAATCTTGGCAGGACCACTAGAGAGATAGATGTTACTCTTCTTAAGATCGTCACTAATAATCTTGAAGAGCAAATCACAAAGGATGGAGAAGACAAGGCCTTGCTCAAGGCTGAAAATAGTCAACTTCGCCAGTACATTTCTGATCTTGTTCACGGAAATCCGAGTAGAGCATCTGTTCTTCCTCAAAGTACACCTGCAGAACAACGAAGACTGGATCAGTTAGTCAGTCATGGCAGACTTTTGGACAATTGGATTGATAGTTTAGTTGCTGCTGGTCGGCGTCTTCTTGCAGATTTGTATCAGTTGAGAAGTGATGCGCATAAGGTTCGTCAGGGTGTTCAGTCACTTGAGATTGCGGTTGCAGAGAATTTGGCAAAAGATCGTGTTCTAGTATCTCAGTTGTCAGTTGCATACGATGCCTTGGAGATTGATGAGGATCAGGAGAAAGTCTTTACTTGGAGAGAGCAGCACCTTCTCAGAATGGAAATATGTGAGAAGATCTCTACTAAGTTGTTTTCACTCAAAGATGATGTGGTTGGAGTACTTGCACTTGTCAGCGGTTTCGTTGTTCAGATTCCGTGTCATTATCTTCTGGAAGATGGCACGTATGTTGAGTTGGACAAAGTTCAAGCAGAGTTCGAGAAGCTGATTCGTGACAGCCTTGAAGGTGAACCTATGGCGCCTAAATTAGATAATATTTCAGTGATTGCAGCCAGTTTCAGAAAGGCGACTGAAGAACGTAAAGATGGTATGCACACAATTACGGAAAGTGGCAGAGAACTAAAGAGACAGACTGTTGTTTTGAGCAGCGTTAAAGTGCCAGATGACAGAGAGATCGATGAGTTCTTGGTCGAAGTGTTAGACCGAGTTGACATGGAGTGATCTGCCAGTTGGAACCTAGTTAATTTCGAGGTTGAGTCTGAACAGCGTTAACTTCGACTTCAGTCTTGAGTTTACTTGACTTAACATCTTATCTCATCCTTGGAATTATCAACGAGGAGTTAGGGTTAGGGTTTCGGATTAGCGAAGGTAGTGTCGATTAACTTTGCTTTAAATAAGGCGTGCATGCTTGCACATGGTCCATTTAGGTTATTTGTACCAGTTAACTGATGGTAGCTTTCCAGTTAACTGTATAGTTTACTTCATTAGGGTTTAATAATTAATCTTGCATGCATTTGTGAGACTGTAGTTCACACAAGGTGATTTTAGGGTTCCCTACACCTTGATGTATATAAATAAGAGCTTTTGCTCATTTGTAATTAACTTTTGCTTGAGAGAGAAATATATGCTGCGCCTACCTTGCCCTCAATATTGCTCTTTTGGTATTTGTTCATGCGTCTTTGCTATTACAGTTAATTGTTATGCCACATAGGGTTTCATGCGATTGTGATAGTGGATTCTTTCCGTAGTTTAGATAAAATCTATTTTGTGCATCTTTACCATTACAGTTAATTGTTATGCCACATAGGGTTTCATGCAATTGTAATGATAAATCTGTTTTGTGAATCTTTTATCATTTTAATCGAGTGTTATGCCACATAGGGTTTCATAAGATTGTGATGATAAATCTGTTTTGCGAGTCTTTACTATTATGATCAAGTGTTATGCCACATAGGGTTTCATAAGATTATCATGGTAAATTCTTAAATCTGTTTTGTGCCCAATAAACTTGTTAGATTGAGATGATAGATGCGCCACCTTGCCTTCAAGTAGAGAATCTAAACACGTTTATCGTCGATAGTCATAACCTTGCTCCGTTTCTCTCATGCTCTGTTTTCTTGAGGGAACTGGATAGAATTTAAGTTATTAAGTTTAGTTGTAGTTAGTGAATTTGCGAAACCAGAGAAAATTCTCAGCTGCAACGTATATAGTTTTCAAGAAAGCCTTGTACCTCACAGCTGAAACAAAAGAGACAGGAATTAGTTTAGTTTATTTCCCTTTGCAGGTATTTTTGTAAAGCACAACGAGGGAGCTTCCCCTCCTAATTTGAAGAGCACTCATTGCGTAGTGTACATAGGCTGTTCGTAGCAACTCTTACTCCAGAGGTGTTAGTTGTTACACCAACACGGTACGGCTGGACTAGTTTCAGTAATAAATCATAACATATTTCCTTCCATTTCACCATAACCAAAAATTGGTCTTGGCCCAAGACTTCACCAATTTTGATCGATATCTCCAACAAACATTAGCTAGGGTAGATCTTTCACCACCGAAGCCAATCTTCTCCAAGAGGGTTTTCATCCTCAAGAAGGCTGAGATGAACCAAGTCTGGTCTCCAAAACCACAAGGATTTTCAAACAAAGAGATAATAAACTTCAACCCCCAAATGAGCTCTCAATTGCCCTTTTTATAAGCTTTCTACGGCTTTCCAGAAACTCCCTTTTAAAATCACTTTATTAATTTATTAAGCCTTTTTAACTCCAAAAAGTGATTTAATTTACTTTTAAAACATTTCCGACACTTAAAGTCACTTTTAAGCATCCCACCATTTAAAACTTTTCATCCTCTTTCCAACGAGCTATAGCACTGAGGTGCCCAATAAATGTATTTAATTAAAAAGGCAACCTTAGTGAAAATAATTAAATATAGCTCAATATTACACCCAATTAGTGGAAATGGCCAAAAAGCATTGGATTGAAATCTAATTGTGTAGGAGTGATCCTGATGATAAAAGATGATAAACGGACCCGAATGGGTGACTTACTAAAAATGGGCGCTCCCTCCAAGAATCTTGGAGCCCAAACCAAAAGCCGGAAATAACATCTTAAAGTGTCATATCACTCCTTAAAACCATTTGAACTCACTAGTAACATCAAATTACCCCTCTGAACATGCTAACACAAACCCAGAAATTCAGCAACAACTACAATGCAAAAGAACCTGAAAATGGGGACATTACACAATCCTTTTTTGACACCTATGGAGGTCAAGCTAAAGTTGTCAACCAACAATGATTCATCCTTGGTCAATGAATCTTCACATAGACCATTGGTGGGCAGCCTAATATATCTATCATGCACCTAACCAGATCTCAACTTTCTTATTAGCTAACTTTCTCAGTTTTTGACAGAATTAGAGCTCTTTCATTGGATAGCAACAAAGCGAGTTTTGTGATATGTCAAAGGAACTCATGACTACCATACTATCTCAAAGGACAACATATTTGGGATCGACAAGATACACAAAATTTAATTAGGCAAAATTGGTGGATACTCAACAATCTACTACTAGGTACATCTTTTCCATCAATTCAAAGTTGCTTCAAGGTCGAGTAAGCTCCAACACTTACAAAGCAAATTACAAAGAAATCAATAGTCCCATTTGTCAAATAATTGGACTACATCGATTTTTTTCTGATTTTCAACTCCCTTTGCATACACCTACTATACTTTTCTATAATAATCAAGGCATATTAAAGTTGGTGAAGAATCCAATACATCATGCTCACACCAAACACATTCAGATTCATCATCAATATAGTCAACAACTAGTTGGTCTTGAAGAAATTTCTCTTCATTACTACACATCTCATAAGCAATTTGTTGGTATATAATGACTAAACCTCTTGGTCCTATTTTTTTTTCAAATTTTGGAACAAACTTGGGTGGTTTCCAATTTAGTCATTATGAGGGGTTATTAAATAATAATTGTAATTTTATATAAACATAACAATGTTTGTTTATATAAATATGTTGAAAACAATCTTGTTATATATTTGGATTAGAAAACATGGAGTCCCATTGCATGGGCTTATTTCCCACCAAACATCTTTGTAAGTTGTCAAGGTTTTGATTGGCAACCTTTGTTTACCATCTATCTACAAAGATGTGCTAAGTTGTAGTTCAACTATGTACCCAAATTCTTCCACAACATTGGCACTATATGGGTTTTCAAAAACAAATTGAATGAGGATGGCAAGTTGTCAGGAACAAAGCACGGCTTGTATGCAAGGATTATGCTCAAGTTGACGGGATTGATTTTGAAGAAACATTTGCCCTTCTTGCTCATCTTGAGGGTATAAGGATGTTTTTAGCCCTTGCCAGTTTTAAGAATTTCAAAGCTTACCAAATGGATGTAAAGTCAGCTTTTCTAAATGGAAACTTGGAGGAAGAGATATATATTGAACAACCTGATGAGTTCATTCTATTAGAAAATCAAGACTATGTTTGCAAGCTAAAGAAGGCGCTTTATGGGCTAAAACAAGCACCCAAGGCTTGGTACTCAAGACTAGACAAGTATCTATAGCAGCAAGGTTTCAGAAGAGGTATTGTGGATAGCAATTTGTATATCATTTTTGGAGATGACAATTTGATTGTTGTGGTCTATGTGGATGATATCACTTTTGGAGGTAGCAGTGACAAGATGTGCCAAGAGTTTGCCATGAACATGCAAAAGGAGTTTGAGATGTCAATGCTTGGTGAGTTGTCCTTCTTTGGGTTGCAAAGTTCTCAATCCAATAAGGGGATGATTATTTCACAAACCAAAAACATTAAGGAGATGTTGAAGAAATTCAAGATGGAGGACTACAATTCAGTAAGCACTCCCATGGTTATAGGATGCAAATTAAGGATGATGAATCTACCGAGGCTAATCAAAGTCTATACAGGTCCATGATTGATAGTTTATTATATGTGTGATGAACCCTGCTGGTTCAACTTCAACCCCTGATGCTCAAACTGATTTTTTTGTGTTTTGTTGTTTGTATTCTTTTTGATGATTTTTGTGCAATAAAATGAATGGTGCAATTTTGCAATAAATGCTTCTTAAAATCTTAATAATTATAGGAAAGTAAATACTGAAGCAAATAACTCCTAACTCGGTAGCACATAGATTTATTATTCTTTCAAGACGATTACAATGATGAGTCTCAAATATGCAGACTAAAAGGCAAAGCAATATTTAATATTTGAAAACTTGATTGCAGCCGCCTGTAGGAAGCATGAAATGGTACAGCCAATCCAAAAGGCAGTCCTTCCCCAACAAATTTGCATTGCAGATGCTACTAAAGACCTAGGCGCCCAAGCTAGAGAAGCCAGATGATGAAAAAGCAAGGCGATTTGCTCTGGAGAAGAAGTACGGCCTTTGCTGCAGCAAAAGTACGGCCTGTACCAGCAAGTACAAAATCCGTACAACCTTGAATACTATGCCAGATAAAGCATTAACCCAGCCGCTCAAGATTTCACCTTTCCCTTGACGAATACTGAATCAAACCCTCACAATAGGCTCTATAATAACTTCTGAATGAAGCTATTCAACTGGCAGGCAATAAATCAGCTGGTATTTCACAGCCTCTGAACTGCAATACACTGAAGATGGCTCGTTCTCCAATGCAAAAGAAAACAAAAAACCCTTGGCTTCGTTCTCTGAAGAAGGAAATGGCTAAAATCGATTCTCATATGCATAATGATGAATTTCTTCAAAAGAAAAACTTATATCTCCTCAACAAGTCGATTTCCTTCAAAAAGCATCATTTAAATAAACTTTGAATTTCACTTTTAATTTTCCCATAGTTTGGATGCCCAATTAATTATAATAATTAATTGAAATATGGCCCCTTCTTCATGATGGTCGACCCCTTCATTAAAATCACTTAAGTCATAATATAAAATTACATTATAACTTAATAATATAAACTTTAATTAAATTAATATTTATTTTGGCAAATAAATATTAATATCTCCCTCGATATAAGTCCAAATGACAAGCCGTCTGAAGCTGGATGATAAGTGACTGAACCTGTATATGACCAGACCATACTGCTAAAAATAACAGGGGTGCTCCACTGAGTGACTCTACTTACTAAAAATAGTAAGTCAACAAATGATGCCCAAAAGACCCCAAACGAAAGCCAAACTGAATAATTCTGACAACTGAAGCCAAACTATGCCTCAACAAGACCCTTTATCCCCCATATTAGCCTACGAGGGCCACATAATAGGCTAATCTCACGTACTGAGAGATGTCAACTGGAAGGGGACATTACAGTCTGCCCCTCCTAAAATTGCTTGTTCTCAAGCAATCTCAACTCAGGATGCTGCAAAATCTCCTCACTCTCCCACGTAGCATCCTCCACTAGAAAATCTCTCCACTTGACTAGATATTCCCTGATAGTCCTCCAGCGTAGCTGTCTCTCTCTATACTCCAGAATAGACTCAGGTACTAAAATCAACTTTCCCTCATCATCTAAGGGAGGCAATACTGCTGAAGGTACCACACGATGTCCTAACGCCTTCTTGAGGCGTAACACATGAAAAACATTGTGGACCTTACTATCTGTTGGAAGCTCTAGCTCATAAGCCACCTCTCCAACACGCCTAACAATCCTGAAAGGACCATAGTACCGTGGCTTGAGCTTCTTGGATCCACTCTTCCTAAGAGTAGACTGTCGTTAGGGCTGCAGCATTAGATATACCATGTCTCCCACCTCAAATGATCTCTCGGTCCTCTTCTGATCTGCATACTGCTTTTGCTGGTTTTGTGCCTTAGCAATATTCTCCTTAAGAGCCCTCATAATGTCCTGGCTCTCCTGCAATAAGTTTCCCACACTCGGCACTCTACTGTCACTCAGTAGCAAATCAAGAAAACTAGGCACCTCATACCCATACAACGCCATGAATGGGGACATCTGAATGGTCATGTGGTAAGTGGTATTGTAACAATACTCACATAAGTATATCCACTTAACCCACGCCTTTTGCTACCCTGCTATGTAATTCCTGAGGTAGCCTTCCACCCATTTGTTCACTATCTCCGTCTGACCATCAGTCTGCGGGTGGTAACTGGTGCTCGGTGTAAGCTCGGTTCCACAAAGTCTGAACACCTCCTGCCAGAAATGACTCAGGAACCGACTATCCCTATCACTAACTATGCTCTGAGGCAACCCATGTAATCTAAAAACCTCACAGAAAAATACCTCTGCTACCTGTGTAGCTGTGTAAGTAGTGGTGATCGGAAAGAAGTGGGCATACTTTGTCAGCCGATCCACAACTACATATATGCAATCACATCCTTGGGCTTTAGGCAAGCCCGTAATAAAATCCATCGACAGGCATTCCCACTTCCTGTCAGGAATCGGAAGTGGCTGCAACAACCCTGCCGGATACGTGCTCTCCTACTTGTTCTGCTGACAAACAGGGCACTCACGCACATACTGAAGAACATCTGCCTTAAGACCCTTCCATGTAAATCTCTCCCGAACCTGTCTGTATGTCTTAAAGTACCCGAGATGCCCTGCTGTAGGTATATCGTGGAAAGCTCGCAGAATGGTGTTCTTCATTTTTGACCCTGGGATCTGTTGATGTGTTTTCTGTGACCGCACCAACGCAAAATAAAGTCGCCAACGGCTACCCTATTCTCTCTTGATCAAAGTATCCAGCACGCTAAGATTGCGAGAAAGTTAGTGCGTTCAACTCCAAGGTTCCCTTAGTGCAAATAGTCTCAGTTGGCTCGATGTGATTTGCTGGTATTTCAAGGGGACTTACGGAATTGTTCAACAGCAAAGGAAGGGGTTTTCACAATTCGACGGATTTATCAATGAAGCACAGGTTTCCTATACTAAACAGGAAATACTGAATTTAAAAGGGTTGTCAGGTTTAGAGAGTCTAAATTTATTCTAAGTGCGGGATATGGAGCTCAACTTCAGCAAACTTCAACCGGAATTCGCTTTGCCTCGCGTCGGACAGCTTCCACGGAGTCGGCGCAATCTTCAAGGAAGGTGACTAAAGATATTCAAACCACCACTTGACATGAAGATACCATCACAACGACGCATACCATCATTCAAACTGTGATTGAAGTTAGGCCCACAATGTTTCCAGTTCACCACACAAGGCGAACACACCATCAGTAAGCCCGCTAGTGGTATGGATAAGCGAAGCTTGCTTAGATCAAACACCACATTCCATTATTACTATCAACTTGCATGAAATGAAAGTTATTCTACTTTAAGCTACTATTCGAATCAGAAGGACGAAGAAACCTTGCTAGCTACTCACAACAAAAGACGAAATTCACCATCAATGAAAACTCTTTTATTGAGAGAGTGTTCACAAAAATTTCTTCCAAAGTTTTCAAAGGAAAAACTTTCCCTCTTCTTCAAACTATCCTATCAATCTATACTAAGCTACCTGTTGATTGCGTTTTTATGACACACAAAACATTTTAGAACAAAGTGTCACAGACGCTCTATTCTCTCTTGAAAAACTACTTCCTATGCTAAGATTGCGAGTGAGGTCATAGGGTAATTCCAATGTTTAAGATGAACGCGGATAGGCTCTGTGGTATGGATGTGATTTGCTGTGGGCACAAGTAAGATTTTGCAAGTTATTCGAAGAAGTGGAGACATAAATGTAGTACCATTTTGGGTTTTTTGATTTATATAAAAAAAATGAAAAAAGATTTAGGGTTTAGAGACTTTTATGCTACTCCTAAGAAATCAAGAGAAGACGAAGACTAAGTGAAACCCAATAAACTATACTCTGTTTCGCCACATTCAACGACAACTACGCAGAGCAAGTGCAATCTTCTAGGAATGTGCTTGTGATTTTCACGTGATAAATAATTGCCATCAGATCGAACAACAATTATTAAAACAGAAGTTAAGCATCCACAGTAAAGCTCAGTCTAACTTTGCACATTGAGTGAAATCATCCACCCAAAGAAAGTATGAGCTCGGTTTCACTAATCTCCGTTATCAATCAATCATTCTTCTAACATACATTTTAATTCAAATCTGCTAAGTGAGAAAGAAAACATGCGACCATGCAACTATTCAACAATCAAGTACTCAAAGCACCTCATGCATTTGAACTTCATTATCAAAGTAGCTTTTCACAACAATCTCATAAGAACTCTCTCTTTATTTCTAACTATCTCAAATCTGCTCTAACTCTTAATCTCTATTCTCTATATCTCTACCTTCTAATCTTCTAATGAATTTTCTAATGAGAATGAGAGAGTGAGGGGGGGGTTTATATAGTTTTTCAAGATTACAAAGAACGGCCGAGATTGATCCAAGATCAATGGCCAAGATTAAACAGAACTAAACCCTAATTAGGGTTTCCAAAACCACAATCAGTTAACTGAAGAGAACACTAGATAACTGGAGTGTCATCCTTATCCACTTGTGCAGCCTCACGTTCGGCGAACCTAGACACTATCAGGTCGACCTCCTCCATGGCAATGTCGGGCAGCACGCTGATGTTGTACTCCAGCAAATCCAAGTTCTCGGCACATTCTGCAAACATAGTCGCCCATGCTGGCTCCTGCAGCAAGAAAGAACTTCTGATGGCCATGAATTCGAACACTTTGGTGAATCCTTCTTTCATGATTGGCCCAGTGGTGGAGAAAACTTTTTGTACTTGCTCTTTCAAACTCCTTGGCCGCAAGTGTTTCCTTCCGACAACCTCCTTGTCTAGCATATCTGCAGCCATCTCATAGATTTTTCTTTGAATTTCCTTTACTTGTTCTTCAACTCTACCACTATCCTGCTTCACCTTTTCGAGAACTCCTCTCCTTGAGATCAAAGCAAAATACCATCCATTGAAGTCATACGCTGCTCCAGCTTCAATAACCTTGTCTTCAACCAATCTTTGCTTTGAGATGCCCTTCAGTTCCCGAATGTATGGGATGATCCTGCTCTGAATATCCTCGAGGCTACTCCATGACTCTGCAAGATCTGCAACTCGTGAAAGCATGAAGGAAGCCTGCTCATTTATTTGTGCCAACTTTTCTGCAAATATCAACGCCTCTTCTTTCCTTCCAATCATCCAGTCTTTAGCCTCCCTCGCTGTTGTCAATTCCTCTTCGAAGTTTGCACTTGGTTCTTGTGAAGCATTTGGAGGTAAAGGCGCCACCTGTTCACCTTCGTTTAGTGGCTTTGTCAAGTGTGGGATGTAGTCCTTTAGGCGCTGGATTTCTTTCTTGTACTCTTTCTTCTTGGCAACTTCCTTTTCTAACCTGGCCTTGATGGTGGCCACGGAATTATCCAAGTCTTCGACTTCCTGCCCTTTTGATGTTGGACCCATGTCGACAGTTGTGATAGCATATTCCTCAGGGGCAATCTCGTCTTGAAACTTGTCGGCTGCAGGCACTGCAATTTGCACCGTGCGATTTCCAGCTTCATCTCTCTGGATGGTAGAGAACTTTTTGGCCTTCTTCCTTGGGGCAGTTTGCTCTAATCTGGCCAAAAAATCTGTGTCATTGTCCTCCTCAAGGACCTCCACTGGCGCTTTTCTTTTCAATCTTTCCCTCAGCCATTCTGGAACTGTTGGCCGCTCAATTACGTCTTGTTGTTCTTGGTCGTCCTGTATGCCCTGCACTTCCTGATCTTCTTGAATTTCCGGCATACTTTGAATTTCTTGGACCAACTGCATATCCTGGATCTCCTGGACGGATGGGTCCTCTTGAATGCCTTTGAGGGCGGAAATCATTCCTTCCTCGAATTCTCTATCCTCGATGTCCGTGTCGTTATCCGATCCTAAGATTTATGTGCTTGCTGGAGAGGGTTGATCATCATCTTCTACTTGGATTGGCTCTATATTTTCAACTGGAGAAGGGATCCTGGCATTCTCCAAAGATTCTTTATCCAAGGCAAGCATTTCTTCTATGTTCCTAGAAGTGGCCGACTGGAGGGGTCTGGACTTGTGTTTCTTCCGCGTAGGCCCTTCATCTATCTCTTTACCCTTGTCTTGCCTTGCAGTTTTATCGGCTTCTTTCCTCTTCTTCGAGTTGGCAGCATCTATTGGTCCATCTCCACGAGATGCACCGGCGTTTGAAGAACATGACTCTGTGTCTCCCATCAACTCATAGGTAAATTGCACATTTCTCTGTTTTAGGACCTCTACTTGACGATCTATCCACCACTGAGAGTACTTGAAAACAGGGCGCATCAAAGTGGATAGATCACCCATCTCAGGCTCAAACCATTTTATAGGCGGTAGTGGCTCATTTTCCATGAAGCCTGGCTGCACATACATTCCATCCTCTTGCAGTTGGTCAAGTATTTTGAAGAGCTCTGTCGCCCTTATCATGCTTAAAGGCAGCCTTGACCATAACCTTCTCCTTACGTCATATTCATCGGCTGCGTTGGCCCAGAAGTCCTCTAAGTCAACCCGATGTTTATACCTTTCTCCGTCCACAGTTTTGATGTGATGGAGCGGATCGAAGTTGTTCCTGGATTTGTATGAGATGAATGGATATTGCTGAATCTCCAGTCGAGCAACCTCTGCTGCTTGTGCTGTCGGGCATGACTCCTCCATGTTGCCGATGAAAAAGGGGAAGGTGACAGCAGCTTTCTGCTTAGGCCTTTGGATGTTCTGATATGTTTCTAGTTGCCTTAGCACTTCCAGCAATACCATCCTGTTAGTCGGATAGACAGGCAGCCTATAAGGATTTCCGGAAAATCCTTGGATTCTGATGTAGGTGAACTTAGGATATTGAATAAACCAGAATCCATACCGGCTGATCAGGCTCTTGGCTTCATGCGAGAGTCTTTGGTGAGTTCCGCCTTGAAGAAGCCGGGTGATATACATCAAAAATGCATCATGAGCTCTCCGGAAGTGGGACTTCTCTTTCAGCTGCAGCTGCGGATAGCAATCGTAGACTTTCAATTTCCCCTCGCCATTGCCGACCACGCCTTTGCATGTCAAGCCAGGATACTTATAGTATCTTGCGAGTGAATATACAATGTATGAGCTCATGTGGAAAATTTTGGTCTGCTCAAAGTTGACCAACTGTTCGTGCAAGCTGTCACTAATCATCCTGGACCAATTGAACATTTTGACTCCAGTGATTATCTCATCAATAAAATAGTACATCCAATCTTCGAAAGGAGCACCGTGGGCACTGCCTACCATTCTGTTAAGTAGCAGAACAATATCACCATATTCCTCTTTGAAGTGGGTTCTAATCAATTTTTTCGGCATCTTGCTTGCAGTAGGCTTTGGTTTTAATAACCAATTCTTGTTTATGTTGGATGCACAGAGATCCTTCTGACTTTGATAAAGTTTGAGTGCATCTTGCTTGGTGCGATATGATGTTCGGTTGTACACTGGAATGCCAAAAGTCTCCTGGATTGCTGGCTCGGACAAGTAGGCAAGGACCCTTCCGTCAGGAGCTTCTATCTGTCTGTCTTGCGCATTGTAATGTAGTGCGCATTCTGCCATCAGCTCAGGACATTCTTTTGCTGGTGGAAATCCAGCTGCATGGACGATTCCGTTATGCATCATCCTCATGGCGATTGGTGTAGGCAGACGTCCGTCAGTCCCGTACATTCTCTTTCGGAAGTCTTCGAGATCTACGTGGCCAAGATCTGTGTCTAGAACGTGCTCCCACTTTGACTTGATTTTCGATTGTGTTTGGACACCTTTGCTTGCAAATTTCATCTTGGCTGCTTCGAAAAATAGATCTGCAAGAGAAGGAAGAAAGGAAAATCAGAATTCGACATTAAAATCAGTTTGAAAGAACATTCCAGCTGGTAATCAGATTAGACTTCGCGAAAAATAACAAGCTGGAAAGAAAAAAAATGGTGAAGCTTCATGTTAACATGAAATGGACAAGAAAAATCTGCCTTGTGACTTCTTGGAGACGTGATCACGATCACAATGCAAGCTGATAACAGAATATTTCTTTCACTTTGCTGCGAATTTCTTCAACCTTTTGCCTTAAACAATTTTCCTCTCACCACTTTTCTTCTCAAAATCGAGTGATTGCACAAATGAAAAACGAAATCACTTATAGAAGTGAGAGGGTCGATCATTTTAGTAAATTTGCAATGTTTCCTTTGAATCAAGTTCGAACTCATCTTTCACTTTGCTTTCGTATGGCAAGTTCTATTCTCAATAAACTCGTCCGGGAAAGTTTCTAATTTCATTTCCAGTTTAACAAAGATCTTTATCTTTCTTTCCAATTTCGAAATCTTCAAGACTTATCTCTTTTTTGGTGTTGGAACATAAATGATTAAAATAATTAAAATAATTATTTTATGTGTCCATTCCGTTCGTTTTATTGGCCAATAATTTTTGATTTTTTGAAAATTTCCTTGCCAATGCCTTAGGCGAATTTTCATCTTCTCAAATTTTCTTGCTATGACCTCTGCCATAATTCTTCTAGCCATGTCCAATTTTTTCCTAGCCATGTCCAATATTTTTTTTTTTTGTCCAAAAATTGCCTCTTGTCCAAAATTCTTTCGCCATGTCTGATTTTATTTAGCCATTTGCTTAATTTTTTCCTTGCCAAGTCCAATTTTATTTTGTGCATTTGCTTGATTTTTCCACCATTTTCCTAGCCATGGCGAAGATTTTCCTTAGTCACTTTGATACTTGGACATATTTTCTAAGTGCCATGCATATTTTAATTTTCCAAAGGTTTAGACTTAGGCAACTTTTAATTTTGTTTTCTTCCTAAACATGGCGGACTTTAGCTTTGACATGGCCATTTCTCATTTCACTTTGGGCGGACTTTCCACATTTTGTTGCCACTTTGAAACTATCCAAGGCGGACTTCCTTCTTTTGGTTGCCTTTTAACTTCTTGGCTTAGACAAATTCTTCTTTCAAAGGGGGCAGACTTCAGCATCTCTTTGGCCACTTTAACCTTGGCTCTGTCCATGCCTTAGCCAAATTTCTCTTTTGTTCAAGGGGCGGACTTTCTCCTTTTCTTTGCCATTGGACACTTTGCTTAGGGCGGACTTTGACCTCTTTCTTGCCATACATAGGCGGACTTCCTCCTTATGCTTGCCATTTGCCTTGGTTGGAGGGCGGACTTCAGCATTTGGTTGGCCATGACAAGGGCGGACTTTATGGTTTTCCCTGCCATTTCCTCTTTTCCTTGGGCGGACTTCATCATTTGTTAGGCCATTTCCTTATTGCCATGGGCGGACTTGCTTATTCTCCTTGCCATTGGATGGCGGACTTCATCATTTGGCCAACCATTGTCTTCATGTTGCTGGGCAGAGTTTCCTAGTTGGCTTGCCATTTACTATCTTTGACCAGGCGGACTTCCTGCATTTCATTGCCAATGGACAGGGCGGACTTCAGCTTGTGACTATCCATTGCTTCATTGCCTTAGGCATTTCATCTCTTTTCCATGGGCGAACTTCAGCTTGTGACTGTCCATTGCTTCAGATTTTATGCCATTGTCCCCTCTTGCCTGGGCGGACTTGCTCAGATCTGTTGCCATTGCCAACCTTTAGCTGAAGCTTCACCATTGACTGTGAGCTGAAAGTCTTCCATACTTAGGCGAATATCTCAGTTTCCTCCATGGATGAATGTTCAGATTTTCCCATGAACTGTTCAAATTTCTCACAAATTTCCAAATTTCTTGATGGATTTCATGAATTTTACCAATTTATTGATGAATTCATCATCTCATTCACCATTTTCTGTGCTCTTTACCAGATTTCTCTGTGATTTTCCAGAATTTCTCACCATTTTTGAACAAATTTTCCAGATTTTTTGAACTTTTTATGTGATTTTCCAGAATTTTGCCAAAATTTCAAAAAAACTTCAAATCGATTTTCTGAGAGTTTCGTTGATCTTTTCGAACTTCTGAGTGGATTTTCGAAATTCGTGACCCTTCTAAAAATAGAAACTTTCTAAAAATAGAAATTTTCCAAAAATAGCAACTTTCCAAAAATAGACCCTAAAAAATAGGGATCCCAAAATTGCCCAAAAGTGCCAAAAAAGTAGGTCCTAAAAATAGGGGGCCCGGGGTGAGAAACCCTAAAAACTTGGAGGTGTCGGAATTGACTTAAACGACAGTCGATCCTAGTCTCCCAGGCCTTCTAAGCGCGATGTGCGTTATCACGGTAGTCGGCGAAAACTCATTGACTCGACTCGGGTGACCGTTCAAAATTAAGACTAAAAACCCCCAAACGAAGAGCAGACAAAACGAGGCACACGAAAGCAAAACCCTAAAAAGCAAACAACAAGGGTCCCCATTTTGGCCCGGTGAGTGTGAATGGGGTGCAGAGTCCCTCTTTGGTGTTGTTTATCTCAAAAGTGCTCTCAAGGGATTTAAACATTAGATATGCAGTCTCATGTTTTGACAAAATAGGTACTATATGGTCCCTAACTGCATCTACTAAAATTTTCATGGTTTTCTCATTGTTCTCAATCCATTGAGTTTTCTCTGGATCATCCTCTGGTTCTCTCTTGTTTTCTTTCACAAATGAGTCTAACTTATTTTCTTTTAGAATCATCATGATTCTGAATTTCCATGATGTGAAGTTGTTTGCACCTTCAAGACGGTCTTCAAATCTGATCACACTTGACATTATGAAGAATGTGATGTGTATTTGATTTCTTAAAAATACGATTTTTCTAAATAATCTGATATCTAGATTTGATTCGGATTTTCTCAACTTGGCTCCGATACCATGTGAATGTAACCAAATCTAATCAGATTATATTCTATGTGGAGAATAAGCAAATCCTAAATCTAAAAATTCTGTGTATGTATTCTAAGTCAGAATTCTAATGTTTTGTTTCTGATCTTCTTATTGCAGAATATTAATGTATTTCAATATCTTACAATAGAAGATCAAATTATGTCTTTATATCTTGAAGGGGAGACACGCCTAAAGGAGAGACGCGTCTCATGAGAGGACGTGTCCTTTGAGTACGCGGACTCCTCTTAGCCAACCGATAATTATCGGTGGCTAATCTCCAAACACCCGCATGTATTTAGCAAACAGCGATTAGTGTATGTTAAGTTCGATAAGTATTTGATTTCGAATTTACTCATGATCAGAATTTCGAATAACCTACTTGCAGATATTATAGTAGATTTCGATTATATATAAATGATGATAATGCATAAATGCAATCATCATTTATATCTGACCGAAGCTATCTTAAATCAACAATTCCCCTACTCATATGTTGCAGAATACAAACTCTTCCATTGTTGTCAATAATTGTGCTTCCATAATAAGAGGATTCTTGAAGAAGAGATGAGATATAGTGCATCACCTAGCCAACTAGGCAATATAGCACTATGGACCATGAACTCTGATTTAATTTTATGATATTAATTGTACTCCCTTTGTTTTATTTATAAGATCATAATCATAAAATTGAAGGAAATATTTGAAACTCAGCATGGAAAAATATGCATAGGAAATATGATATAGTATCAAGTTTTTGAAATGTGGCGAGTTTGCTTGGTTTAGATATAGAATACATAATAATGTTTTTAATAGCTTTTACAATATTTGATTATATTAATGAATATATGTTGGACTGCTAATTAAAGGTACTTCTTGTTTGGCTTGCTTAACATTATTACATTCCTTACATTATGTTCAGTGTACATCTGTTTGTACTTGTACATAAAGATATTTAATCTGTGATTTTATGCGTCCCTAAGACTATCTCATGAATGGTGAGGAGACGCAATTGAAGTTATATATTTTGTTGAATTTGAAAAATTCATTACTCTCTAGGCTGACAGTCGTATGTTTTGTTTGTATGCTTTCTGTTGCAGGATATGAGGCTCCAAATTTAAGGTAAAATCTGATGACCGCTATGATCTGATTTTACACAGTTTTTTTTATAATTTATAATAAAACTACTAATTTATGTAAAACTTGGATGAAATATCTAAGAAGCACAGTACTTAGATTTCATTAAGAGCTGTGTTAGATGAGTAAATGCTTTACACTTTTCTTCTTATTACTTTGTCATTTTTCTGAAGAAAAAATACTGCGAAGAAATGACAAGGGGAATTGTTATTTAGATTGTTTTTTAATATGTAATTTGGATACATTGATCTTGGAAGTCCTTTACGAGCAATTTTTCTAGATAGTTTATTTCAACAGATTGGAAAGTCTTAAATTGTTATAACTTCTGGACATATGTAAACATCATACTTGTAATGGCAGCTTTGAGAACATGGAATGCCTTATATACAAGGAATGTGTTCCCATGAGGTAAGATTTAGTTATTGCCACAGAAAGCAGCGGTTAAAACGTTGAATACTCAGAAAAATATCCCAAGGATAAGAAGTTAGTCATAATACCATTTCATGTATCATAAATCCCAAATAGTTGACAAGTAGCAAGGAGAGAATGAGGCAAACAATCCAATTCAATCCATCAATGTAGACAAAAGATCAAAAAATCCTTATGCAAGTCTTAAAATTAACGATATGAATTATACTCACATGATTCATTGATAGTAGAGGCCATTGCTAAAATTGAGCCTTATTCATAAACATTTCAACTTACTATTTTGCAACTATCTAGGATGGAGCCTTCAATTTCCAAATGTAAGATGATATCTACAATAATTACATCAAGAGTTGTAACTACTGTGGTAGCAAGGGGTGGAGAGTAACGGCATGAACATGTTAACAAAACCTATTAAAAAGCTAACATACAAAAATAATAAAAACTAAAATAAAATAACTCTTTAGTAAATAAGATAATGTAAAATAAGTTGTAACTCTAAAATAAATAAACACTATTCTTTCAATATGTACATCCCACAAAATTAAAATATAATATAAATATCATTTAGAATATATTTTTTGATTTATTGTATTATTTTGAAAAATAAAATAGCTTAAAAATTTCCCAAGTAAAAGTTTAAATAATTAATTATTTCAAAAATATTACTTACCAATTGTTTTGTAAAGTATTTTACTTTTTATATTTTTATTTATTGAAGTACATAACTATTTACTATTTTATTGATCAAATGACATAATAATTTCAATAATTATTTTAGTTTAGTTACTATTTTTTTTATAATAAGAAAAATAACTTTTCCAATAAAAATAAAATAAAGAAAGAACAATCTAAATAAATAAAAATAATTCTTAAATATTTCTAAAAAAAAAATATACTTATCTTTAGAATTTTTTTTGTAAAAGATGTTGAGAGATATCACTTTTGAGGCACCTATTCTATTTTAATAAAAAATATAGTAAAAAATAGGAACTTGGATAATAGTAGCTCTCGGCATCTTTTACATAGATTTTTCTAAAGATAGGTATGATAGTACAATTATTGATAGGAATTGTTTAGAAAACACCCTTTAGTCCTTGACTATTGTAGTTCCCAATAGAGATGGCCAAATTCACTTCCCAACCATATGAGGCCACTAGAAATACACACCTAGTCACCTTTAGCCATGTGGATTATAAATTCATGTGGGGATCTTTAGATTTTGTAAATGTAGGTATTGATTGCTCGACAATATAAAAGATTTATATACATCCATGCATAAATAATTGTGCATTTCTATGAGCAAGTCCTAATCCACCATAGATAGAGTATATCTTGCAAAGCCAATTGTATTAACAATGAGAAAAAACTATTAATCCACTGTCCAAATTAATGTACACTAAGCAAGATTTATTGACTTCTCAAGAGCACTAAGAAATGCACTTCTTGAGTGTGCAGTGTTGGAATAATTACATGTGTCAAACATAAGGAGATTGTGGCTCTCTTAGTTTGCATTGATGAAATAACCCCCTTACTTTTTTTTTTTCAATTTGAGCACAAGACTTCACCCATTAACGTTAGATAAATGAAAGATAATCCAACTGGAATGCAAACTTTCACTTTTTGATCACCTAGATCCCAGTGAGGGCAAGGTGAGAGCATATGGTGCAAGGGGATCATTAGATGAAATTTGAAATTGAAAGTACAATATTGAAATGCAACCCTTCACTTTTTGATCACCCAGATCTCAGTGTGGGCAAGGTGAGAGCATACGGTGGAAAGGGGATCTCGTTAGTTGAAATACTAAAAGCTGGAAATACAAAGTGTTGACAACTCAGCCGACCAACTAGGAAATGAAAGTACTTAGGCGGCAAGCCGACCTCTTCCACTTTTCAGTGGGCTACTTGTTGATGTGATTTTTGTGACCGCACCAATCAGCAGAACAAAGTTGTCCGAAGGCTACTCCATTCTCTCTTGATCAAAGTATTCCGTGCGCTAAGATTGCGAGATAGATCGCACGTTCAACTCCAAGGTTCCGAAATGCTTTGGAATACCCTCAGTTGGTTAGTTGTGAATTGCTGTTTTTACGAGGGGACTTACACAATTGTTCAAAAGGTTTTGTAGTTGACAACAGATTGATGATTCAAAGGGATTTTGCGCGTATGATTTGGCGATAAGGTACGTTCTCTAAAACTAACCAGAAATGAACGGAAAGTAAATGAGTGTAAGGGTAAGAAGGTTCTAAATTCTATTCGAAGGCGGGACGTGGGGATCAATCTCAACAGCTTCAACCAAACTCTGCTCCGCCTCGCATTGGACAGCTTATACAAAGTTGGTGCAATCTTCAAGGGGATAGCGAGAAATTTTCAAGCTACAATCCGACACCAAGATACCGTCAAGACGACGCATACCAAAATATGAATTGCAACTGAAGTTAAGCTTATGAAACGCTCCAGTTGACCACGCAAGGCAAACTTACTGTTAGCAAGTTGCTAGTGGTATGGAATAACACGAAGTTGCCTTGATCAACACCACAAATCCACAACTACTATCTACTTGCATGAAATGAAAATTATGCTACTTTAAACTACTTTACGCTACTTGGAGTAGAAGGGATGAAGAAACCTTGCTAGCTATTCATAACAAAGACGAATTTCACCATCAATGAAAAGATCTTCTATTATGAAAGTGTTACACAACAATCTCTTACAAAAGTTTTCCTTGCTGTTGCTAGTGGTATGGAATAACACGAAGTTGCCTTGATCAACACCACAAATCCACAACTACTATCTACTTGCATGAAATGAAAATTATGCTATTTTAAACTACTTTACGCTACTTGGAGTAGAAGGGATGAAGAAACCTTGCTAGCTATTCATAACAAAGATGAATTTCACCATCAATGAAAAGATCTTCTATTATGAAAGTGTTACACAACAATCTCTTACAAAAGTTTTCCTTGCTGTTGCTAGTGGTATGGAATAACACGAAGTTGCCTTGATCAACACCACAAATCCACAACTACTATCTACTTGCATGAAATGAAAATTATGCTATTTTAAACTACTTTACGCTACTTGGAGTAGAAGGGATGAAGAAACCTTGCTAGCTATTCATAACAAAGATGAATTTCACCATCAATGAAAAGATCTTCTATTATGAAAGTGTTACACAACAATCTCTTACAAAAGTTTTCAAAGGAAAACTTTCCTTCTCCTCCGAACTATGCTAAGCTAAGCTACACAATTATACTATCAACCTCTCTGCTCTAGTCTCTAGTCTGATGTCTAATCTAATTCTAATGCATACAAATGAGGGGGACTCCCCCTTTTATAGATAGCCAAGTCCAATGGATGGCTCTGATTACAATCAAATCAAAGGCTCAGATTGAGCCACCTCAGCCCTAACCCTAAAAACTGCCAGAATGGGGAGTGGTACAACAAATGAATCAAAGATTCCCACTCACTCCCAAAATAGTAGAGGCAATTAATGCCCACAATCAATCTTCTAGAAGATCATTATCCAAAAGGGCATTCCCGTTCTCCTTTTCTTTGGCTGCAAACTCAATGAACTTGGTAAGCACGACCTGAACCTCCTGAACTGAAATCGGTGGAATACAATCAAGCTGAAATTCTAACACTGTGACTGACTGCACGTGCCGTGTGCAAGATTTTCTCCAAGCAGTTAAAGCATCCTGCGTACCCTGAATCAAGCTGGAGAAAGTAGAAGTGTTTTCAAAGTCGTTTTACACAAAGGTCTTCACCTCCGAGAAGAAAGGTGCCAGCCTACTCGTCAAATTATTAGTAGTCACCTCATCGGGATTCAGCCGTCTAGCAAAGATTGCCTCCAAAGTATTCAGGACTCCGTCAACAATATTCATCATAGCCTTCCTGACTCTAGCTGAATCCGCCTGTGCTGTGTCAAAGAAACCACGCCCTATGATTACTGAAGAGTACCATCTAGAAAAGTCATATCTATCATTCTCCTGAATGACTCTTCCATCAATCAGCATCCGCAAAGGAGCATGCCTCAATGCCTCTAGACGCTGAATAACTTTGCTTTGATAAACAAAAGCATCACCCCAGGCCTGATCAACTGCCTCCATCTGTGCCGAAATACTGGAAGCTTGCTGGTAAGCATGAGCAAGGTCTTCCATGAACTTTTCTGTCTCAGCACGAACTCCACGCAACCCATTTGTTGCCTCTTGTGCCATCTTCCTAACTCCAACAAGCGCTAAGCGACTCTGCGGATAACTTCGGTAGGCTCTTGCGGAATCTCCACACAAGGGCCGGAGCAAGCTAGCGCATATCTATCAAAGCCTATGTTTCCTTCTTCCATTTCTTATGCTCTTCCTTCACGAGCGATGCGTCGCGGCTGATGGGAGTTATCCCGCAGTATTCTTCCATGATCTGTGCACCTGTGGGACGTCCTAACTCCATAGTTGTGATCACATTGTTTTCTGGCACTGCTTCGTCCCGATCACAATCAACTTGTGGCACTGCCATATGAAGGGTGCGGGAGCCATCCTCATCAGTTTATATTTTTGAAAATTTTCGTGCTCTCTTCTTTTGTGGAGGCACGCTGATCCTGTTCAAAAATTCTTCCATCTCTACTGCTGGATCAATCTCCTCACTGGGGCTCCTTCTCATTCTATCTCTGAGCCAATCAGGTACAACATGCTGAATAACAAATGGTTGCTGTTCCTGTGCCTCTACTTCACAGACTTGTTCAACTTCAATATCATTCTGGCAAGGCTCATCGGCCTCTAATGGCTGAGTATCTCCTAAAACTGCATCATCATCCTCTAAAGCCGCCTCTAACTCCTACGGAAAATGTGGGTCAGTAGCAGTCTCCTCATCACCCTGCTGATTATCTCTAGTAGGCGTATTAACACTCTGGCCAACTGATTCTCTCCTTGGTGGCTGATTTTCTTCATGTACCTCTGCACCTGATTCAAGGCAATTCTCTGATCAGCGAAAAGGGAAACCTCCTGTATGCTTGGAGAACGTGTCTCCAATGGCGTGGGTGATTCAACTACAACTCTTGGAGGCTCCGGCTGAACAGGCTCCTGTCGAACTGGCTCCTTCCTTCGAGATTTTGGACCTCGAGTAATTTGTTTCTTCCTGCTGGTAGTGGGTGTCCTGCGATCTCCCATTAAATTGTAGGTCAAGGAAATTGTCCTACTTTTCAATTTGCTCACATGCCTATCAACCCATGCTCTAGTGAATGTCATGACTGGAATGCAAAGTGTGTCCAAATCAGCTATCTCAGGCTCTGACCAGTCTGGGAGTGGAAGCGGAGTATCTCTTACTGCCTCATAATCTGGATGGAGAACATTCATGTCCTCACCCACTTGGTCTGGTACTGGAATGATTTCACACTCTTTGATCATACTCAACGACAACCTAGAGAACATTCTTTTCCTGACTTCTGCTTCATCTGATGCACCAGCCCAATAATCCTCAATGTTTGCCTTATGCTTGAACTCTTCTGACAATATCCACCTGATATTGCTATGTGGGTCATAGTGCTGTCTGTAGGTGTGATAGGAAAAATGAAAGAATTGAAGCTCACTTTCAACTTCTCTAGCTGCCTAAATTGAAGGACACACTTCATTTGAATTACCCATGACAATAGGGAAGTCAACTCCTCCCTTCTTCTTTCTCTTCTAAATTTTATCGTAAGCAACCAGTTGCCTAGATATCTCTTAACATTAAAATTCTGTTGGTTGGGTACTTAGGCAACCTATATGGATATGAAGAAAAACCTTGTAGCTTGATATAAGAAAACTTCGGAAACTGTATAAACTAGCACCCATACCTTTCAATCAATTCTTGGGCTTCCCTCGAGATCCTATGATGTGTATGCTCCTGAAGTGATCTCGTGATGTGCGTGGTAAAGGCATCATTGCCACGCTTGAAATGCGTGGTACTTGTCAAGTGCAGCTGTGGACAAGCCTCATGAATTTTGAATTGGTGAGAGCCACAACCAACAGGCTCTTTATATGAAATCCCTCTATACTTTGTCATACGAGCCAACATGTAAATGATGTAAGAGCCCATATAGAATGTCTTCGTTCTTCTCAAACTTAGGAGCTGCTCGTGCAAATTATCACTGATCATCACAGCCTAGTTGACGTACTCTTTTCCTTCCAGCATGAGGTTGATGTAATAGAACATCCGTGGCTCAAAAATAAATGCTTGAGGGCAGCCTCCAACTCTACTCAGCATCATGATCAGGTCGCAATACTCCTACCTCAAATCATCTGATATAATCTGTCTTGGCAACTTTGTACGAGAGGGCTTGGGGTTATTCATCCAGTGAGTGTTGATCACCTCTATACATCTCTCGAATGTAGCAGCATACATTCGCTCAACACGTTCTCTCGATTTGTAAATCATATTCCTGTGTGCTGGGATTCCAAAAGCTTTGCCGATAGCTGCAGGAGTGAGGTTGGCGAGCACTTGACCATCTGGTGAAACAATTGATCTGTGATCAGTCTCATAGTAATTAGCACACTCCATCATCAACTCCAAACACTGAATAGCTGGTGGGAAACCAGCAGCTGCAAACAAGCCACTTCGAACAATATTGTGCGAAGTGATCGAAGGAGAGTGACTGTCAATTCCTAATATTCTCCAAGTTGAAAGAGCCCAAATTTATATCAGCTAGCTTGCCCAACTTCGAAGTAAACTTTGACTCTGGCAAGAAAGACTTGCTCAACTTCTTGATAACAGCTTGCCTGGATGCACCATTGTTATCCTTGCCAATTGTTCTTGCTTCAGCCATCCTACAAAACAATAAATAGCCATTAGCAAATTAACTTAGAAAATAAATTAAATATTGTGCAGGGGCTGCTAGTCGACTTCAAGAATTTGAGAAGTTGCAACATTCATATTCATCTGCAAACCTCAACTTCTTTTTCAACAAATTCGAACTTCAACATTTAGAAAGTTTCAGCGAGAGTCCTTAGCAAGTTCAACACTTAGCAAAATCGTACATTTCACACTCTCAGCAACTTGCCAGCACTTTAGCAACTTCAAATGACTTAGCAAGCTCGCACTTCACACTCTCAGCAACTTCAGAAAGACTTGGATTTTACAAGTTGGCTGCAACAATTTCACACCTTGAGCAAGTCGTCCAACTTCACTTTCAGCAATTTGCTAGCACTTGAGACTTTTAAACTCAGCCTTCAACAACTCACTTCAAGTCGTACCTCCCCAGCTTCAGCAAAAACAAATTTCTTCAACAACTGTAGCTCAGTAACTTACTGCAAAATCGAACTTCTTCAGCTGTGAAAAGGATGAATGAACTTTCAACTCTTATAGCAAAATCGACTTCTAGAAGGAGGCTAAGTTTAGCCAGTGTATTAAATTTCCACTATTTCTCTTGAAGAATTCAAATTTCCCTCTTCTGGCATTTGCAACACTTGTCATTTGACGCTTGGAATCTTGACCTTCTAGAACTTCAACCTTGACTAGAGTAGTTTAATTCACTTTCGAAAATATTTACTTTAAATTCATCTTTTAACAAATTTTATTCACCAGCTGGAGCTCTGTCATTCAAATTTTAATTTCATTCACCTCTGACTCTGGAAAATTCATCCTGTGAAGAATTCAATCAAAATTATCTAGGCAATCCACTTCGAGTTCATCGTCTGGAAAATTTTATCTTGAAAACACATTCTATTCACTTTGCCTTAGAAAATTTTAAATTTTCCCCTTAGGAAAATTCATAATTCGAGCACCGATTAAATTCTTCATCCTGAAGGCCTTGGCGAAGTGTAGAAGACTTGGAAATCAACTTCTCATCAAAGATCTTCGATACCCAAAAGAAAATTTTCTTCAGAACTTGTCGAATTCATGGGTATACAACGAACGGGTTCATTTAATTTTTCTTGCATTTTGAACCTTCGAAAAATAATTTTTTAACAAATTTAATCCCGTTCTTCACATCTGTGAACATTTCTTCTTGTTTTGACTTGAAAATTTTTATTGTTCCTGCAATGTTGGCATTCTCTGACTTCATTCTCGTGAAATTCACTCACATCTTAGTCAACTTCACCAATATTTCAACTTGGGCGTATCTTTCCTAAGGGAGAAATTTTGTGCCTTAAAAAAAGAAACTTAAATCACTTAGCATTTAGAAATTTTTTTATTCATTCTTCAGATCATTCCGCCTGAGAGAATTTTTTTTATTAATCAACTCCCTTGGAAAATTTTCACCTAGCACGCTTTATCACCTTGGGCGCATTTAGCTTGTCATGAAGGATATTTTCTCTTAAATTCCCACGCCTTAGGCAACATTCTCCATTATCTCCTAGCACATTCTTTTCACCTTGGGCGCTTTTTACACTTGGTGAAGGATATTATTCCCACGCCTTAGTCACTCCCACTTATCAACTTTATTTCACCACCTTAACCCTTACTTTTCAACTCAACATTCACTCTTTAGTTGGCACCTTTAGCATGTGTAGGGGGAATAGCCTTTACCACGCCCAACATGTGACCCTTGAGCTCCCTTATTTTGTCTTTATATGCCCTCATTTGGGCGCATTTCATACTAGGAAGAGGATAAAATTTCAAATGCCACCCTTGTGTATCTTGGGCGCATTTAGCACATGGTGAAGGATGAAACACTTTTGACCACTTGACTTCTTTGTTGACTTCCTTGCTTCAGCGCATTTTACCTCTTGAGAAGGATGGGCGCATTTTGCATGGTGTGAAGGATGAACTCCCAATGCCACCTTTGACTTGTTGACTTCTCCTTTTGTGAGCGCATATCTTATGGTGAGGTGGATTTCAAAATTTCGTCTTCTTCTTTGAATTCCTTGACTTGCTTGTTGCATGGGCGCATTTGAGAGGGAGAGAGGAATGAGTTTATGCCTTAGAATTTTTTATTCAACTTCCATCACCCTGCTTTGAAGAGGGCGCATTTAACCAAGGCAGGAGGATGAAATCTCAGACTTAGCCATTTTTCCTTGTCTTCGCCAACTTTTCCATGCCTTACTATAAATAGTAAGTCCTTTGATTTCTACACTTCTGGAGCTCGGATTAATTTGAAATTTTAAGCACAGGACCTTCATGACCCTGTCAACCTGTTCACACTGTTATCCTGAGTTGACCTGCTAAAAATAGCTCGTTTCTGAAGGTGGTTTTCTATTTATAGTAACTGCTTGTTTCTGATACCTCCACAACTCCGATTGACTTGAAATTCAAATGACATGTTCCTCACCACGTGACCTGCCTGCTAACATCGGCGCCTGCTACTGACTTTCTATTTTTAGAAAGTTCTTTAAATGACTTACTATAAATAGTAAGTGCTCCGTTTGCCTTCAAATTTTACCGGTGGATAGCTTGAAAGATTCTGAATACAATGGGATACACTGGTTTTTGGAAATTTTGACCT
>VDFB02056383.1:0-25115 GCA_007258455.2 Sequoia sempervirens
ACTCTGGTATCCTTATGTTTTTGAGATGATTGCCAAATCTTTAGGGGTGGTCATTGATATCTCTCGACCTTATCATGGAAAAGACCTCTCAGTTTATGCTCAAATGTGTGCAGAACTTGATTTCACCTCCCCACTTCCAAAAAGTATAACCTTGAAAGCTAGAGATTTTGAAGGGTCTCAAACCCGAGATTATGAAAGTATTTCTTTAAGATGCAAGGGATGCTATGAATATGGTCCTCATTCATAAGCGTCCCATTTTTCAAAATAATGCCAAAAATGATAAAAAGGAAGTTGATGGGCACAAGGATACAAAGGATTTCATCAAACCCAAGAAGAAGCAGACAACTAGAAAAAAGATCCTGGGATCTACTGGTAGCAAGGCCATGGAGGGTCAGCTAATGAGGAGGTAGTAAAGGAAAGCCAGCATCCTTTGAATGAGATGATGACTAATCAAGAAATCTTAGTTACTTATAATTTTAAGGGGAATCTGGAAAATCTTTTGGAGGATATTGTGGATCCTTCTACAATCGAAAGCCCTAGAAAAGAGATTTTAAGGGGAAAGTTCTTCCTTGTTCTTCTCTTTCTAAGGGAAGGATGCAGGATAAGCATAAGGAACATCAAGAATTCCTAGAATTTTTTTGAACAAGATCAGAGCAAGTAGGCAATGTGCAGTCACCTTGTTCCAAATTAACCTGGGAATTTGGACAAAAATACCGAATGGGTGACTGGTGGTTCTGTAAAATATGCAACAAACAATATACAAATTATTAAATAGCTCTTATTTAGAATAGTTCATACAAGTTGGCAAACTCAAGGGAAGAGACGCACGCCTACAACTGTCTCATTAATTCGAAAACAAGCAATATATACATTTTGCAACTAAATGAACCAAAAACTTAGTAAGACTTCTAAACTATGGTTTCCCTTGGAAACCGAAGAGTCACTATGCCTAAGTCCTCATTAGAATTTTAAATGGACAGCCAAACCAGGAATATTAAGTAGAATGTACAAAGATATTTATTTTTGGTACCTCAACTTGACAGTGTCCTAACTATTGCAACCAGAGGTCCCTACTTGTTTTATTGTACATATGAATATAAAATATAAAGAGATTTGATGTTTTAACATGGCAACGCTGTAAAGCATTTTCCTGCTTGAAGTTTTTTTAATTTTGAAAAGCATGCTACAATTTCAAGCATGTGCACTTCTACGCCTAAAAAAGCATATATGATTGAGAAATAAGAAAATAAGACTAAATGTTTCTGCTATTATAATGGTAGAATGAAGATCACAAAACAATAACTTATCTCTCTATATAAGAAACTAATAATGGGTTTTAACTATAAAAAAGTTCATTAACTAATGCGTAACACTTCATAATATTTGCTTAGACAAAAATTTAAAATATGACTAAAAGATTTGGTAACATACACATTCCGGCCCCATTTCTCTATGGCTGCATTGACTTTTGCATCTGATCCGTATCCAGTATTTCTGATATAAAACCCAATTGTTTCTTTTGATGGATATGGCAATTTGCAAAAACACTGCTTTTCTTCTGAAAAAATGAACCGCTGTTTTCGAAATTCAAAGGAAAACTCTTCAACATCTGTTGTCAAGGATGAAGATGCTCCTGCCAGCTGTTAAATTGTCAGTCCTTTCAGCCTATGACTTCATTTTCATATCCTTATTCCATATGCAAACTCTTTCAAAGCATAAAAAAAGCATCACATGATATCATTTTTAATTCCTAACAGAAAAGTTATATGAACTTCTGTTTGAGGGTGATTTATTCACAATATGATGTATTGCTAAGAGTTTCTGGATCAGCCTGTTCATAACATTTAATTACCAATCTTCCCCACCATTTACTTAATTTTCTAATGCAAACCCATTCAAAGAATAATAGCTTCCTAATAGAAAAATCCATAAGGATTTATATTCTAACCCAAACTAATCCAATGCATAAGACATGCATGATATATTATCAATTTTTAGAGGTAGTATGCAAGACCATAGCCCCCCCTCTATTGCCAGGGGAGATTTAACTTAATCTAATTACACCGTTGACAGTGCACAGTGATGGAATTTACACACATTTACATGGAAACAAAGAGGCTTTTAGAAGATATCTCATTAAATGCATCTATAACTATGAAAATATAGTAAATAGCAAAACACCCTCCATGGAATAGTGACAGAGCTCATCTTTGATGCCAATTTAGAAAGATCAAGGAAAGAAGTTCACTGAGACTAACATAGAGATTCAATGCAAACAGACAAGCTTGTAGAACATCCAATACAATAGCAAACAACTATACAGAAGCAGTGTAAGATAATCTGCACAAATAATTATAAAGTTGAAAAACACAAACCATGAAAGCCTTCCAAGTATTTCATTTACATTAATCTTCTAATATCGTCATATAGCAAACCAAAACTTGCTTCCCAAGAGCCTACTTGCCATAGATAGTACAAGCTATTTAGAATAAGAGCTTCAAGCTCTATTGATTACATGAAGAGGTAGTTATGTGAGAGTAACTACCTGCCAACTAACCTTAAAACTACCTGTATTCATAACTAACTACAAATAAAACCCTGACTAAAAATGACTTAGAACATTACAACTTAAACAAATTTATCTTAATAATTACATCATAAATCCATGTTGAGAAAGGGCCCACCTGAGCTTAACACACAAATAGATCACTTAAATTTCGAAAAGATCTCGAAGGAACCATAGGGTATTAATCTGTTGATAAATTTCAGAATGATATATTACTGAATAATGAGACAGATCTTATTAAGAGAAGAGCCTTGCTCTTATAGAACTTACAAACCCTAGAAATTAGGGAGAAGCATTGGTTAACTGAACAATAGACAAACAGTTAACTGAAGCAAACTAAAGCTTAAAAAGCGGAAAGATGCTAAAAGCAGACTAAGTTAACTACAAGTTAACTTACGACTAACTAAAGACTAAATAAAGCTAAGATGACCATTAATATTACATTTAATATTTTAATATAATCTTCATTTAATTCTACAATGGCCTCGATCTTGTTTGAATAATACTGCCCTGACATAAAACTACTGCACCAACTGACACAAGAATGCTTGCCATTTGAGATGGTTTTCAGCATGAGACAAGGCTACTTCTTTATGCGCCCTGGAAGATTACTATGCTCTTGATTAGCTGTCATCCTATGAGGTTGAAATATCCATTTTACATCATTGATGTGATATTGAGTCTCCTCTAAACAAAGAAGAAAACCTTGTGTGAATTTCCAAAGTCTCACACCCAAATTCCAAGATCTAAAACCACTCTAGAATGAAATTGTGTTGGATACCCAACTGAACTCTTACAAATAGGTGCATAAATGGATTAATCACTGCCTTCAGTTCATTTTGCAGTTAATGCAATGATTTGGAACACTTCTGATGTTTGTCCTTCAGAAAATTAGCTCATTCATTAATTCTTGTATTACAGTTTGACATCCCATTGAGCCACAGATCTTGTTAAAAGCGGATCCTTTGGAGGCTGCCCCATGAGCAATCCACTTTTCACTTGGAAGATCTTTCAAAGTTGTCCTTCAAATGAGAAAAACATATCAACCACAATGGGGAACTTGATGCTCACACATGCCTCTGAATTCCAAAGATGATGAGCCCTTGGAATGGAGAAAACATTTACAAGGTAAGAATTGGCTTTAATGATGTTGAAAAGATATCTTTCTGCAGATAAGAGCTCATGAAGAAAGGTTGCCAGTTGATGGTTGCTCAGGTATTCTTATGTTCTATTTCTAATTTCATTTGCAAGGAAGAAGATCAATGTAGGCTGAAATGACATGCAAACACATTGCAAACTTAATCCAGATAATTTTTATATATGAAAACAACTATAAGTTATAACGAAACCAAAATTCTATCATGGTTTTACCAATGATATTAATTAAATCATTTTGTGCATGTCAATCAATATTTCAAATAAAGATCACATTTCTTTGCTGCATTTTGTCAAACCACCCATACACCTTAGACTAAAATGCCTCCACACCTTCTCATATGACATTTTGAGAATTTTTGCATGTTCTAATTATGTGAAAAATACATAAAAGTGAAAATAAGATTAAAAAAAGCTCCCCCACCAGACCCAACTTGAGTAGATGGGTTAGAGTAAGCAAAGTGCAAAGAGCAAAGAGCAGAGACATACAACATTCCAATTTTACAAAGAACTGCCTATGACCAACAGGAAGAAAAGAATTTTACTACAAATCTGTCAACCAGAAAACCAGCAGTGTATCACAGTAAACAGCTAAAGAGTTTTATTTCTTTCCTTGAGCAATGGAATACATCCAAAGTGGGGATTCAGGATGGGGTCAATGAATATAAAAGAGTGTGCCTTCACCCTGTTAGGATAAGGAGATGTATTCCATCTTTTCTTTTGGCATAAATACTATCCACATTCATAGAGAACTTAACATACCTCCTCTTAGCACGGTCCCTGTAACATACATCTTCAATGCTGTCAAAACAATGTTGCTTGAAACTAGCCATAGGCCATGAGGAGTTCAGTGTTGAACATCATATGAAGGATGCAGCTGGTTAGCATATGATCAATCAGCCCATTTTTGTTCACCTCTATAGACAAGCAAGAAATCACGGCTTCATGTTTGGTAAGGCCGTTGATGACAATAGTGAGACGTGTCCTTGGTTCAGAGCTATTGCCTCAATCATCCTCTCCAAGCCGCACCATCACAGACAGTTTCTTGAACTAGGTTTCTCTCTATTCAACACAAACTAAGCACATACCAATACCTCTCTTGCAAAGAGTGAACATATCATAGTAGCAAGCTTTCAGATTTGTCTTTAATGAGAACTTTCAGATGGGTAAAAATTGATGGGTTTGGACCCCTGTTCATGGGATTTCTGGGTTCAACCAACCTCCCTCACATAGGGATCAAATCAAGTGGATTCCTCCTCCTAGTGGTATGGTCAAATTGAATTATGATGCACCTCAAGGGCAATCCTGGACTGTTAGAAGCAAGATGCATAATCAAAGACTAACATGGAAACACCCTAAAAGTGTCCTCTATGAAGCTAGAGCTCAACATAAACAAAGAAGCAGATGTGGATGATTTCCTACTTGGCTCCAATTGGTTGAATACTGCAATTTAGATTTGATCATGATTGAAGGCAATTCAATGTCAATAAATTAATACTATGCATTTAAAAGTGGCAATCAACAATTTAGAGAATAAACAACATTCTAAAATAAGCACAGAGCATACTTAATAATCTCTCCTACTTCTTAGTCAACCTGCCACCATAAGGGAAATAAAGTGGCAGACTTTCTATTGAAATAAGGGATTGATAGCAATAAGGAACTCATTATCAGAGATAATCTTGATTGTTGGCTAAACTTAAGGATGATTTGGGACTAATTACACAATATTCATAATGATGAGATCTCACAGGTGATGCCATCATTAATCAAAACGGGAGAAGGCATCAACATTTTTGGCCACATTTAATGTTTGCATGCTACAAAGGCACCAAGCACACATATCAGCATGGTCAAGACAGCATTTTTTGTCAAATTATCTACTGTCAAGAGCATAGCTCCTTGCCACAACAATTGCATTTTCTTTAGGGGAAATATTCAAGATCACAATGAAGAAGACAAATGGAGCCGTGCATTAAACTTGGTGAGGAGCAGTGACCAATGGCTTTCTTCTATCAATGTGGTGAGATCTGTTACACCATATGGGAGGTTCTAGGTTGGGATTTTGTCAAGGGAACAGTTCATCACAAAGTGAACATCAACGTCTCATCCATGTTTGTTTCAAACATTTTCGTCAACACCAGTAACAAGGAGCTAACAAAAGCCCTGAGCAAGCATTACATCTGGGAGAAGAATAAATTGGGCCTGGAGGATGCAGTGAATTGAGTAGTGCCAATTGCAATCACATCCCTCCTGATTACTGGTACAGAATTTCATGGGATGGTATCTATTGGAACAATTTGAGCTATTGAATCAAGCTTGTTGGCACTCACACAGGAGTTGGCAAACATTCCGGGTTTCCTCAAAGGCACAGTTGGTTTACAGCCAAGATCTTGCAAACCCTTTACAACCAGGACCTTGAAATCACTTTACAGCCAAGACCTTGAAAACCTTGGCTGTCTTGAACTCCTTCAACAGATTCATTTCCTGTGTCTACTAGCACTTCAAAGGGATTAGAAATGCTGATTTTGTGGGTTGATTGGGAGAGGTGTTTTGCCTTTCCTGAAATAAGCTCTCTGAAACTTGCCCTCTTCTATCTAATATATTCCTTTGTTCACATCTTAATAGTTTCTGCTTGTTGGTTGCCTTTAAGAAATTTCCATTGGTTTTCCATCGGGTCTTCGTGGTGCTGTAGTTGTTTTGGTGTTAGCTTTGCTATATCAGGTGTATCAACAAATGTTGGTTGTTGAGGTAAGACCCGAGCTAGATGCCCATTGTCCTTGCTTGTGACAAAGCCTATTATGGAAGGGTGTTTTCATAGTCCACCAGCTGCTCCCACTTAATTCCTCCAATATCCAGAAGTGTATGATCTGGAAGGGGCTTGTCCAGTTCACTGTTAACACATACTCTGGCATAGTTTAGCATACCTGGGTGTTAGGTGAACTCAGATGTCATGATTGACTCCCGTGTGGTTCTTCCATTTTCTTCTTTAGTAGAGATTTCTGCCAATACTCACTAGAGAGGAGTAGTTAGACCCACAATGGGGCAAGGCTTGGAAGATCTGCAGTGGGGCAGGGCTTGGAAGATCTATAGTAAGGCAATGCTTGGAAGATGTGCAGTGGGATTGTAGGCTGGAGACCAATGCTTCATGAAAAGAACAGATCTTTTTTCATAAGCCCAGGTCCTCGCTCTAAGGTACAATTTTGGCATCATTAGAATATCCAGAAGCTTATCAAGAGCATAAAATACGTTTGAGACAAGTTTTGCTTACGAATTTACACAATAATCACCAGTCTACTTGTGACATAAAAATGGCAAAAATTTGAGAAAAGTTGAAGCCATCATTAATTGGCTCAAACCTCCAATGTACCTTTGCCATATGTCCTTTCTGTGGTTTTCAGGGTGTGACTAGTTTTGTTGATACATGCCATTGACAAGATCAACTAGAGCAAGAGAAAAAGATGGTTTGAATCCTTTACAATAAGAGACTTACACAAGGAGGTGAAATCAAGATTTGGCTTGAGAAGAAGAAAGAACACATAAAAAGTAATTATTGAACCTCTCATTCAATGTGGAAGATTGAAAGGATGAAGAGGATTATAGAAGCCCTCATTGGCAAGTTAGGGGTTTCCACAGAAAGACCCAATTCGAGTTATAAAACAAAAGGGCATCCTAAAGACCAAACAAAATAACAGCCATCAAAATAATCCAAGGAAGAACAAGGGCATTGCCACTACAGCTTCTCCTAACACCCAAGGCCAATGAAGATCCAAACATGACGACAAAAGCAGTAATATACTAATATGTGTGCATGCCCTTCTAGGCCATGCTGCAAGTAACCATAGCCAGAGGTCCTACAATGTTAGTTAAGAGACATGATATGAGAGTGACAGGACTAGGTCTCCCTAGAGAGAAACCACATAAAAATAGATGATGTCTCTTTGACCTAGCCCCTTTGTGTTTAACTTGGAAATATCCAATTGTTACTGAACACCACCAACATCTGGGATGGACTGAAAGGAGGGCATAATATCCCAGTTGACCCAAGGTCCCTTGTAAAGGTCTACATGTCAGTGTGGCAATTTATTCAAGGAAAAGCAATGTGCACCTTTGATTAGGATAATAGAAGGTGGGTGCAGAACCTTCCACATCTCCATGCAAACATGATACCTCCCTTAACTCTTAAGTATCATAGTAGACCAGTCACCAGACAACTACAAATAAAATGTTCCTCATACCCCACCTCCTAGAAAACAAAAATGACAAAACCCATCACCACAAGGAACATTGCAGTTTGTTTCAACGGGTAACCAGTGGAAACAAAAGTTGCCAAAATGAATGCTGGGCCAAATAACCAATAAAGTTACTATTTCTGGTCAGACAATGGTGTCATCAGCAGTTTATAACAAACAACCAGCACAGAAAGACATCTTCTGATTAACAAACTATCAGATTGAGATCCAAGTGACCTAATTGTAATGTTGACAGACCAAAGGAGCAAACTAGTCTTGGAATATTAACACCATTGGCATGCAACAAGATGCATGGATGCATCATGCAGCCATATTGAAACATTAAAGTGCTAATATGGGTATCTCTAAGTACTTGAGGCTAAATCTCATGTGAAGCTAAATCAATGAAGATAGAACATGAGCCTATCAACATTCTCAAGATAAAGGAACAGAGCAACTTGTCTTGGGCGGCATGAGGGGCCATTCATTTGCAAGAAATCATACAGTAACGCATAATAGTCTGCATACTTTCAACATACACCAATCAATAAGTCCTAACTAGTTACCTTAACGTTTGAACCATAAAGAATATGTTTAATGACTGCACCAACGTGAGACATTTTACACCCATATCATGAAAATGTATATAAAAGCATTACCATTTCAACTAAAAGAGAGGCACTATAGAAAAGATATGCTTATTTACTTTTCTTGGAAGCTTTTCACAAAAGCAAATAGCTTCAAATTTCCCTTTTTGAAGGCTGAAATTATTAATGAAAGTTGAATGATTAACCCTTAAAACATGTATTTTAGCTTTTAACATAGAACTCTTGAAATTTAACTTCATTATTATTTTAAATTTCAAACATAGGACACTACAAATACATCCTCAAAACTATTAATACAAATTAGTTTGTCATAAACACAAACTCTCCTTATTGAGCTGAAGATAACTCGGGAGTTATTTATAGGTACTAAATTTCTATCAAAATTACAAAAAACCCAGAATTGGCAACTTTGTGGATTTTATGTAAACAAAAAATGTTGGTATATATCAGGGGGATAAATTACCATACATTTACCAAAACAAAGTATAATCAATCAGGCAAGAATATTCTGTAAATCATCATGAAAAATAAGCATTGCCTGGCCATAGTAATTTAAAACCTTGTATAAACTGGCTTTTTGCAAGTGGAATAGGTAATTTTACAAACATAGTACTGTCTTTTCCAAATAGGACTTCAGGTCCTAGAGAATGTGTTTGCGAGTAATTATGCAGGCAGCCTGCAAAAGACTTAAGTTCTTGACAAAGCACATAAATAACGTTCTCGAAGTCTTCAGCCCAAGTGGGCTCCAGTACCTTCTGGAGCCTTTTAGTTTTAAAACATATCATCTAGGGCATGGTTTTTAATATCAAAGAGGTTGAATATAACATGTTGCCAACAAACAGCCACTGCAAAGAAAATCGATTGGAATGTTTCGCATATTAGGATTTATGTTTCCAATATGTTCAAATAATGCCAAAACATGACAAGGTTGGAGGGGTTTTGTAATCTGAGAAGTGCAAAAATCTTTGTATCGTGTCAAGAAGGATGTAAAGAAAACAGCTTTCCAAAAAATAAAAGTACATATTTCACAAAGTTTGATACTTACCACTTTTCTGCAACAAACAGGAACAATTTCCTTTGGTCCAGAAAACTTCGCAGGAATGACTTTACATATATTTGCCTCATGTATATCTTTCACCTGCAGATAAAAAGTAACAAAAACAATTCAGGGAACGCAAAATAATCTACCTCCAATAACTTACAGTATAAACTAACAGGAATCGCTCATAATTTCAAAGTTCCCAAGTTTCAATTGCAATGCAATGCACCCTGCCAGACTTCTTCATGTCCATCAGCTTTTAAGATGTGTCAAATATACTGTACCATACAATACTTTGTAAATTCATTAGATAAAAACATAACAAATCATGACTGGACATTAAATTTTTCAGAATATAGCTATGAGAAATTATATGAAATAATGTGTGCTTGGCAATAACACTAATGTCTACCATCTCAATACTTGTGTGATTTTTATCAGTTTATAAGAATGTGAATACAGCCATAAAATAGTCTTCTGTTAGAACTATCACGTAATGTACAAGGGATGACAACAGTCTATAAATCAGGCATCATGGAAATTCCCTCACAATTACAGACTTAACATCCATAGCAACGGTTCATAAGGTGCTGAAAGATATTAGGATCATTGTCTTGAAACTGAGGTGTCTTCTACAAAATATTACTAGAAAGTGAAAAAAAGCAAAAAAGCAATCATTTAGTAAATTAGTACACCCTAGAGGGATGGTTGGAAAGGAAAGTGAAATTTTGTCCTCTGCTAATTATTTTTAATTTAGAGTTTGGCTGAACCTATATCATGCTGTAAGCAGGAAAAAGAAATCTAACTGTATTTTATACTAAAATATGGAAGAAATTATGCACATGGGTGCATGATGTAATGGCATGTCTATTGGGTTGTTGGCAACAGGTACCAAGTTTGAGCTCTGTAGTGTACATTTTGTTGGTTAGGTTAGTTGAGCTGTTCTTTAGTGGGTGACGCGATTCAGTAGAGGGATGAGGCTCCCCATTTGTGGCCTCACCGGCTGGGGCTGGTTACTCTCCAGACTTACAAATCAAATATATATTATTGAATAACTTATGCTTTTACCATGCATGCAGACCTTAGTCCAAATATTAAATACTATATAGAGACATTTTTTCTAATATTTTACCACTATTTGTGAATTACAATCTGAAATGCTATATGTGCAGACTGAAATTAAAATTCTACATAGAACTAAAATACCCAGGGAAGGGAAAGATGGTTATGTGAATGTATTTCAAGCTGCAGTCCTGTTTTGTAAGTTATTTAACACTTTTTATGGTAAAATGGAACTCAAAGACAGGATACGCCTAATTTTAGTAATCAATTGATGCACTCCTGGTACACCTTAAGACAATGCCATAGTTGAAACAGATCTTATCTCCACGTATATAAACAAAGAGTTGCTTTCTCCAATGTGATACCACTCCATCCACGAATAATTAATCTTTGACTGCAGAGTCAGAGCTATTTTTCAAGGTACAGCAAAGGAAAGAAAATGCAAAAATTCAAATCGGGACTAGCTATGTAATGTTTAAGATGAGAAATATCATGAAACCTGGCAAGTTAAATTATTTGTTCTGTCTATTATCTTTAAAGTGCCCAATACAATCATTGAAAGTTTTAACAAATAAAACAAAGCAGCAATCTAAATTTTACACCACAAAAATCAGAAGGCAAAATATTTATTAAGATGGAGAAAGGACCAAAAAGCGATCTACTATCAAGCACATTTTAAATGATGAACAGAAAGAAAGTAGCTGAAATAACTTTCCTAAACACACCTGATTGGCCTGAACAAAACATCTGAAGTTGACTGACCAATAAGTAAACAGCCAGGTGAGAACATGAATAATTCCAAAAGCCCCAAGTGTGATAGCTGCATCGGCCAAATCTATGCTTGGAAGGATCACAACAAGCCACGCTGCATATAGAATTGCAAAAGGCCATATATCTAAGCGCCATGGCCATGTTTTCCATCTCATGAGTTCTACTCGTTCTACCACCTTTCCATCAACAGGAAAACCCATCTCTTTAACAAGATTTTTCTTTAACTGAAAATGCCTCGGTATTAAACAGTACTTAAACTCCTGTAAAAAGTCAACCGCCAAATTCATAGGTAAATCAAAAATTTACATATGACTGCAATAATCTAATGAGCCACAAAAACTAACATTCGTGAAGTCATTTAAGACCTTATGCAAAGAATTAATCTAACATATGTAAGATACCTTTGAAATTGCTAAGCCAACAAGTTCAACCTAATGTCCACCGTTCAAGGTTTTGATCTACTTCCCCCCCTCTTAACATTACTGCTTAATCAAATAAAATTTTAACCCCATTGCTTCATCTTCTCCAATACAAAGTTTTCTGATAAAACAAATTTTCCTGTAATACATAATCTATTTTCCACCGTTTCAGGTTTTAACCTTTGCAAGCCACAAGGTTTCCAATTCTCAACTTTACTAGTCAATTATACGAATTTTTCATCCCACAAAGCTAAAGCTACACACTACTTCAACCATTACAGTAATAATTAACGATTTATGCAGTAAAATGACTCGGACTTGAGCCTAACTTCCAAAGCTCGAGGCTTTCATCTTTGTGTTACCACAATTTTCCCCTTGAATAGCCAAAACTAACAATTTCTCATCATTTACAATACAATTTGACTTCTTCCAATATCTTAACCGTTTGAAATGACAATTTTCACTGTTTTCACGGCAAAAATCTCCAATCTCCATTGATCTTTTTTGAAGTACAAATACTAAACAAAGAAAAGACGAATGAAATAGAGAAAGAAAAACACGTTTTAAATTAGATAGAACAAACTGTAAACCTATAAATTTACTAGGGAGTAGATATCCGAATGCTTCACGCACAGACTTTCAGAATATGAAACGGTATATGGAAAAAATTAATAGAAAACTTAATCAAATATACCTCTAATTTTCCAGATTTCCTTGCAGCCGTCCAAATCGATCTGACGAACAGACATTTGCTAAAAATTAAGTAACGAATGAAGTGAGATGATAGGGTTTCCTTGATAATACTGGTAATTACGAGTCAATTGGAATATTTATAGAGCTATTGCGCAAACTTATTCGAAAGGAAATTTGCTGACCTCGGGCCTTCTAAAGTGGCCGGTGGGAATCGAACCTTTTCATTTTCCTATTATTGCCGCATTCAAGCTTTCCATTCCTCTCATTGGAACAGCGGTAATGGGGAAAATTACACACCCTGCACTTTTCACCTACGTTTCGGATCTCTTATGCAATGAAAACCGTATGGTGAGATTTTTTGGGTTTGGGTTAATACCTAGTTAAGATATATTTTGAATTTTATTTATTTTTATTTGCATTTATTTTTAAAGATCAATTTTAATTCTGATTTTTTCAGTTTTGTAATTTGTAAAAGTAATTTAAATCATTCATATAATTACAGAAATGATATTTTTAATTTTTAGAATTCAAATATAAATTTAGGAACAATTTAATTTTTATTATTTAATTGTTGTGTGTCAATTAAATGCACAAAATGTTTCATTTATGATTTTTGGTGTTGTATTTAAAAGTGAGTCTAATTCATTTAGAGATCATCTAGCACCTAAAAGAAGAACTTAACAAGATCAGTCAAGTTACATTTATTAGCATTGAGTTAAGAGCATTTTACTGCATTTAAACTTACATTGTCATCTAAGACATCCTCTACATGTTTGTTTGTTGTCCCTATCATTAGTCAAATATTTGACTCAATATCCTTATGGGATTTGGCACAAAGGAGTAATTATTTGTAATGTCTCATTTTTAACCAGTGTGAGAGTTTGGTGGATTAGCCTATCATCAAGTCCTCATAGGTTGATGATGGTGATTAGAGGGCCTTGTGAGGGAGTTATCCAGTTCTCATATGGTAATTTATAGTATTTTCTTCTGCAACTCTTGGGCATATTCAGAGGTGATCTTCTTCAAGGGTTTCAAGCTCTGTTTATTCACACTTACTATTTTTAGTAAATCAGTTGGACGATTTGGGGCCAACCTTACTATTTATAGTAAGGGATCCAAATGAGTAGAGGAAGCAGTGGGCTACCCTTTAGTGTTGAAGAAACAGTATTGTGTTGATATTCACAGAGTTATGGAGACTTACATTGGGGAGTTCTAGAGATTGTTGGTAATGGTACCTAGCATTACAAAGAGGAGGTTGGTGATTTTATTTTGTGATGGAATATTAGATCCTTTGCATGGATGGCTCAAGGTATTTGACCCACCTACTCTGTAGGACATGATGAAAAAGGCACGAAGCATGGAGCTCATTGCCCCAAAAAAGTGGTCTCTACCTAAAACTTTGACTCCTCAAGAGAATGAGAGTCATCATCAAGTTGCGGATCAAAAAAAGAAATCAACAGTTAAGCTTGATGATAAGACCCTTAATGACTTAAAAAAATAAATTATGTTACTAGTGCAAAGGGCCTTATAGCAGGGATCATAATTTTCCTATTAAGGGCAAGGAAAATCAAATGGAGTGGTATTACACCGATGATTCATATTCTAAAAATTCAGAACAGCGAGCTGATACAAAGGATAATGAAATAGGAAGAGCATCCACAAGGTCAAGAAAAGATGCTAAGCTATCTCCTATGGCATTATACTTTAGCATCTAAGGCAGGGATCATTCAGAATTAGAGAAGTCATGAATGGGCAACATTGTATCACTTTGATTGATATTGGAGCTATGCATAACATCATTGATGAAGGTTTGGTTGCCAGACATGGAATTCAAGAGAGAACTTTGATGGGTTCAGGGTAAGAGTAGTAGATGGTTTCACTCTTACTTACACTAGGAGGATCCTTAATCTCACTCTGTTGTTGAATGATTAAAAATTTTGAGATGATTTTTATGTCATCAACATGGGTGAGATGGACATTGTGTTGGGCATGAAGTGGCTTCATGCCATTGGATAATTTTCCCTCAACTTGTAGAACATGGAAATGAAGTTTGAGGTGAATGGTAGAAAGTATGTATCAAGCAGAGTTTATGTGCCATCTCCCTCAGTGAGAAGAAGAGTAGAAGGAAAGAGAAAGAAATTGAACAGGTGGTGGAGGAGCATGAGCAAATCCAAGAGGAGTATGATTTTATTCATTGCTCCAAATATTCAGAGGAAGGTAATTCAGATCAACAAGGGTTAGTGTGTAGTTTGTTAATAATCCTCTATTTGAGAATCATGTTGGTTTAGTTTATGACAATCCACTCTTTGAGATGGATGATGATCTCCCTTTTGACCCTAGTGTGGAGTTAAGCGATGATCACAGAGTTTGGGATCCTTCTTGTGCATTAGGATTTTGGATAGGGCTTACAGATGAACTCCATAGCATGTACATTGTGTGGAGTGCATACAATTTTACCTTCGACCCACTTGTACATGATTTGACTTTGATGCACAAAGCTCACGCATGTTCTAGACAATTGGTACGAGGTTCCTCCTTGTGCAAATGAGGAAAGAAAACCCTACATGTATCCAGAGTTTTTTTTTCATGATGATCATACTTTTGAGACACATGATACAAGGGTTGACCTTGGTCAATGTGTTTTGTCAATTGTGTTGATACTAGTGCTATAGGAGTTATCTAGATACGAGAAGGACAAACCACGATTCTTCCCTTGGTACCCAAGTGGTGATGTGTTCTATATTTAGTTGAGATTGCTTGGGGTCAAGCAATTTTAGGGAGGGCAGACTATAATGTCCCCTTTTTAGCCAATGTCAGAGTTTGGTGGATTAGCCTATTATTAGGTCCTCATAGGCTAATGATGGTGATTAGAGGGCCTTGTGAGGGAGTTATCTAGTTCTTAGATGGTAGTTTATAATGTTTTCTTCTCCAGCTCTTGGGCATATTCAGAGGTGATCTTCTTCAAGGGTTTCAAGCTTTGTTTATTCATACTTACTATTTTTAGTAAGTTAGTTGGATGATTGGGGGCCAACCTTACTATTTATAGTAAGCCATCCAGATGAGCAGAGGAAACAGTGGGCTACCCTTTGGTGTTGACATAATCAGTATTGTGTTGATATTCATGGAGTTATGGATTATTAATTATTATTAAAGTGATTTATACTTTAATAATAATTAAATATAAAGTGAATATTATTTAATGAGTTAATGACTTTGTAATATACCCTTTAATTTCATAACATAAAGTCATTCTTAAAAGCGTAAAGTGGACACCACATTTAATGTATATATCATGTGGCAACAAAAGCAAATATAATTTAATATATTAAATGAATTTAATGTGCTTGGGAAATTGTGCCATTTGGAGAAGGTATAAAAGGCACTCAAAAAGCATTTCATTCATTCATTCAACACTTTGCAAATTGAAGAGTTTTGGTCGTGGGAAGAAACAAGGGTTTTCAGCTATAAATTGATCTCGAAGAATGTAGCTCTCTCAAATTGTGCATTCTACAGGTGTGAAATACCACCCAAGGTTTGCATCTTTAGGTGGCTTCACACGGGAGTCACATTTGTGTCTGATTGGAGATAGTTTGTTCAAATTTTTAAAGGTTATTAAGTGTAGATCATAACTGATAAAAGAGCAAGCATTGTCGAGAGTTTTCATTATTGATTGCACTCCTTTCAAAGCCATGTGGGTTTCTCAAGGTCGTATTGTTCTTCATTGTTGGGCCATACTTTCTCTAAGGGCTAGCGAGTGAGTTTAAGGTTGAAACACCTAAGGTTTCAAGATTCCTTCACTCTCATCAAGGGCGGCTAGGATATTGACAACAATCTACATCAAATAGAGGGTGGAGAAACCATTATTTTGACCTAGGTGTCCAAGCATAAGGGTTTCCTGTTGCTGATCAGTTTATATTAAATCTCTAGAATATGTACTTTGGCTTCTGAGTATGATTTATATTGTATATTCAAAATAAATAATAAATCTAATTTTAATATATATAGTATTTTCTTTAGTAGTCTGTCAATATTGCAATTGTTCGTATATATATATATATATATATATTGCATTTCTTGGCAAACTCTTCATCAAAAGACTCAAAACAAAACAAAAACTATAAAAGCACAAGCAAACACACAATTAGCAAATATCCATTTGGAGGGGGGATATTTCATTACCTCTATCACGAGCAAACATATGACTACATAACCAAGTTTGTATGTGAAGATATAAATTAAAATTCATCACAACCTAAAAGCAAACATTCAAGGATTTACAAAGATCACATCTACACTTGCATAAGTTGGATTCATAGGTTCATGATTAATCTTGTAGTTGTAGAAGTCGCGTGTAGTGATGGATAATGTTTTATAGATTCTAAATCATGCATTTGAACATCATTGAATTTATTGCAACTTGACAAATCATTTTTAGACATTTATCATAGCATATTTGTATCAAAATTGTTAGGATTAGTGTTATACACCTTGCGAATCCTAGATGTAGTTGAATTATTTAATATTTATAAATAATGTGCTAATATAAAAAAAAATGGTACCCCACTTGGAAGGAATCTTGGGATTCCTTAGTTGGCACTCTTTTCCATATGTCATTTGAGCTATGGCAGTTGTAAGAGGTCATTAAATAGGAGGCTACTATGTAAAATATGACTAACATATTTGACTAGCTATCCTAGCCAATATAAGAGGTGTGTAAGTTCAATTATTGCACCCACTTGAAGTGCATAGGATTTACATTAGACCCTCTTGGCAATAGAGTCAAATAGTCAAATTGGGAGTTAAGTTCTAATTAAGGAATTACTCTTTGAGAGGTGAAAATGGATTTGTGTTTTAACCAATTTGACTATGAATTGACTTATAGTTTTTGAGCCCATGGTTTTCCTAAGTCGATGGTTTCTTGGGTCTCCTTGGACTCTATATTGAGGGTTTAGGATGGAGATTGTATGGTCAATTTTATGTAGGGTTGTGTTGTCGAAATTTCTCCAAATATAGAATGTTGATCTTCATTGAAACACTACAAGTCAAAGAGTGTATTATAGCTTGTGTTGAAGAGCAATACATTTTGGGTGTGCTTTGGAGGCTAGGGTCTTTCCTTATGAGGGTTTTATGCCATGTCCCCAAAATCGTGACACTAAGATAACAAAAGGCATATTTAAAAATATTAACCATTTGACATCATTATAATTATAATTGTCAAAGATAATATTATAATTATAAATATTAAAATATAGATATAATAATTTAAATATTATAATCACTATGATATAATAAATACTAAAAATATATAAAATTAATAAAAAAAAAGAATAAAATCAATTTATATAATACTAAAATAAGAAGCATATAATATCTATTAATATAAAACATAAAATATAAGATTATAAATATTAAGCGATCAATATAATATTTTAATATAGAATATTATAAGGGACATTACACATTACAAGGAAATACTCGACTTTAAGTATTACAGGCTTTACAAAATTATAGTCAAAACGTTGTAGGAAAGACATTGCACATACCCATTTAACATAGCAGGGATTATTGTTGATAACGATATAATCTGGAATTTGTCCCATATACATATACTCAAATATAGTTATCGTTAGCAATAGATAGTTCACTCTGCAAGTGCACAGAATGGAGAATCACCTCCCGCAAGTATAGAGGTGGCGGCCAATATGAATAATGAACCCATCTCCAACATACATATGAGTATCATCAATGCCAACGTGAATAATAAAACAGATAGAAATGCTTTGAACAATACATCTCGTTTTCACAGTTGCTCGGCCAGAGTCTTGACAGTAATATTACATGGCTATGTTACTAAATAAAATGAGGGTCAAAGAATTGTAGATGTGAAAGAAAGACGACTTTCAAAATACAATGGCCAAATCATTATAGAAAGCAACGATCTTCCTCAAAGGAAATCAACGATAGAATAAGGCATAATACTGACAAACACCATCCCTTAAAACGATTAAGGAGATAATTAGATCATTAACCAATATACCTGTCTTTTGGAAAAATGCATACCATTAAGGGGTATGTCTCTCATCCCACCATAGGTATAAAAAGAAGTAAGGTTCAATAGCCGAAGATCATGGAAGAAGGGTAATGACATCTATGTGAAATCAAATTGGTTATTCAAAGGAGTCAATCAACCTCTAAACATGTTGATCATCAAGGTGAAGAAGGCTTGCAATATGAACTTAAATAAGTGAATGCAAATCTGAAATATGTAGATTAACCTTTAGCCTTAGTGTGAATAAAGAATGAGTGAGAGAGATAGAAGAATCATAACACATGCAACAACATATTTACGTGGAGAAACCCCAAAGGGAAAAAACTCCACCACCGAAAGAGAGGCAAGTATATTACTAATATTTTGAAATATTACATGCAACAATAGACTTCTCTTATCATCCCTAATAAATCTTGCAGCACCCTGTTACCTTGCAAACCTACAAAACTAAATTGATAAATAACTCTAGCTCAAGGCCCCTATTTAAAGAGATTTGTGAGGATGAAAACCACCATGGTTTCACCAAACAATAGGCAACAACACCACCTAGAAAAACTCACGCCTCCCTTCATGAAATGATCATGACACCCTGAGAATATCCTCTTACAATTGCTCTTACAGCTGTCATAAGGCATCACTTATGCATGAGCACCTAGGGTCAAAGATAGCATATTATGTCATAAGAATTTGTCATAATGTCATAGGAATTTTTCATACTGTCATAGCATCTTATGACAACTATCATACATGTCATAGATGCTCTTACAACAACCTAACAACCTCATTCTAGAAGATTCCAAGTGGGACGCCTAGCTATTTTGTCCTTTTCCTAAATGACAAACGGTAACGGTAACACTGTATTTACATTGTCTCTTTCACCACCGTTGGTCAAACGGTTTCACCTCTTATGGGTAAATGTAGAAAACACTTTAGGAGAATAATTAATTAAAGGATTTACAAGGTTGATGGCACCTAAATCCTAACAAAACACAAGTGCATAAATCACCATAATCTGGAACAACATCAATAAATCTCATAAATAGTATTCTAAAGTCTGACATCAATTTATCACAAGTTCAGTGTATATAACTAAGGGAGTCACATAAAAAACAATCACTATATTGAATGCCCTAAAGTATATATCCATATAGTTTGATTTTTAAGTATTCAGTTGAGCAACAATTATCCCACTTATTTGAGTAATATTCTTGCATTAGTCCTCATAGTAGAATTCATCTATATAACCTGCAACAAGACATTACTAATATTGCTACTACCATTTTAATACATATATACATGCTTATTTGTCAAAGGCCAAAATTTCTCTATTGGTATAACCTAATACCCTAACCTACAATACAAATAGACCCAAAATTTATACTAATCTTATAAGGGACATTGCATTTTCCCATGACATTTATTGTGTTTTCTATGTATTTCTCTTATATCTTTTTTTGTTGTCATTACACATTTGAAATTATTATATATCAAGTTTATTTACAAATTGTTTTCCTCTTTGGATTAAGCAGGGATTGGAAATATTTCATTTTGAATTTCTAACTAAGTGTCGACATTTTATTAATTTTTCAAAGCATTGATTTAATACATTTATTACTTTAGGTGAATTCTAAATGCTTATATTATTTATTTATTTACCCCAAATTTGTGTAAAGGGATTTTATTCTCCCTCACATTTTGGTGTGCCCCTCCACTCTTACACTTCTTGTAGGGTTTCCATTTAGGGTTTTATCTTATGATTTTCTAGTCTAAGACTTGTCATATTTTTGAAGGTTTATATGCATAGATTATGTTGATTCGTCATTCCTTATCTTTTTAGGGTTTGTTTATGCTAGAAGCTATTCACAACCCTACTTTACCTTTGCAAAGGAATGCACACTTAAACTCTCATATGGCTTCTCAATCCACTAATCAAGAAATTCCCATTGAGGCTAATCATAATAAGCAATATAATTTTTTATCACGATATACATGTGGATATCTAAGAGTTACCTATTACCATGCAATTACCTTTTGAAGAGCTTGTTCATACTACTTCACATTCCTATTTAGTGGCATATATTCAAGGTATATTATGTGATGTACCCTTTGGTACTAAAATTATTCATGATGTTGGTAATTTAATGGCCCCCTCTACTTATTTGTATAGTACATCTCCCCCCTCACCTATTCACCCTTCCTCTTCTAATCATCCTTCATCCTCTTGACATCATAAGGTGGATCCCCTTATTATGCATGCTTCTCATGTTACCACATCTACCATGCATGTTACTTTTTATGTTCCTACCTCTACTCAATGAAAGCATAAAGCCCTATCCCACTTGTGCAACATCTCACAAAATAAGACTTGGGAAGCAAATATCATTGAACACCTTCAAATGAAGGACCTTCATTCAAAGGTATTAAGCCTACCAAGTGGAAATGGGATTTTAATGAAGTCTTTTTTTAATGTTTTTTAACATTTTAAGCAAAAAAAGTGTATAGAAACCACCTTTGATTGATGGTATCTTCGAGTAAAGGGCCTTCAATCAAAGATCCTTCATTTGAACCCCCTTATGTGACCTTTCCTCCTTTTGATCAAGCATATATTTAATAAAAATTCTAAGTAGATGATCAAACAAGTCAACATGACCCAAAATTTTGCATGATCCTAGCCCTGAAAATAAGTTTTTCAAAAAATATAGTTTAGTAGGGAGGAAATTGATAGTTTCAAGAAAAAGTATCATGCTATTTCTTTTATCTTGTCACATGGTTTCCCTCAAGGTCTGCAAGTGAGCATTCCACCAACAGTTCATCATGCAAATAAGGAAAATCATCAAGTTCCTGACATTAATATAATGGTGCACTCTCAAGCTCTAGCAACAAGTCAAGTGCATTTGGTAGCTCGTGAGGGACAGGGTGAAAACTCAGTGAATTGCTCCCATAGGGGTGGTTAAAATGTAATGTTTGAGTTAATTTTGTTCATACTACAAATATATCAGTATATGGAAGCACGAGCTAGGGTGGCAAGGTTTCAAAGTTTAGGAATATGGGTAGCAGTAAATTTGTATAGGGGGTAAATCATTTTTTTCTAAGTATCTTGGACAGCTGGGTAGAAGAAAGGCTTTTATATTATTTCAGCTGTAAAGTTTGTATGCTTTTCATCCTTGGAAACTATGTAATTATCTATTATAAGCTATTAATATAATTATAGGCACCTAGACTTTTAACAAAAAAAAAATTGCTTAATTATTATTTTTTATTTTTTAGTGAACATAGGTTTTGTTTTTTTGATTGGTAAAGGTAGGGAAACCCTGCAAGATTTTAATTAAATCTGAAAAGCATTACAACCATCTGTTACATTCATGAAGAGATTTCAGCTTGTGAATCATTTGCTTTTAAAGCCCCAAACCACCAATCAAAACTTCCCATTCCTAAGCACAGATCTACACTCCTTCAAACCCCATTAACAATAACTAAAATATATTAAAAATTCAAGCATTACAAAATCTGCACCACCTTTGTTCCTTGAACAACCCATTGTCTACTTTTTCCTTTTATCATGGGAGCGAAGAATCATGTTGAAAGTGACTCCCCTCTTCTTCTTCTTCTTCCTCCTTTGAACCGTATGCCAGAGCTCCTCCTGTTCACCCACCCATGAATGCTCTCCCATTTCCTTAGTTGAGCTATGCTTTTCTTCTGAAGAAGCCAAGCTTCCACACTCTAACCTATCAACCAACTCGCCACTTGGAGCGCTGCCCTACTTCAACCCAAAAGACACATCTGATGTTTGCTTAAGCTTTTTTGGGGGTTCACTGGTAGCAGAAATAATTGGGTCCTCAAATTTCTCATTTACAACTAAGCCTTCTTTCTCCACAGAGTAATGATGGGGGGACACCTCTTTCCACCAAGTTGCCTGATTAGCTCTCTTGTGTTGAGAGTAATGCTCAGCAATATGGCCCATGTTGAAGCAATTGTGACATCGAAATGGTAAACCTTCATAATCAAGCAACTATTGCCATTCCCCGCCATAAAATTTTAAATTTGTAGTTGTTGGAAGATCTTTAATAATGTACATTTCTACCAGGATGTGTGCATAAGTAGTGTGCAAAAAGTGTAAAGATCCCTCATCCACCCCCAAAAATTTCCCTAGCATGTTCCCAATGGCTTATAAGCAAGATTCAAACCAGAAGTGTAATGGTAGATTCAAAAGCCTTACCCAAAGTGGAACCAACCCAAAAGATTCGGTGGTTGGATTGAAAGCTGGATGCCATGGCTTTAGCATTAGCATGTATTTGTTCTCCCAACTCCATTGGTAAACACAAAGCACAACATTCTTGTCCTTCACATTATCAAACACTACCACAAAAACCCCTTTCACACTAGGGTAAATTTGCACATCACCCTCCATGATTGGATGCCATGTATCTATTATCCATCGATGTAAATCTGTTAAGCACAACCAAAAACCTTGAAATCTACCTATTAGCCCTAGTTCTACAAAATATTGTGTGTTTTATGCTACTTCATTTGCTATTTCTCCATCTATGGAGACTAAGGGGGTCTCCCCAACACAACACAATGGTATGGGTTCCTTCTCCTTTCCCGACACCATCAAACCCTCCCCCATGTTGTTTGTTTTCCCCCCATTTTCCTTCCACCTAACCTTTGGCATAAAATTCTGCCTGGAACGAGCCCCTTCTCTTTGGTTTTGGTTGCTCCAGAAATAACCATTCTACAATGCCACACCTCGCCCCTCATCCATCTTCGATAGAGTTTGACCATCCTTCACCACCATTGCATAAGGTTGACATCTTAGACCTGCAAAATCAAAAAGAAATCGCCTCGTCATGTCGCAAGAAACCCTAGCCGCAACAGCCGAGGATGAGTGTAGAGGCGACATCGTGACCTTTGTGAACATAGGTTTTTTACAATACATAAAGATCTTCATTTTATGCATGTGGGAAAATAGAAAAAGTAGAAAAATTTTATTAAAAATACAACTAACCTCCATATTAATGTCCTTATTTCAACCAAAAATGGATATATATAAAAAATGTCATGCTCGATGGAAAAGTATTCCTCTATGTTCTAATTAAATTAAAATAATAAATAATAAATAAAATATGTATGCCCTAGATATGTGTTAATGATCTATATTTAAAAAATTATGAATTGATTTTATTTCAAAAAATTATGATAGATGAAAAATATCACTCATTAAAAACTATAAAGTTTAAGGAACAAGTTGTTGACAAATATTAAAAAATTTAACAAATTATTTTTTAAAATATTACAAAATATATTTAGAATATGCATGAAATTTCAAAAAATCACTAGTTCACATCATCTTCAAATTCTTAAATATTTGCTTGTTATGAGTGACAAAAAATGGAAATACGCTAAAAATATTGATTTGAGTGTTATGCTTAGGCCAAAAATTGGGACATGCCTTTATTCTTCCATCCTACTATTGTTGTTACTTCTCTTTCTATTTGTATTCCCCTCGCCATTCATTCTACTAGTTTCATCCATTTTATTGAAATAAATGTAAACAACACAATGGAAATAATGAACTATATAGAGTTTAATCTAATTACAACATGTTGAAGCCAATAAACTAATATTAATAAAACAATAGAGAGGCAATATTACAAATCAATAAACTCATAAAATATGAACCATTACTCTAGATATATGTGGAGAACCCCTTGTGGGAAGAAATTCCACCCTAAAGAGACCCAATCTTATATTACTCTAAAAAATACAACCCACTTATCCCTCTAATGGTATTCTAGTTTCATAAGAGTGCCTACAAATAACTATGTAGTCCACTATCCCATGTCTTCAATATAGGGAAATTAGAAAAAAGAAACAAGTAGTATCCAAAACTAAGAGTCAAAACCATAAAACATGGCAAAAATGCAACACCTCTATGGTCATGATCAAGCATCTTGAAATAGTATATAACTCCTCTTCACCTCTTACACAACCCTTACGTGTCATAGATGTCATAGATTTGGTCATAGCAATCAAATTTACCAAGATCCCAATCCTAGGCACTTCATGAGGGCATTGATTGCCTTGTCATAGCACCAACTATGAAAGATATTTTAATAAAATGCAATCTTGACTAATTCTCTCTGACCTCTCTATTAAATGTCCTTTTACACAATATCCTAAGTATCTTGAAGAACAAATAAATAATAAATTTGAATCCCCTCCCTCACACGGGCATCCAATTTGGCCTTATTCAATGATGTTTGGAGGCTAGATATTATTTATTGTCTACATAATTAAATTATAATTATAAGACTTAGGTCTTACAAGGTCAATGACACACTTAGTCCTAGCATTCTCCTACATTACATTAACATTACAAGATATAATACAAAACAAAAGTAAATCAAGCTCTAGAAGAGTCAACGCTCATGGCCTCTCTACATCCACTAAACTTATTTGTGCTCATTAGCTTAGTGAGATAATATGCAACATTAACCAAAGTATCAACCTTATATGTCAGG
>VDFB02056384.1:0-51227 GCA_007258455.2 Sequoia sempervirens
AAAATGTTGAAAGAAAATACAAGCATCAATGATATGAGATAGAGGTCAATAATGACCTGAGTACTTCTTTCATGATTTTTGATATTGCAAGCAAACACAAGCATCAAGGTATAAGATATACCAATGATGACCTGAGCATTTCTTGCGTAAACAGACAAGAAATAATCATTTTCTTAAGTGAATCGGAATGTCATCCATGATACTTGATAGGGCACTTCCTGCGATGATTCACAAAATAATAATGACTAACTCACAAAAAACAAACAAAAAAAAGGTATCATTCTCCTTCCTTGCTTCTCTAGTTTAATACATCATCGAGTAGCTCCAAAGAAATGATAAGCAAATGATAAAAATAAAAAGCACAACAATTCAAATTCTACTTAATATATTTTCAAATCATTATTCAGATTAGATCATCGATGTTTGAAGTTTATGTGCTGATGTGTATGTGATATTCTCAGACGTTTGACCAAAGACCTAACCTAAAGACCTATCCTAGGGGCCTTGGGGGCTGATCAAAGATTAGCCTTGCTTACGTTATACACGCAGAGACCACATAGTTCGACTGACACAGACTCCATTTTCTGACTAATGTAGACTCTATTTTTGTGTTTTCAATTTTATGAATGTTTTTGCATGGATTTTCTGATTTTCTGATGTGTTTGGATTTTGATTTTGATTTTTGATTTTTCTGATGTTTTTGGATTTTTTTTTTATTTTTTTGGATTTTCAAGATATTTGATTTGGAATGAGATGGTATGACCGATTGAAGGAACAAGATGAACCACAATAGAGGTAATGTAACCATGGATAAATGATAGATCAAAATGAAAGTCACTACAAAACATATCACACAAGCAACATATCTCTTGTTGAAAGATGACAATAGTTGATTGATTAATATGCCAAGAATGATTGATTCCATAAGGCATGTTGATGATAAGTACTTAGGATTACTGATATCCTCTAAGTACAAAAAGATTGATGATTGTTGACGTTTGATTGACAAAAGATATGAGGATTGGATAATGTTTTACAGCTAGGCTCAAATATGATTTGCATGATAAGATTCAAGGTTGCAAAGGGACATGATGGCATGGATTTTGATAAGCTAAGAGATATGGAATGGAAGAATGCAAGGATAACAAGAATGAATGGTGATGATCAAGATCAAATAGATAGACACAAAGACCAAGAAATTTTCCCCCATTCCTCATCAAAACCAAGGATGAAAAAGAAAGGATGTATCTAGTAAGAATGATGGAATATGGATGAGGTAAAAGATATGGTACAAAAGATATGGATAAAGCATATAGGGTAAGCGTATATGATGTTCAAGAAGATTCTTAACCTTATCAAGATCAAAAGTGGAAATGTAAGGAATGAGCGTAGAAATGATAATGACCATGAATGATAAGATGGATGAGACTTTCCCTTAAGTGTAGAGTGCAAGAGGAATATGTAAGATAGGATATGGATGATAGGGAGATGGAGGAAGGACTTTAACATTGAGTTTCACAACCAATTATCCTTTTAATTAACCATGGCAATGGGGATTAGACTCATAAATGCTTGTAGATTAATGGTATGATGGATGAGACTAAGGATTTATGCAAAGGTTTGGATTAAAGGGGAATGATGGGGGATGAATGTTGGATAATGGATAGATGGAAAGGATGACAAGATCAACATTGGCACACACCTTGAAGGATGGTGGAGTGATGGAGGAAGAATGGATTTGGAAAGTGATAGGTTATTATATGGAAGATTGGAGGAAGCATTTGGATAAGAAAATTTGGATGCCAATTTTGATTTTATTGTTTCTATGAGACTTTTAGGAATCCACATGATTTTTGACTTTGATATTTGCTTAGTGGGCCTTTGTGGCCTTGAAAATTTTTCATTTATGGACCTTTGTGGTCTTTGAAAATTTCATTTTTTCTTTGATGGGCCTTTGTGGCCTTTTGAATTTTTCTTTTGATTTATGGACCTTTGTGGTCTTTGAAAATTTCCTTTTTGCTTTGATGGGCCTTTGTGGCCTTTTTGATTTTTCCTTTGATTTTGGATCAAGTTTTTTTTAATTTTTGCATGTCTCTTCAAGGAGACATGTTGATCCTTTGATACATGTGGATTTTGATATAGAAGCTTCTGATAGTTGGCACCCAAATTGCTTCCAAGAGCAATGGGAGGGGTTGATTGAGATGAATGGTATGGAGGTATTATGGATGAGTTAATGTAGGTAGAATTTTGAAAGGGCATCAAGGATGTGTGCCTTTGTTGTTCTTGAGGAATAGGATATGGACCTAGGATAGATGGAGATTTTGATGGACTAGGATGAGGACCTAGGATAGATGGAAAGTTTGATGGACTAGGATGATGACCTAGGATAGATGGAAGGTTTGATGGACTAGAACACTTAGGTATATAACCAAGGCCATGGTGATATGGGTGTTTTTGAATGAAAACGGGTTCTAGGATACCTTGTTCATGAATGCCTAATCCTTTGCCTTTGTAGTTCATACTTTGACACATTTGTTTGCCAATGGGATATGTATTGTTTGTGAAACAAGATGCAAGTCCATTTTGGGGAGGATATGATATGGATGAAATGATAGGTGTTGGAAGCAAACCAGAATGGATAAAGGTGGAGGATCCTAATTTATAGGTGTGGGTTTCATGGATAGCTTGAATAGGTGCGATAGAATCTTGACATGGAGATGATGAGGTGTTTCTATCTTGACTTGGAAAAGGATCATGAGGTGGTATGAAAGACATATCTTGATCATGGTAAGGATAAAAATCTTCATGATGAAAGGGTATCCTTGAATGGAAGCATATCTTGATCTTGATGAGGAAAGGAATCATTGGATTTCGTAGAAAGTGTGTCTTGATCATCAATTGGTAAGAAATCATTAGATAGGATGGAAGAACTATCATGATCTTGTGATGCAATAGAATCATGATATGGTATGGATTGATTAGATGATGTGGAAAAAGAACTTGGAAGGATACTTGTCTCTTGAGATGGATGTGAATTATTTTGGATGAAAGGGGAAAGGAGGGGATCATCATAAGATTCGTGAGAAATGGGATCTTGATCAAAGATGGGAAGACTTTGTGAGATTGTGGAATCATTGGATGGAGTGGAAAGAATATTTTGATCTTGATGTATAGGGGAGACTATGCTAGCATGCTTTGGAGTGAGAGATTGACATGAATCATTAGATGTTGAGGATATGATAGAAGAAGGCGATTGGATGGAATTGTTAACTTGGGTGAAAGAATCTTGAGGTTCATTTTGGCTTATGGTGGATGGAGATAAATATGTGACATGATAAGATTGTTCAATATCATTTGTATTTGAGGACTGAGATTTGGGCTTTTTGAAAATTTGGAAAAATTCAAAGATATTGAACTTCGATGATGGAGTTGTTGGTGAAGAAGGTCTCATGTTCATTGTTTGGTCAAGAGGATATGGGTAGATGTTTGGCATTAGCTATCTCTTTGTGGTTGTTTCCTAGATTTATTGTTGAAGGTTTTCTAGTTGATAAGCTAAAGCATTCAATTTATCCTCATCTATTTCAGCCATGGTGGTTTGTGTTTTTTTTTTTGGGATGATCTTATCTGTTTTAATGACAAGAAAACACAGCAAGCAAGAATAGAATAGTTGATTTAAAATTTTAGAATCTAAACAAGTAGTGTATGTTCTAAGAACCAAACATGATTCTTCTTGATTTTCACTGGTTTGATAACAAGATAAGACAATTCAAACATACTCACTCCTAGAGACAAAAGGTCATCGTTATATACTCGAACGACCCACAGCTTGGAATTGCATCGACTCACACAGCCATGTTACCCCTTAGAGGGCGCCCATGTTTTTGTCTTTTCCAGGTGTGTACTCAGAGTGACGGAAGTGGATACTGGATCCCTTGAGCAAACAGTCCTTGGCAATTATATGGTGAGTTCTTGAGGGTAGATTCTTCCCTGCCCCTGCACCACTGAGTATTACAATGTTTAGAAACTAACAAGCGTGCTTCTATTTCTAGGTTCTTAGATTGGGTTTCCGTTCAGAGCGACAAATAGATAAAATTCCTCGAGAGACCTCCCAATCTTTAGAACAAAGATTTTGGGGATGGTTATCTTGCACACTTCTGTTGAAAAAGGGTTTCCCCAGATTCACATAAATTTTAAAGTCCACAGGTTGGAATGCCATGGATTTTGGTTGTCCCCACTCAGGTCGTTCCCGTAGGGTGAGTACTTTTTCCCACTATGGTAGACCTATCTAAAGGTTTTAATGAAAGCTTGAAAATGCACAAAGTAAAAGTGAGTTTGGTATTCTGATGCACCAATTAAGGGGAAAGCATAAACCTATCACCCAATCACAGCAAAGAATTTGTTTGCTTTTTAAAACCCAAAAGATAAATTATCTAATCTATATGGAGATATTGCTCCATAAAAAGAATGATGTCCAATTTTAATCCCACAAGAAATAATGAAGTTTCTATCCTAGGATTGATCAATTTTTATCCGTTTTCTGTCCTAGGATTGATAAATTTTAACCCGTTTTCTATCCTAGGATTGATAAATTTTAACCAAAAAGAGATTAAAGAACATAATCTGGCTATGGATGCATCGGATCCAGATAAAAAGATACATTTTTATCGATGCTATTTGGTCCTAAAGCAGGAATGAAACAAAATAGATGATGGGTTATTTTCCCATGAGTGTTTGAAAACACTATTACAATGAATATCAAATGCTCTTTCTTTCACTTCAATGCTCCATTTTCTTCTTAAAACTTGTGTAAATATTCCAAATATTAGATGAAATCAAGAAATAAGAAGATATAAGGGTTAGATGAATGATTAAGCAAGAAAACCCTAAACCTTAGACCAATTTACAATGTGATTTAACTTTAAATGTAAAATTGAAAATTTTAACTCTACAGAAAGTGATAAAAACCTATACCATTGCATAGCTTGTGAAATTCTACCCCATTTCAAAAAAAAAAGCATTGAAAAAGACATTTGTATGACCAAGATATGGCCATTTTAAGATTGACTATCAAAACACTAAATCTGAAGCGCTAAAACAGAGCCCTAAAGCGCTAAAACAGAGCTCTGAAGCGCTAAAACAGAGCCCCGAAGCACTGCAGAATTGTCATGAAGTGCTAAAATAGTCGCTTGAAGTGCTAAAATAGTTGTGTGGCGTGCTAAAACATTTGAGCGTCGCGCTAAAATAGACGACCGACGTGCTATAGTTTTTCTCCGATGCGCCACAGAATATCTCCGATGCGCTGTAAAAAACCACGGTTCCGCGAAAACTATCACGCCGATACCTATAAGACACTTTTCACAAAAATTATGCAGAATATGGGGTTAGGCCCCACGGTGGGCGCCAATTTGTAAGCGGTAGAATGGGGAAAACAAAATAAACATGCTTCTACACTTCTAAATAGGACATTGCATCTAAGATTTAAAGAATTTAAACTAATTTAAACTAAAAATCTTTAGAAATCTATCCTATTGCTCTCTAACTCTAAAGATTTCTCTAATCTATTTTTCTCTAAGATTTAGAAGCTAATTAAACTATTGAAATGACACTTAGAGAATGAGAATTGAACTATTCTATTTCCTATATGATTAAATGATTAAAACTACTGTGATGGCAGCCATGACTGCAAATGCTAGATGCTTGATGAATGCTGGATGAATGCTTGAATGCTTGATTACTTGGATGCTTGGAAAACCTGCAGAGTAAGATTGCATAAGTTGGGATCCATTTCTTGTAGTCAGAGCGCTGTATTTATAGCTTTCACAGCAACATATTTGTACAGGGATACGGGATAAGAGGCTGGGATTCAATCTGGAGAATTGAAAGGAATGGAATGAGAAGATGGAGCTGATCATGGAGGATTGTTCCTCCCCATGAAAACACTAGGCAAGATGAGAGGAAAGATTGGAGGAAGAAGATGGAGAGGATTTCCTGCAGGTTTGTCCCCGAAGCTCTTCCCGTGAATGAGAGTTGAATTAATTAGATTTTAAAAAATCTAATTTTATTGGTGAGTAATAAAAGGAATATGATTTATGCATCAATTTAAATATTTTTGATTTATTTAAATTTAGCAAAGAGGAATAAATAATTTAATAAATCAAACTATAGGATTTGTTTATTAAATTAAAATAAAAGGAAAATGATAATTAAATAAAAGATTTTAGGATATCTTTATTTAATTAAGAAGAAATGTAATGAGGTAATTAAATAACACAAATTATTTAAGTTGTGTATTTAATTTTAAGATAAAAGTATAAAAGAAGTAATAATGATAATAATTAAATAAAACAAAGTTTTTAATTTTGTTTATTTAATTAAGAGAGAAGTAATATGATGAAAATGATAATAATTAAATAAAACAAAGTTTTTAATTTTGTTTATTTAATTAAGAGAGAAATAATATGATGAAATAGAAGAATTAATAATGAACTTAATATAAATAAATATTTCTATTTATTTATTAAGTAGATGAATTTTAAGATTAATTAATCAAATAAATCGTATTTAATTAATTAGATTCTCCAGACCATTTTTAGGTGTCTACATAAACTACATAATATTTAACCATTCTTTTTATGCTATTGTACATTGATATTTAACCATTGCTTACTTGATTAAATTTTCAAAGAGTTTAATCATGCACATGAGGAGGAAATTAAATTTTGATTGTCAACTTCTATATATCAAATTATCCAATAATCAAGTGTATGTCCATATACAAAAATGGCATCAACGCTAACTCAAACAAAGTTTTACAATATGTGGCATATGCCATCTCGATATCTATTGAAAATTTACATGCCAAAATGTCTATCTCATCCTAAAATACTAGTGGATCATCAAAATGGAGCCTCTTTGAAGCACTCGTTGGCTTTGAAGGTAGCTGCACAAGAAAAAGTCAAACCACAATTGAGATTAGTTATACTATATAATTTGAAATTGAATAATTAACATAAAAATCAATATACATTGAATTATAATTGAACTCTAAAATTGAAATCTTGATTACCTGAAATATACGTCTTTTCGAAGGGTTAGGAGTCCTAGAATATACCCCTCTCAAAGAACCAACCAAACCAAATTTTGTAACATCAATCTATATATGTGAACAATAACATAAAATTGATCCAAGTTAGCATAGAATTTTCGGTAATAAGAACATATTTTCCAAGCACAAAATAAAATAAACACATACCTCTTTAGGCTAATCTTTTTCTTTATCTCCTTTAGGTGTTTCAACACCTCCTCCTTTAGATGTTCGAATACCTACTCCTTTAGGTGTTGTGACACTTGTCAACAATGATGTATAGCTCACAACCACCTGTACATAAAAATGACAAGTACATATGAAACTACAAATCTATGTCAATGTATGCATAATCAATAAAAGATCTTATAAATCTTAATTCAATCAAATTTGAGTTCAATTGCCTTTCCCTTATCTAACACTGTGCCTCCATAGTTTGGAGAGCGTCGCACCTCGCTCGAACTAGGTGTTTCCTACAAGTAGAGAATAAGATAAACATATAAGTTAATATATAATTTTTATTAATGACAATTTAAATGACAAGCAAGTATACAGTAAAAAAATGTAAATGAGTGAGTGCAAAAATACATACTGTGAGTGTTGAGGCCAAATGAAATGGCCCTAAGGGTGCTATCAGTCACCCGTGTGAGATCCTCCTCAGACATTAACTATTAAATAGACCATGTAAATAAATATTAGTACTTGATACTATCCCTTATTAATATTCATTTTTTAAAAAATGCAAGTTATGAAGTTACACCTTAAATGTTACCTGTGTAACTATTCCAATGTCCACCTCTCTAGTAGGAGAGGACTTTGTAGGGCGTTCTTCACTCCCCTGCGTGTGATCTGCTATAATCTCCACATCCTGGATGTCATAATCAAAAGTGTCTAATGGATGCTCAGCGGGCTATACAATAGGACCCAAGCATATCTGTTGGCATGTATTGCAAATATGTGGCACACAAATATGTGGACCTGAGGAGGATGATGAAGTAACATTGGATCCATCACCAACATCACCAAAATGTGGCTGAGCTATTGAAGAAGCATGGGAAACCAAAAGACCACTCAAAGAGTGAATGGCCTAGATAGTTTATGTGGTTGCATCCTCCGTAATATCTGGATGTTGTACTAGAGGTAGTGGAGGAAGTGGAGGATGGGGAACATGTGGGTGCCTGACTACTCTAACTACCCCTGGCCTATCATGGGGCATACCTCGACCAATGCCTTGGAATGGTTTAATGTCAAAGTAATTGACATGATGCCCTAACAAAAACTCAAGGTATAATTTTTTAATAAAGTAAAAAGGTACATCAAGATTATTGTTGGGTGATTTATCAAAAACTATACACCAACGATCCCAAAAGTTATCTACAATGCCCCTATGCGTGCACCATTTTATAGAAAGTTTTGGTTTGTTAACATTAACTAGAAAACCATTGTTGGGCTAATAAATAAAGAGGCTATTTGGGATTTTATTATTTGGAGACTTTTCACATCATCATAAGGCAATCCACATGCATAATATTCCCTCATGGTTTCTTGCCACAAATGAAAGGAATTATGTTGGGTGGAGAGGGTTTCTACATTTGTAATTATTCTTGTCAATATGATTGAAATACAGAATAATCGAGGGATTTTCTTATAAAAATCACAAATGCCCCTCAATTGCTCCAATTTTTCATGAATTAAATCTTCAATTGATGGATGCGGAGGTGGCAGAGCATTTGGTATTTCTGTATTTTGATTCTCAGCTAGTGGATTTTCATTCTTAACTGGTGGAATTTGTGCATTCTCATTCTCAGTAGCCATAATGCCTGATTAAGGTTAAAAAATAATTAATCTAATTAAAATTAGATAATATAAATGAAAATATTATAAAAATACACTAATTTTTTTTTTTTAAAACACTACTTTTTAACAAAAATCTATAAAATTCTCTAATTTTTAATGCAAATACATAAGCAATACTATTTCTAAATCAAAATCCATAAAAAATACTCATTTTTTTAATCAAAATTCATTCTAAACTCAAATTTTTCATAAAAATTCAATCAAAAATCCTATTTTGAAAAAAAATCCACAAAAAACATTCATTTTTTTATCAAAATCCATTCTAAATTCAAAATTTTCATAAAAATTCAATCAAAACCCTATTTTGAAAAAAAATTCACAAAAAATATTCATTTTTTTATCAAAATCCATTCGAAACTCAATTTTTCATAAAAATTCAATCAAAAACCCTATTTTGAAAAAACATCCACAAAAAACTAATTGAAATAATCCAAATCTAATTCAAAATTGAATCAAAGCAAATAAAAATAAAAAATATTAGCTTTTCAAATCGGATATTGGTGAAATCGGATATCCATTACGCGAAGAACCTGCTCATTGTGCGCTTGTGGGTTGTTCACTGTCAAATGATTTTAAAACAACGACATAATTTGTATATATATAACTTTTACAAATCATATATCTGGTATGGAAAATTAGGATTGGTGTTTTCTTTGGTGGTGTGTACTAACACCCAAGCCTAAAAAAGGTCAACATGGTATTTTCGCATTTTTGGGTCGATGAAAGACGTGTTTTTTTCCTCATTGCTACTTTTTGGCCCACCATGATCCTGCACATACCCATGCACAGCAATGCAAGGATTTTTAAGCTTGCTTTGAAACAAAAGATGTTTTGGATGATTTGATGTGACGTTTGAAGTGTAAATTAAATGGGACTGATAGTGATTGTTTGGATTGATGTTCGATGAAAGATGAAGCTTGATAAGGAATGTCTTCTCGTCAAAATATGCCATGGGCTAGTGATTTGGACTTTGGCTCACAAATGCTTTGACCAATTTGATTTCATGTTCTCCAATGTTTGGATCACCACATAAGTTGGAGGATATAGATCAAGATTTATTCTCAAAGCAAGATGTACATATATGCCCACAATGTCTAGCAATGTTTGAAATGTCATGGATGGATGCTTGGATAGGTGTAAGGATGGATAGATATGGATTATCTTGTGATAAGATAAGGTGTTCAAATAAAGAAAACTTATTTGGATAGTGCTTCATGTTTGGATAGTGCTTCATGGTTCAGATAATGTTGCATAGGATAGGATCAATGAAAATGACCCATGTCAAGATGTTTACCGTAAGCAAGCATAAAGTGTGCACCAAACTTTTTCAAGATCAAGATAACTTGGAAGATAGATGCAAATATATGCAAATGGATTGGATAAATGGTTCATGAATGAATGGATTTATTAGGGATGAGATGGATGGAATGTTGGCTTTATTATGGATGGGATGAGATGTTTCCACTTGAAGTGGCGTACGTAGATGCTCAATTCTACACATGACACTTGTTTTCCAGGTTTTCATCAAGGTACCTATCCAAAGCACCACTGTAGTGGTTTTCATTGGAGGATGATTTTTTCTCTTTACTATTTTCAATCCTTTTTTTGATTTTTTTAAAAAAAAATTGTGTTTTTTTGGAAAGATTTTAAGCTCATGTTGAATCACCTTGTAGCATTGATGTAGATGCCCCTGTCATAATGTGCCATCGATATCCTACTTGAAGAAGCTGCTTTGCCAAGATACATGCACTTGAATGCAACTTTTGATATTCCTGATCTGCTTTATTGATACTGAAGTTAATTATGTCTCTGTGCACACATCACAATAGAGTGGCTTCTGAATCCTTATGATGAAGGGTGGTTGCCAATACATGGTCAATGTGAGAATTGGATATTATGGATGGAGGCATGGATGAAGTGTGTTTAAGATTAAAAGATGGATTGGTTGATAGTTTGGAACCTTTGACTCTCCAAACTTGAGAAGATGAGCAATGATGGGTGGATACGAAAGTGTGAAGGGAATTAGGACCAACAACTTGATATACTTTGTATGTTGCTTGAGAAGCCTTCTTTTGCCTTTGTGGAAATCTTTGGTGGATAATGTTCTTTCTTGGAATTCTTTGGTATCCATATGTATTTGATTTTTCCATTATGCCCCCCAATTTCTTTTGTTTTGATAACGTTCTTTGTGCTATGATTCAAATCCTTCTTCTGATGTTGGTCCCAATTCATGGATGGGATGATGGGTGGATGAAGATTCATGACATGGCTAGTTGTAGTATTGACATCAATTTCATCATAAGGATTCTTCATGCTCTCTATGTTGATGTTTGCTTGAGACAAATTTTCCCCCAGTATGGTGGTAGTGGCACCTTCATTCCTTGATTCTACTTGTTTTGAGATGTCTTGTTCAGTAAACATGCTCTAACAAATGACCATTGTAGATGACATTGTTTCAATTTGCTGCTCTACTAACTCTAGATTATATTGTTATGTCTAACTTGTTTCCTTGAGTGGATAATGCTGGATATCCTCATACCTAATGTCCTCAGTCTGAATTTGGGATATATCTGATCCTGATGTTGATAATTTGGTTTGATTGTAGGAATCAATAACCTGCTCTTTTTGTGTAATAATGTTAGGAGTAAAGGAATCTTGTTCTGAATGAAGATCATCTACATGTCCATCCAAAGAAAGCATCTCATGGGTAGATGGAGGACTATGTGCTATGTGGATATGATCATCTTGTATAGATAGGAGAGAATCCATTAGACCATTGTAGTAGCTTGGAGATACAAACTCTTGATCTTGAATGATTTTAGAATTACTTTTGGCATGCTTTGGATCGAATTCTTGACATGGTTCAGTTTCAAAGGATGGATTGCTTATAAAGGTTTCTAGGATATCTTCATTAGGAATGGAAAGTGGTTCATTACCTCTTGATCTTTGAGTGGGCTTGGATCAAGTGTCGAGTTGAGGATTCCTTCAGTATCTGTAACCCTGAGGTAAAAGGGGGTCAACATGTCTTGGAAAGGACCATTGCTAGACCTTAGTGAAATATTTTGATCTTGCTTTAGAATAAATTCTTGAGATATTTCCTCTAACTCATAAGGCGATGTCGAGATGTTTTCAATATGCTCATTGGTCAATGGATTGTAGATTATGTCAATGGGATCAAATAATTCTAACACTCCTTGAAATAGATCACTAAAAAGTGGCTCTTGATGTATGGTGAGTTGATCCTCATATGGGGTAGAAACATCTTCAAGGTACTTATTGATGGATAGATCTTGAACATTGTTTTCAACAAATTGTGGCAGAGAGATTGTCAATGCTATCACTAGTGGTCGAATCCTGATCATTGTCCCCAATAGTTATTATTTTTTATCAATCAAGTCTTGGATGAGTTTTTTGAGTTAAACATAATTCGATGTTGTGTGTCCCTTTATTTTGTGATACTCACAAAGGTGCTTCTCGTCATACCAAGGCAGTTTTATGTTTGGTTCTTGATAGTTTGCATAAATAGAGAGTTTGACGATATTTTCTTGTACTAACTATTGCATGACCAATTTGACTAGTTTACCAAGTGGTGTGTATTTTCATTTGTTTCCTTGTGAGATTTGACCTTTGAATTGTCCTTGTGGTGATTGATTTTAGAGATGTGGTGATTGATCTTTGAGAAGTGGTGATTGATCTTCAAGATGTGGGGTTTGGATTTGTTGATGTGGTCAATCTTGATATCTAACTTCTTGACATTGGATATATTGTTCTTGATGCGAGTGTGGACACAACTCATTTCTTTGATGACACGATTTAACCAATGGAAGAGTATTGATTTTGGGGTGAAAATATCTCTTGGCTCAATAACTCAATTAGTTTGGCATGTGAAGCAAGTTTCTCTAGTGAAATTTGATCTTGATTTTGATTGACTCCCTTGATTTGGCTTTCGTTCAAGAAGATTTGGGATGTACACTTGTGGTGTTCGCATGGGATCATCGACAAATTGATTTTGGACAATGTTCTAATTTGGGATGATGTTCAAATTTGGCATTATAGGTTGAAATTGGAAATTGTTATGGTTTGGAATCACATTGCCTTGATTTAGGTAACTTTGATTGTGCATGGTGTTACCTTGACTTGGATCAATACATGGAGTCGTTATCATCTTGTTTGGAATTTGAACGAAATTTGTATGTTTTGTGAGCATATCTATCCTAAAGTTTTCCAAGGGTGGATTTGAAATGTTCATGTTTGGAAAATTTGTACTTGGCATACATGGATTTGGTGGGATGATGTTGTTTGCTTGAAGATTCATGCATTGATTGTTTGGTGGATAGATTTGTAGGTTTGGACTCAGATTTAAATCTATCATTGGGAAAGGTGTTGCAAAATTTTGACTGGGTATACTCACATTTGTTGTACCATCGAGGTTTGTAGGAGATAATGATCCCAAGTATGGATTGTATAAATGCAAGTTTTGATAATCAATTGACATTGTAAGGATTTGATAGCTTGGTTGACTTGGACCACTCATGATGTATGGATCAAGTTTATATTCCATTTTCTTCTTGTGTTTTGACCTTTTTGTAAAAGTGAACCCCTAAGGAATTTAGGACCAATGTTGAGATGAAGGATGAAAGGGGTGAATGATATGGGTGTCAAACTTTTTTAGGAACTTTGGATCAATGCTAGACTTAGGGTTTGATTGGATAATGATCTTGTAAACCCTAAGCTGTTAGATGTTATCTTAGGGTGAACTTGTTCAAAGAAGTGATAATTTAACTAAGTGTATGAGGAAGGATTCATCAACACACACCTAACTAAACAGATGATTTTGATTTGGTTTAAGGACTTACCCAAGTATAGATAATGATGTTTCCAAAGTTGTACAATTGTTTGGGATGAGATGATGAATGTTAGAAATGGATGAAGTGTTCTATTTGATCCTAAGTGAACCTAAGAAGGACTTGTTTACTAGACCAATTGATAGTGAAGACCATGCTTTTCTCTAATAGTAGTTCAAAACCAAAAGACCAATGTTTGCATGAAAACCATATGACTAAAATATTCCAAGCACATGTGTGGGGTCCAATTGATTTAATATTTTCTTAATAGTTTCTTTTTACCACAAACACACTCTTGATTAGCTTTTGATACTAGATTTCCAATGTCCTAATTTTCTTTCATCCCACAAAGTGTATTATGTGGAAATCAAGGAAATCAAGGAAAAGGTTTCCTAATGTTAACCTTAGTAGGAGAAAATTGAGATGAAATCCAAATGCTTAGAAGCCTCTAAGGATATGACTCCCAAGGGAAAGCAATAGCATGTGAATTCGTTCAAGGATATTTGCTTCTCCTAAAGGGTTTGAGATTTGATGCTCATGTTGAATGTTTGTTTCCCAATATTTTCGAGCAATCAAAGTGTCTTGTAACCAAGAACAAGTACAACCCTATGGATATGAAAGACTTTATTTGTTGAGTCCCCACTTGGACAAGTCCAACTATGCTTATTTTCAGCAAATGGTTAGATGCTTGACCCCACTCGGTCCCCTCCATGACACTCACTTCTCGAGGTAGCCAAGCATCAGTACCCATGAAACTCCCATGGCATACTTTCCATTTCTACTAAAAACCGTAAAAGTGTGGGGTGGCTTCAGAATGACCGTTCTTGCACCAACAAATAGATAGAAATTTTGGCCTTTCTACAACAAGGGTTTTAATTTCAGAATTTTCATTCGGAGGAGTTGACTAATGTGGCAAGAGACCATTGTTTCCCTTCTCATCAGAGCCAACCATGTGATACTTGACTTTGTTCTAGTACCCACTTTTATATCTCAGTTGGAAATAATCTTGGCTTTAGAGTGTTACCAGTTGGGTCATTCCCTTGGGTGAGTACTTTTTCCCACAAGGCAGGCCATCTAAGATAAACAATAGTGAGAAAACATATCTGTAACTTGATCGATCTTTGTTGAGAAATAAAGAGAGAATACACACGATAGGTTTACTCACATTCGCAAGATGTTTTGTTCAATTTTAATCCAAAAATGAAATGTGGAGGTAATTAATTTACCTAGCTTAAGATCACCAAAAATCCTTTTGATTCTCAAGATCGCCATGAGGTGTGAGAGAAGCGCATACGTCTTTTCAATGATGTTAACTTGAGTAAGAAATTACAAAACAAAGAAACACTTGTTCATTTTAAGTCCACAAAGCAATGATTTTGATTTGTTTTAAAGCACCAAAATGAGATATGAAAGTTTCCTTATTCAACTGTTAACCTCAAACGAAATCTAGTCAATTTTCCTAAAGTTCATTTTAACCCTTTACAATGAAAATTGAAAGATTTTGTAATGTTCGTTTTAGAGCCCAAAAAGAAGTGAGTTATTCTAAAAAATAAAATTAAAGCATATAATGGAAGCCTTAAGCATTTAAAAATGCTTTGTTAACTTCAAGTGTTAATGCTCGATTTTCTTCAACTCTAAGATTCGTCCAAGATTGCTTTTTATGCTCCAATGTTGCAAGTCCTTTGCGTGAACGAAAATCCTTCCTCCTTGCTTTTCCTAATAACAATTATAGATAAGATTTAGTTCAAGGATTTTATGACTATTACAAGGCTAGCACTAGAAATATAATTATATGCACCCCTAAAAGTCAAATTTGATATAAATAATAAAGGGTGCATTCTTTTGAAAGGATGTTGTAAAATTGATTTAAAACTTCAATGCAAATCATCATGAACAAGTTGTTATGAATAAGTGGTCTAATGTTTGTAGTCCAAAGGTGTACTTGATGATCTAAGCTTCCACTTGCAAGAATTTTTTGACAAAATGGATGAAAAATGAACCCTGCAAAATGTATTAGTACTTTGAAGTTTTGGAATGTTGCGTACAAAGTGTTATATGAAGAAATTGACAGCCATGTTAAAACAAAGAATCATATAAATGTAGCATTATATAAAAAAAATATGAAATGTAGATGCCAAATGGTACTATAGCTTGCATTAACCATGACAACTTTCTTTGTACGCTATCTCCACTTCCTTCTTTGACTTAAAGTCCAACACATTTAAAGTCGTGCATAGAATTTTTTGGACACTCATTTAATAGGCCTCAGTCAAATCATATTAAATTTTCATCCAACCACCCATTGTATGTTCACACACTTTGCACTCAATGTGCATGAATGAAGAAGTTGCTATCAAAATCTCTTAATAGGAATGACCTATACATACATTTGTGCCAGACATTCTCAATGCCCACAACATAAATATGAAATTCAAAAATAACTTTAAAATTTCCCTCCCCTTGAGAGATCTATTCTATATTTAGCTTAGTCAAATAGTCTACACGTCAACACATTTTCATTTAAATTCCCAATAGACAGACATAATTCTTGAAAGAAATTTATTGTTGGATATGCGCAGAGGGGGACTCATGGAAAAGGCTGTAGACACTTTGAAGCAAATGCATTTGGTAGGTGAAGAAAATTGCGCCCAAGCTATTGAGAAAAATGTACCAGTGATAAAAGGAATGGACAAATAACAACCATTGCCTTAATATGAAAGGGTTTGTATTTCAATAGGCGGGTATGTGTAGGATCATCATGGAAAAAAAAGGCCCTTAAGTGGCAAAAGATTCAAAAAAATTAGAGTTAGGCAACTTGACGTAAAAATTTGAATAAGTTGTCTATATTATTTCAAAAATATGTAAGAATAGAATTTTTAGTAAATTGAATGTAGTTTCTAAACTACTAGGTTTGCTTTAAAATAAAAATCTATTTGGTGAAAATTTGAAATTTCAATACAGTGGTACTTAAATTTCAGGGAAAAATAAGAAGTAGGTGTTTGTCTGAGCACCCTAGCCACAATAAAATGATAATATTTTTTTATAACATTTTAGATATAAGTAGAGGACTCATGCCCCGATGTCATGCATATTTTTTTTGTAATTTTTTCCAACTAAATAATTAATTATGATTTTTTTATTACAACTTTTTAAAAAATATAAAAACTCGTATGTCTGACCACTGTAACTTGGTCAAAACTTCATGAAATTCAATTTTTATTTTTAATCCTATAGTATGCAAAGCATAGAATGTGACACATGTTTTGGATTCAAAAAATGTGATACCTTTTGAAAGCTATAGATGTTTTTCAATCATCCTATCAATTAGGACTTTAGTCATAATTTGAATAGAAAATGAATAATAATTACTTATTAAATTCAAAGTAAAGCATAATTTATATTGGTGGAAAGCTGAGAATCTCCTTTAAAAATCATTTTCGTTTCATCAATTTTGGTTAAAAGAAAGTCGTCAGCCACATACCCATCATATTGCCACTTTTTGGCCCATCATGATCCTGCACATACCAAGGCATCACGCTGATGAAACTTGAAACTGGTAGAATTGATTAGTTCAGGGTTCAACCCTTCTTGGTTAGAAGAAATAACTAAATGCCACTTCACCCTTTTGGTGTTTACTTACTATCCTCTATCATAAGTTCCATTGCCATTTCATTCAAAAGAAGGCTGCTTAAGAGATGTCATCCTATGGAATGCATTTACGTAATAGTTTAAAACAAATTGTCACAAGAAACATCTACAGGCTTACACAAGCATCATTCAATGCACAGACTTAGGACTTTGAAACACACATGTAACTTTCTTTGGAATGGCCCAAGGGAATACATGAATTCTTAGACTCGAGTAAATGATGCCTCAAGTAGATGTTATCTCACATAATGAGATTAAATACAGGCAATTAAATACACATATATTAGTTAGAATTTCTACAGAGACAATCTATTGTTCGTAATCTCACAGCCATATCTTTAGTAAGAAAAAATGACAAAACAAGAACATAATGGGAGCACAACTTAAATATTCTGATATGACATGTAAGCTTGATTTGTTGTAGTTATCCAAACAAAATTGTTGGCATTTTACATATCTCATGGCATGCCAATCATCCAACTTTACACTGCATCTCGAAGACTCAATTAAATGTTGAACAAGAACATAATTGGTACAGAGAAAGTGTTTGATAGAACCTGTGAAAAGAAATCAAGACATTATGTTGAACATGAAAATATAGAAAGTGATTATTAACTCTTCATCATTGACTATCGACCTGTAAAAAGTTGAGTTTCACAATCTTCAAAATAATAAACTTTAAGATAATAAGAGTGGCAGGTGTAAAATAAAACACGCCCAAGGCTATTTTTTTAAAAAATTCAAACTAATGTAGCTAGTAGGTGTAAAGTCGAATTCCTCATCCTTTGACAGTGGCTTTTCTTCTTACGCCAAAATGGAAGTAAAAAGAAGGCACACAAAGTGTTTAACATAATGCCTTAAAGACGTGGTCTCATGACAAACAATAATTTCAGCATAAGCACATGATGGATTTATGGCAGATAGTTTGGGTGCAATGGTTTGGAAGACAAGTATGCAAAATGTAGAAGCATAGACAAAGAATTTGAACTAACTGACAAAGACATAGACAAGTTGCATGAGTTAATTGACAGTATGCACTAAAGACATGGTCTCACAGTTTGCAAAGAGAGATTGGTAAGATTTAAAATTTAGATTTTCTTGTAAAGAAAACATCAATCAGATTCATTAGAACATCAAACAAACTCTATGAATTCACAAAAAATAGAAGATCAAGACATGTTTTTACATCCTACTAGATAGTCACCAGCACAGTATGTAATGTCATTATTTATGTGCAGAATATAGAAGTACAAACTGTTGAAATGCATATATAAAAAATAAACTTAAGCACTTCAATTACACTCTAAACTTCTAGCCCTCCCTCTAGCACCATAATGTGGATGTGAAAATCTACAAATGGATAAAACTCTAAACAAGACATTAGCATGATTAGTGTTTTAAAACAAAACAAACCTCCAACATCCCTATGAAATAATACATCATGCTTCAAAATGCAAACAAATAACAAAATAATTAAAACATATGAGAACATGAGGTATACCTATTCCATATTGGATTGGTGCCACTTTGATATGAAAAGTGGCCCTTTCCCAACCCTTGACAAGCCAATGATGAAGATGCAATGCTATGACAATGGACAAAATTAGCTCTCAATGTGAAGAGAGTAACTTTGCATGAAGTTGTGGATCGTGGATTTGTGGAGGATTAATACAATAGAGGAGGCCTCTATTTATAACCAAGAAGGATGGAAGATTGCAAAACATGGGGGATGTGGGATCATTCAACATCCAATGGCCAAGTGCCATTTGTCAAGATGTGAATTGAGGAAGGTTGTGCACATCTTGACCAGTCAATGTGCCAAAGAGGGGGAGATTTGAAATTCAAAAGATGGCTTGTTGGAGGGAGAAGAAAAGTCTTAAATTCCAAGTGGGGGACATATAAGAGGGGAGTTAATGCTATGTTGGAAGGGGCAAGTCATTTGATAGGGAGAATTGAAATGAGGGAATATTCTACTTTTATGCCATGTTGATGGAAAATGAAGATTTAATAAATCAATTAAATGATTTATTTGTGCAAGTGGGAAAAGCTAGAGGATGTGACATAGATTAAGATTAACATTAATCATGATTTAGTTAGCTTAATTTAAGATTAGGTGATTTGACCTTTTGACTTAGATTTATGGATTAAAATAAATCAAAAGGAGATGGAAAATAATTTAGACTTAGTTAAATAAACATTTTTATTTATTTAACTAAAGGGGATGATGTTAGTGTTAAAGATAAATTTATTTAATGTAAATGGAGGACTTTAGAGATTAAGCAAATAAACTTGATTTATTTGATGAATGGATGAATATGAATTAATTAAATGCATGATGCCAATTTTGTATGTCTACACCATGATATATGAGTTGCAACTGCAAGATCAAGTTTGAAGTTGTTCTGGTATTTTGGTCTGCATTTGTTTTCTGGTGATTATTGTTGCTTGCAGTTTTGAGAAATGATTTGTAGACGTCGGGAGCACGTACATTCAAAATCTCACAATATTCAGATGCTCCTATGGTGTATCGACATTACACCAGTATTTGCAATTGTGCTATTAGGTCTATCCTTGGTTGACCTAATCGATGTATTGTGTAATGGTGAATTAATTTTTATTATACGGATATATGTGTGACCTATCTTAGGTCAATTCCGACTTGATGTAGTGTGTTGGATGTGTGAATTGATTTTTGAGAATATTTTGTGAAAGCTTAGAGCCAACAATTGGTATTTTTGGTGAATGAGAAGTGCATCTAATTAGGCCAGCCTAATTGATGCTTGCAGAGAGATCATTTATATATTGGATAGTTTTTGAAGTTTGAAAAGGTAATGGTTATGTTGTGAATGTGAGTGTGAAGAAGAGTGAATATGATGAAGTGTGTCAAGTCAGTTTACTGAGCTTCATTAGAACTGAATCTGCACTCACTAGGTGTACCCTATTAGTTTATTTTCTGGTTGTAATCCATTTTTGTCATTGTAATTTTGTAGGCAGTGAGCCTTTGTTTTTGGATAGTGAGTCTTGGCAGTGAGCCACCCATTTTGTAATATCTTATAATCGATTATACTATATTGTGAGCTAACACTCACCATGGTTTTTCCCATATTTGAGTTTTCCACATAAAAATCCTGGTGTTCATGTGTTATGTGATTTCATGATCTGTTAATGTTTGTATTTATCTTTTCCATTACATGCATTGGAATAATTGGATGGTATCTAATTAGTAAATTTAAGAAGATACTGATTCACCCCCCCTCTTAGTATCTTGGACATTTAACAATTGGTATCAGAGCTTGGTTCATCTGGAAAAGCCTAACAACCTGAGGGACATCCTAAAGATGGAGGAAATGAATGATAAAGTAGATCTCCAGACTGATCTTGAGGATCTTGACAAGTTGAAAGAGAAAATAGGGATCTAAAAGAGAATATTGAAGATGTGAATGAATGTGTCTAGAAATTAAAGGATCAATTGAAAAAGTTCAAAGATAGGCATAAGGAAGTAACTGATCAGTTGAAGAAGGCTAATGAAGATATTTCTAATTTGAAAATGCAAGTAGAGGAGAAGAAAAGAATTGAAGAGTGTCTGAACAAGTTGGTACAAAGAAAGTCTAAAGATTGCACCAAGCTTGAGCAAGAAGTTGTGAACCTGAAAGTGGATCTGGAGAAGGAAAAACTCTATGAGAACAATTTCAAATCTAGCTCAGATAGGCTTGATGAATTGATTGTAGGAAAAAATCTGAGTAAAGACAAAGGTGGTCTGGGAAATGATATCGGTGAAAGTTCCAAGACTGTGAACAATCAAAAGACTCTAAATGAAGGAAATTAGAAAGGAAATTCAAGGAACTCTACTAGGAGACCTCCAGTGAGATAGCCTAATGCACAAAGGTATCCTTCTTTTAATGGCCCTTATTTTTCATGCAATAATTTTTTTCACAAGGAAACATAATGTAGGAGTAGGACGAATCAATTCCCTGGTCCTTTTACTGGTCAATGTTTTGCATGCAAAAGAATTGGACATAGGGCAAGTGAATGCAAAACCTTGATGATAAATCAATTTAATGGAGGGAGAGTGAATTAATCCTTTAATGGCTACTGCTATACTTGTAACAAGTATGGACATAAAGCTAATCAGTGTAGAACAAGAGTCATTGGAAGTCAATCTAATTAGAGAAATATTGTTTGCTATGTAACGCCCCGCCGTGTGAACCCCAAAGGACAATTAAACCATAATTACTGCACAATTTTTTTTATTTTTTATTTTTTTAAGTAAACAAAACATATATGTAATACACATTAAATCATAACATGAATTTTCAATTAAGTAGATTCATTTGCACATACATCCCTTGGGGTACACGAGGAGTCATTATGCGACTTAGATCCCCACAATGACAATAAAGAATAAAAGCCAAAGATATAATTCATAACAAAGTAAACATTAGCAAATGTAATACATACATGATAAACATAGATAAGAATCCATCTATATATACAACATATGCATAGCTAACTCAACACATTGAATAACAACTGCCAATAACCACATAAGGTTTAATGTTACATTACAATACAATATCAAGAAGTGCAATGATACAATAGTGTTTCCAATATGCACAGAAACCATACAACAAGAATCATGATACAAATGAATAGATGAAAATTAGCTCCAAGAAGGATACAACTCTGGAGTCGTTGCAACCACACCAATCCGCACCTCTCGATCCTCGACTGGGGACCCAATGGGGTGCTTAGCACGTTCCACCCGACCATGTGAGTCCGAAGACCCACCCCCCGTGCTAGGAGCTAACAAGAAGAGTCCTCAACCAAGAACATCCAAACATGGAAACCACAAGACTCCACAACATACAAAAGTATCATAAAACTCAAGGATTACAATGATATATTCAACAACATCCAAGAGTCATCAAAATAACTTAAAATCATAAATCTCATCACATAGATCAAAGCAATGACCAACAAGCAAGTAACCAAACGATAATCATGAAACACTTCCAAAACAAACTGAATTAATAAATATAATACAATTCCAAATTGCAATTACACAATACAATAACATCATAACACAATACCCAAAAGAGTACAAGGTCATAAGTCAAATATCAATGAGATCTTACAAGACCATCAAGTACATCAAGATATATGAAGACAATAATCACAAATCAATATAAATCGATATATCAACAATCTAAACCAACTCCCATAACCTACTTCCATAGGAACACAATAAAGTAAAACACATGGGCAACTAGGGGAGAGTGTCATCACATAGTCCTACATGGGCTGTCCTGTGCTCTTCCTCCCAACTGGAGGCACCGGTCCCATCTATGGCTGTCCTGTGCTCTTCCTCCCAACTGGAGGTGTGCTCTTCCTCCCAACTGGAGGCGCCGGTCCATAGGGTGACTCATGCGGAGCCGTAGACCTCTCGTGAAGACGAGGTCATGACTTGCCAACCACGGCCTTCTCAGCCTTCCATTAGCCTACAGAAGCACTAATGAAGACGAGGCATCCATTTTTTAAAATCTTGCAATGATATTACTACCCAACCCACCTAAATTAATTATTAGGTTTTCACTTATTTACTAACTCACTTGTGGGTTATCCTGGTCTCTTCCCCTTAAACGGGGCGCCGGCCCCCACGAGGAGCCACTCTCCCTAGAGACCCAACAACATCAAACTAAAACCAAGAACAATCAAGGGTTGTACCATCATAATTTGAACAAAGAATCACATCATAAAAAGCATGCGAGGCATTACCCATCTCGCTAACAAGTACAAAAATCAGAATCTCAACAATTCTCGTACAACCCTTTCAAAATCCAGATACCAAAACACTTGCCACCTCAAGGGCACATAAGAGAAAGAACATCAAATGAAAAATCATCTCAAGCCTCTGGAAGCCAAAAGAATGAAAACCCACAAACAAGGGTAAAATGAAGCAACACAAGTTTTTTCCAAATAATTCCAATACAAGGATAAAATTTCCTTCAAATATGAGATTAACTCAGAAAAGCTACACAAAGTAAGTTTCATCAAAGCCCATCCACAAATCAACAATGGTGTCACCTCAAATAGGGAAACGCAAAAGAAAATCAACCTTTAAACAAAATCACTTAATAAAATCAAAAGCCACCAACTAGGTATTCCATGGGAGACCTCAATTTTCTCCTCGCAAGAATCCCTTAGATTGGTACGTAAATCACCATCCTAAAAATCAGAAAACATGGCAACAACAACCATTATCAATTCACATTATCAATTACAACAAAATCAATCTTTCCAATAAACAGGCCAATTACAATCTTAAGTTCTAAATAACTATCCATATAAGAACCTCATCGATTAAACACTCGAATTGTCATAAAGTGATCCACTAGCTAACAATCAAATGAAAATGATTAAGAATGAGAACTCAATTCAAGGAATAATTTTATTTCGTTGCTTCAAGTTTACGAAATCAAAAAGAGTTTACTATAATACCTAACCATGTCCAAGGATACACAATTCCATAACGTTCAGTACAAACACCCATGACACAATACTCAACAATTACTTAATTAGAATATACAAATAAGAGAATCATTGTTCCTAGTAAATTTCTATAATATGAGAGGAGTTGGATATTAAGACAATGTCTATTTAATTCATAAACTAAAAGCAATATAAAGGAATTAAAAGATATCACCAAATTAATACTACAAAATTAGAACATCAAATAAGAGAACATATAAGAAGAAATAAATAAGTACTTCGTATTTTAATTTCCACTATATTAAAAGAAATCCCAAGTTAATATTTTCAACCTACCTTTCCATTTAAAATTAGATACAATAATTAGTAATATTCCTTATCATTAATCTCATAATTAAATTAAAGATTATTTCCCTCGAATAATATTTGAGACAATCTTAATGCAATTTCCTAGTTATTTAGTTTACACACTAATCTTACCATTCTACTCTAAGGATTATAAATTAACAATATTTACCTACAAAATAATTCCCTAATAATTCTGATAGTAAAATAATACCCTAAATTTCTTATTCTTCTTAGACAATTTGCTAATCAAATAATGGAAATAACCTTCATTCAATTTTCAAAGTCAAGGAAACTTAACTTTATTTTAAGTAACCAACTATCTTTAGAAATATTAAGAGTTTAACCAAGAAAGTATAAACATGGAAACAAAACCCATATGAAATAACCTAACATTACATTCCTAGACTTTTGATCAACTAAGCATACTTAGACTCCTATAATTGAACTCATAAAGGAGACTCACATAAATTTCCCAGACCATTCAAATAAAATCATTCCATCAACATGAGGTTAGAGAGACTAAAGAAGAATTACAAAATGATACTCATTTAATACATAACTACTAGATTTACATATATTTACAAGCTTGATTATGTAAGGTAATCTAATATTTATATTGTGAAGCTTAATTTATTTTAAACTCTCCACAGGATCTTTTTATTAAATGAAATTTATTCATTTAAAGTTGCCCTCAATTACTAAGACATATCTTACAATAAACTATAGATGCATATATATATACATCTCTCCCTATATATATATCTTCATAATGTTGTTTACAAAACAACAAAATAAATATATATATATATATATATATATATATATATATATATATATATATATATATATATATATATATATATATATATATAAAGTAACCATATTAATATCAACATATAAAAGTATATCTATATATCTTTGTATACACCTAAGTCTATTTGCATCTGACTCATTAACTTTGAATGGGAGCTTGTGAAAAAGTTTACTGCAGAATGTTAAATTTGTAAACATCTTCAAAATCAATTTCTAACCAAGAATCCATATAAATATACTCCTCATAGATCGAATACCATTCATAAACAATAATCAACAAATTAAATTCCTATTGTCCAAGAAGGGTGGCCAGGTGAGACGACTGAAACAGATTGCCAAACAAAATCAGAGAGGTTACTTAAATCTTTGCAAAACTAAAAGCTGCGGCTGAGACAGACTGCCAGAGAAATCAGAAAATTAATTTAATTTACTACATCTTTGAAAATCTAGAATGTGCAGCTAAGATGGGTTGCCAATGGTTTCAGGGAGGTAATTTAAATCTGTACAGTCTCCTAAGTATAAATGTTGCAGCGGTGATAGGTTGCCAACAGTATCAGGGTGATTATATAAATTTAGACTACCAGACTATGCGAAGGAGCTCGCTAAACACTGTATCCAATAACATCACTTTCTCTCAGCTTCGACTGAACAGAGGTAATTGGAAAAGGCTTGAAACATTGCGCAGACCAAGAGAATTAAATAATCTGCTCATTGGTCCTCAATTTCTTCACTTGAACAAACTGCTCATTGACGGCATCAGAGAAGACACACGAACCAAGCTTCCTCCAAGTTTGAGATGGTTAGGGTTGCAAAAAATGTGAGAAGCCATTTTCCTTTAGTCTTATGAATAACATTTGGGATTCTGAGAATAAAATCAGAGAGTTTATTTAAATCTATCCACCCTACCATGCTCAAGTGTTGTGGCTGTGACAGGTTACCAAGTATATCAGAAAGTGAATATTGGAAAAAGGAAATATCGCCATCTACTTGCATTATTATTAAATCTCAATTGTTATTAGCAAGGCTGAAGGGAAAGAGAAAGGTGAGGTGCAAATACGCGACTTGTGAGGAGGAGAAATAATAAACAACTTCTTCTGTTTTGAACAAAATGCATTTCTGTTTGGCGGCGAGTTACACAGACGTGCCTGTTTGGAAGATAGACTTCACCACATTCAAATGAAAGCTTTCTATTATGTTAGCACTTTGACAATATTTAATTTCAAGTGCAACAAACTGTGATAGATTATCAGAGGAATCAAGCAGATTATTTAAATCTTCATATTTTCCTATGCGGTTCAAGTGCGCGGTTGAGACTAGATGACAATGAAATCAGAGAGATTATCTTAATCTTTTAACTTCCTATAAATTTCAAGTGCACAGCTAGGACAGATTGATAAAGCAATTAGAAAGATCATTAAATTTTTATAGACAAAGCATTTGCAATACCAAATTTTGAATGACAATACGCAAACATGCCCCTGATATAACTTGAAGATTCAACCTTGAATGAAATACGCAAAATATTAAGGCAAGAGAGAATGAAGGTTGTTTGGCCTAAGAGAAAACACTGCATGCATACATAAAAGAAAGAGGACCTCCAGAATAAACGAACGAGAGACACCAATTCACAGTATAGACTAGATATGAGACAAAGTAAATACATAAGAAAATACCTCGACTAGAAGATGGTACTTTTGTAGCTATTAGCCATATGGTATCGATGGATTTCTGGATTTCTCTCCTCTTCTGTCCTCCTGCCTCCTCACGAACTAGATTCTTGTTTGTACGAGATCTTCTCCCTCCTCCGTATCCTTATTCCCAAAAGCTAGATATACTTTGTTTATTTTTCATATTCTACAGTTCAGTTCTTTTCGACTTCCAATTGCTTGATAGGTGAAGTATCTTTCCAGCTTCTCTTGCCTTTTACACTTCCCAAAAATCTTATCACGATTTATTTAATTAATAAACTATTCACTTTCCATTTTCCAATTGCCTTCCTTTTTATTATTTTCTTTTCCAGATTATTTTGTTCATTATGATTATTAAATCAATTTATCTAATAATATCACTTGTGCTTTTAACAAATTAGTTTAATTTGATTATTTGATCTAAATCATTTGATTTAATTTAATTGATCATTATTTTAATTTCTAATCATATTTTAAATAACCTCGCAGATTCACTTATGATTTAAATTAATTATTTAAACATGACTACTAACATTTGATATTTTCCACACAATCGAATAACACAGTAATCAATGAAGCATACACAAATACTCACACAAAAGTTCAGAACAACCGACACAGAGGGGTATTACATCCTCCCCCCCTTAAAAATTGACTTACTCCTGGAAGTCGAGGTCAATCATAAACATGGTAACACAACAATATCAATGATCATAAGCACATCATCACCATAAATTAAAACATCGATTAAACATCATCAAGTAAACAACAAAAATTAAATAAACCAAAAATAAGGAAAGGATACCAAAACAAAAATGGTGACGGAGTTGCAAACAGACCAATTGACAAACTCAAGGATAGATGAGGAACTAGGTTGGGGAAACTTTCTTGTCAGTTCCTATTTTCCACATCAATCCCATTGGGTGTTTATGATGCTCACCCTGTCCTGACAATGCAGGTGGAATCGAGACTTAATTCCTGCAATCCTGCATGCAAACAAAGGTTGTGCACAATACATATATATCATAAATACATCGTGAGAGGAATTCTCAGCATAGTAGGGCACTCGCGAGTGAGTGATACCACACTGTCCCTCCCACCAAACTGCACATAATAGTCAAAACAATTCTAGTAACTCATAAACAGTTTGCTTCTTATTAGTTAGGCAATATTTGCATAAGGATGCTAACCATAAATCTAGTTCCTATACTGTATCAAATTTAATTACTACTTGACATTATAAGTGTCTATACCTGCATTTTACAATTACATTACCTTCGTCACTATGCTTTCTGAAGCCAACTTCCTGTAATTCAAAAGCTACCATAGGACATTGCACATTAGTACCAATAATTCAAGTTGCATTTTAACCTCAAGATACTATATTCTACTAAAACTCATAGAATAATTATCCACAAAACCTCACATCTTTGTTAAAACTCATAATTTTCACACAAGGAACTCCACTTTAACCATTATTCAACACCAAGACTCACATCAATTTCAATAAAAGGGTAAAATTTTACACCTTCACAGATTCAAGAAAACATAATTCATCACTCAAGGACAACAAAATCGCAGATTCCACGCACACCAGACATATTTATACACATAAAACACATCACCAAGAAACACATCACACAAAACTCAAGGTCCATAGAGCATCCCTGACAGGAAGGATATCGATGCATTGCGCACTACACCGCGGGTCCTATCCTTTCCCATCAGTTTCCTGCACCACCGACCCGACACCATAAAACAAAAGAAACTCAAGTCCAAAACAATGATAGCAGAAAAGTGGAACTCAAGACTCACGGGTCTAAGTGCAAGGTTACATAGTGAGCACACATAGTGCCCAGTGTATGAACCTATGCTCTGATACCAATGTTGTAACGCCCTGCCGTGCGAACCCCAAAGGACAATTAAACCATAATTACTGCACAATTTTTTATTTTTTATTTTTTTAAGTAAACAAAACATATATGTAATACACATTAAATCATAACATGAATTTTCAATTAAGTAGATTCATTTGCACATACATCCCTTGGGGTACACGAGGAGTCATTATGCGACTTAGATCCCCACAACGACAATAAAGAATAAAAGCCAAAGATATAATTCATAACAAAGTAAACATTAGCAAATGTAATACATACATGATAAACATAGATAAGAATCCATCTATATATACAACATATGCATAGCTAACTCAACACATTGAATAACAACTGCCAATAACCACATAAGGTTTAATGTTACATTACAATACAATATCAAGAAGTACAATGATACAATAGTGTTTCCAATATGCACAGAAACCATACAACAAGAATCATGATACAAATGAATAGATGAAAACTAGCTCCAAGAAGGATACAACTCTGGAGTCGCTGCAACCGCACCAATCCGCACCTCTCGATCCTCGGCTGGGGACCCAATGGGGTGCTTAGCACGTTCCACCCGACCATGTGAGTCCGAAGACCCACCCCTCGTGCTAGGAGCTAACAAGAAGAGTCCTCAACCAAGAACATCCAAACACGGAAACCACAAGACTCCACAACATACAAAAGTATCATAAAACTCAAGGATTACAATGATATATTCAACAACATCCAAGAGTCATCAAAATAACTTAAAATCATAAATCTCATCACATAGATCAAAGCAATGACCAACAAACAAGTAACCAAACGATAATCATGAAACACTTCCAAAACAAACTGAATTAATAAATATAATACAATTCCAAATTGCAATTACACAATACAATAACATCATAACACAATACCCAAAAGAGTACAAGGTCATAAGTCAAATATCAATGAGATCTTACAAGACCATCAAGTACATCAAGATATATGAAGACAATAATCACAAATCAATATAAATCGATATATCAACAATCTAAACCAACTCCCATAACCTACTTCCATAGGAACACAATAAAGTAAAACACATGGGCAGCTAGGGGAGAGTGTCATCGCATAGTCCTACATGGGCTGTCCTGTGCTCTTCCTCCCAACTGGAGGCGCCGGTCCCATCTATGGTTGTCCTGTGCTCTTCCTCCCAACTGGAGGCGCCGATCCATAGGGTGACTCATGCGGAGCCGTAGACCTCTCGTGAAGACGAGGTCACGACCTTGCCAACCACGGCCTTCTCAGCCTTCCATTAGCCTACAGAAGCACTAATGAAGACGAGGCATCCATTTTTTAAAATCTTGCAATGATATTACTACCCAACCCACCTAAATTAATTATTAGGTTTTCACTTATTTACTAACTCACTTGTGGGTTATCCTGGTCTTTTCCCCTTAAACGGGGCGCCGGCCCCCACGAGGAGCCACTCTCCCTAGAGACCCAACAACATCAAACTAAAACCAAGAACAATCAAGGGTTGTACCATCATAATTTGAACAAAGAATCACATCATAAAAAGCATGCGAGGCATTACCCATCTCGCTAACAAGTACAAAAATCAGAATCTCAACAATTCTCGTACAACCCTTTCAAAATCCAGATACCAAAACACTTGCCACCTCAAGGGCACATAAGAGAAAGAACATCAAATGAAAAATCATCTCAAGCCTCAGGAAGCCAAAAGAATGAAAACCCACAAACAAGGGTAAAATGAAGCAACACAAGTTTTTTCCAAATAATTCCAATACAAGGATAAAATTTCCTTCAAATATGAGATTAACTCAGAAAAGCTACACAAAGTAAGTTTCATCAAAGCCCATCCACAAATCAACAATGGTGTCACCTCAAATAGGGAAACACAAAAGAAAATCAACCTTTAAACAAAATCACTTAATAAAATCAAAAGCCACCAACTAGGTATTCCACGGGAGACCTCAATTTTCTCCTCGCAAGAATCCCTTAGATTGGTACGTAAATCACCATCCTAAAAATAAGAAAACATGGCAACAACAACCATTATCAATTCAAGAGTTTGCAAAAGCAAGAAGAGTAAGGAGATCAATCCTATAGAAAATAATGAATCTGTGAAGAAGATGATGAGATTAAGAAAGAGATGAATAAGATTTGGAGGAGGAAAGAAGAACTAGAGACTACTCATGTGTTCGTGCCTTCATCCAGTATAGACGATTCCTCTCAGGATTAGACCTAGCAAGGTCATAAGGGGTGCATTATCAAAAAATTATAAGACGCCCTAGATAAATGGCATGTCAGAGGGTGGCAGAAGGATGAAATGTTAAGAATGAATAATTAGAGGTTTTGGAAAAGAAACTAGAAGAAAATATGAAGGAATGATCTTTTGTAGAGAAAATTAAGGTTTTTCTAAGTAAAAGAGAAGAGTTTTTAGTAGCTTTTTGAAATTTATTGCATTTAATGAAAATTAGGGAAGATTGTTATTTTATAAAGGAAATTTTAAAGGAATTTTGATCATTCATGCATTTGAAAGTTGAAGAGATTTTGGAGCATTCTTAAGGAGATTTGGAGTTCAAGTTGGGGAAACCCTAGTTACGGTTCATCGTGAAGAAAAATGTATTTTAATCTTTTGTGTAGTTGTGTTTTGTGTTGTTTGAGTTGTTTGAATTTAGAATTGGAAGAATGGCAACCCCTATAGTAGTTAAAGTGTTGGAGAGGCCAAGACCCTCTTATGGGAAATATTCCTTGAAAGTTTTCAAAGATGACCCCATGGGTGCATTCTCATCAATCCCTCATGGAGTTATGTCGACTAAAGATATAGTGATGTATATTCATGTAAAGTATGAGGAATTCAATCACACAAAGTTGATTGAAATTTGGCAGAATGAACTTACTGGTGATGATTGCTTGATAAAACCCGAGTACTTGAACTTGGTCACGAATTGGTTAGAAAAATGGAACAATTTTCCCAACTTCAGCTATGATAAAAAATTGTGAAATTAGTCCTAAGTAGATTCCATGATAAATTCCTGTGGATTGACCGGTTGCACCTGATAACTAAGGAAGCGATTAGGGCTGTTATTGGGCTCTAGGATAGGGGTACAATACTTGTGTTAAAAATCATGAAGGATGAAGTTGTAATGGAACTTACAGGGGCCACATATGATAAGAGATCCTTAACGATGAAATCCATCTCTAATCTGAATGTAAAGTATGCAGCTATCATGATCGGTCACAAAATACAGTCACAAAATATACTTCACTAATAGAGAGAACTTTGTTTCGGCTACGACAATCTATATTGGCTTTGATATGGTTGTAACTAGTGTTGATTATGATCTATGTGAGCTTCTTCGATTATAGTTACTTGAGAACTTGAAGTCGACAAAGGAAAGGAAGTATGCTTTCAAGTTTGGTTCATTGATTGTATGTAGTTTTATTTCATGAAGAGACTTCTAAGAAGGAATAATGAAGTATTTTGGGACTCATCTAGACCAGTGGCACATCAAATTGTTGATTATATGCATAGTCTGGGTAATATGGATGCTCAAGATGATGCTCTAACAACCTTCTTTGTTGTATTCAAAAGAAACATGAATTAAAGGGAAAGGATTCTGAAGAGAATTGTTCAGAAGTATAAATATGACATCATATTCCATGTTTCCTCTAATGAATGTATGATTGAGGCTATAGAATCTTGAACCATATGGATTTATCCTTTGGGATATGAGGTAATATAAGAAGAAGTTGAAGTTTATGTGGAAATGTTGCTGAAGAATCAGAAGGATCCCAACAAACCTAGAATTGGGACATATGCTAAAAAATCTATGGAGATTCATCTAGAACAACAAAATCCTAAAATTAGGAAGAAAGTGGAGAAAAAGCTCAAAGAAGCTGGATTCATTGATGAGGAGATTTCCCTTGGAAGGGCTAGGGGAGAATAGTTGGAGGTAGAATCATCTAGCCCAAGGAGATCTAGAATAACTACCTCTACAAAATCCTCTGTAGCCCCTGTAGCAAAGATTGAACCCAGTACTGTTGATAAAGGGAAAGGTCTTGTTTCCTCGAGACCAACTACTAGATCTGGGAAGAGGAAAGAATCTCCTCTAGTATCCCCTACAAAGAGAGGAAAGCAAGAGAAAGTGACAAGGGAGAAGAACCTTAGTGTTACAAATGATTAGGATGAAGATGAAGAAGATCCTAATGCAAAGCTAGTGAGGAGAAGAGGAGGCTTATACTCTGGTGAAGGTGCTTCTACAGAAGCTGTTGGTTCCAAAAGAGTACTTTTTTGTATCATCTTTTGATGATGAGGAAATACAATATTTTGGTGTTCATGTGGACACCAAACTAGAATCAAAGAAGTCTAAGGTGTCTGATGAAGCCTCTACAAACCAAAGAGAAGAATATGACAATCCGGTAAGTTCTTTTCCCTACTTTAAATTAGAGGCAACTCTAAATTCCTTGCTACATTTTGAGAAAATGCTTCAACCTAAAACAAAATACTATGATAATGTTGAAGAAGAAGATAAGAAAACTTTTCTTTTAGATGTTATTCAATATGTTATCATCTTAGAAGTTAAGTGGGATGATATAAAGAAAGATATACCTAAAAGTATGTGGGAAACTTTGATGAAAAGGAGATCAGAGGCTATTGAATTTGAAGAGAAAATAAAAAATAATGCATATAATAAGATTGGGTCTTCCTTGAACCCAAATGATTTGGAATTTTTGAAGAAGATTTGTACAAAAATGTTTTGGATGAAGAAAAGAGTAAACATTTTGATGACAAGGAATAAAAAGTTGACAAAGAAGGTAAGGAAGGAAATAGCAAGAGTGATCGGATAATAAATATGCCAGATAATAAAACATGATGGGATCTGAAAACCCGTGGATCATCAGATACAAAATAAAGTTAGTCAGTGGAAGTCAAAGTCTTGAACAGATCGTTTCATCAGATCAGGATCATCGTCCGTCGTCCAGAAAGAGAATGGAAGAAGAGAAGGAAGAGGGAGATGAAGAAAAGAAAAATGAAGAATCTACCAGGAAAAGTAAAGAAGGTGAAAAGCAGATTGTAAAATCTCTTAAGAATCCCAAATGATGTTCTGAAAGGCCTACTATCAAAGCAAATAAGATTTTAGTCAATAATTCTCTAAGAGATTCTAAAACTTCCTATGATTGAAGGGTTTGTGGATATGGAGAAGATGTATCTGGTGCATAAAGTAGTGTTAGGGGATGTTATGCAAGCATCTGGAAGGAAAGAAATTTTTGAAGCACATCAGAAAGGAACATAACTTATAGAAGATGCTCTCAAGGCATTGCAGGAAGTGATACCTAGTGCATCCATTGATACATCTCTTGCTTTTGTTGAAAATTTGAGCTTGTTGTTGGAATCTTTCAAGGAGTATATCTCTGGGCTTAATGAAAAGACAAGATGAGAGGTTGAGGAGAATTTGGTAGAGAAAGGTTATTGGAATTACATGACAAGTGTGCTCTTGCGCACTCAAGTGCTAAAAAGAATCTAGAAGTTGTAAAGATTTGTGAGTCATAAGAAAATGTTGTCCTTGCTTATTGCTTGAAGTGGCTAGATGCCACTCAAAATATTAAGGTTGTTATGGACTCCATTGAGTCTCAACTATCTGTCATCTCTGGTACTTACAACCTATCTAAAGATAGAGACAGGTCAACCTAGAACACCTTCACTGCGCATAAAGAAAAATTCTTTGTCTTGCAGAAATAGAAGGAAGAATTTATCAAAAAATTTAATCAGTTAAGTGACATTGTAAGAGTGGAGTACACTCTGGTTGGCAAGGCTCTAGTATGTGCAAAAAAACTTGAGAAGATAAATTTGACTTCTGATACTTCAGACAGTGTAGAAGAAACTCTGGTAGAGTTGGAATCTTTGAATAGGATGCTGATTGCCACAGAGGATAGCTGGGATAATGGAAAATCAGTATGGGAAGGTATCCTGAAGGATCTTCAAGGCTTGCCATCCTTTGGTTAATACATGTTTCTTTTTTTTCTTTTTTTTTCATGTTTTCAAGTTGTTTTTGGGACACCCTTTGTCCTTGATGTCAAAGGGCGAATGAAGAATGGTGTTTGGTGTTAGGGGGAGAAGTGTTGTAAATAAAGAGTTTTGTAAATATATTTTTTTGGCACATGTTTCCATCAATGAAAAAGGGGGAGATTGTTGAAAAAATGAAGAAGAACATATTATTTTGTTATTTTGTGTTATCATTGATGTCACCATGATATATGAGTTGCAACTGCATGATCAAGTCTGAAGTTGTTCCAGTATTTTGGTTTGGTATCTAAACTGGTATTTTGCTTACATCCTCCAGTATTTTGGTCTACATTTGTTTGCTAGTGATTACTATTGCTTACAATTTTGAGAAATGGTTTGTGGATGTTGGAAGCATGTACATTCAAAATCTCACATATCCATATGCTCGTATGGTGTATCGACATTACACTGTTATTTGCAATTGTGTTATTAGGTCTATCCTTGGCCAACATAATGGATGTATTCTGTAATGGTGAATTGATTTTTATTATACATATATATGTGTGACCTATCTTAGGTCCATGCTAACTTGATGTAGCATGTTGGATGTGTGAATTTCTTTTTGAGAAGATTTTTTGAAAGCTTGGAGCCAACAATTGGTATTTTTGGTGAATGAGAAGTGCATCTAATTAGGCTGGCCTAATTGATGCTTGCAGAGAGATCAAATATATATTTGATAGTTTTTGAAGTTTTAAAAGGTAATGGTTATGCTGTGAATGTGAGTGTGAAGAAGAGTGAATATGATGAAGTGTGTCAAGTTAGTTTACTGAGCTTCATTGGAACTGAATTTACACTCACTAGGTGTACCCTATTAGTTCATTTTCTAGTTGTAAGCCATTTTTGTCATTATAATTTTGTAGGTAGTGAGCCTTTGTTTTTGGATAGTGAGTCCTGGTAGTGAGCCACCCATTTTGTAATATCTTATAACCAGTTATACTATATTATGAGCTAACACTCACCATGGTTTTTCCCATTTTTGGGTTCTACGTAAAAATCCTAGTGTTCATGTGTTCTATGATTTTATGATGTTAATATTTTTATTTATTTTTTCCATTACATGCATTGGTATAATTGGATGGTATCTAATCAAAAAATTTAAGAAGATACTGATTCACAACCCCCTCTCAGTATCTTAGACATTTAATAGTAATGATGAATGATGGATTGGCCTTAGCTACAAGGCTTGATGAGGCACCCATGTGCAAAAAAAAAATCTCTCACAACTAGAGAAAAGGAGAAAACCACATGGAAAAAATTCCTCTGCAAAAGAGATAAAATGAAAACAATCATGCACATGTGATGCAAGAAAATAGGACACAACATGAGCCCTAAAAATTGCTTGTCACAAATGTACAATAGATATCTAGATCCCATGGGAGAAAAAATGAGACTTTGTATACCCTCCCCCATAAATAAGTAGATCATGTGATAATGGTGAGAACTTGAATGTAGAAAGTAATCCACTACCTACAAACAACATTCTCATCTTAGGAAGAAACAAATTCATTGGTAATTTCATAATCCATTCTCATAATCTAGATGAATAAAAAGGGTATGTACATGGAAATGGGGGACCAAAAAGGGGTCTTAAGTAGCTTTCTTTTTTTTTGAAATCAATAAACAATGATCTTGGATGAGAAAATGAAGATAGTTATACTCAAAATTTGAAGATGTGAGAGTTGTAGTGTTTTCAATCTACTTTCTATACTGCCATTTTTTAAAAAGATCAATGTATATTAAGGGGTTCAAATGGGGGGAGCACACAAAACACTCATTTTTATAAAAAAAAATTAACATAGTGTCTAGTATGTTCTTACTAAAATGTTAACTTTTTTTAATATTTCAAAAAAAAAAAATTCAATGAAAATTAGTTAATACCATATAGTTTATGTAGGTTTTTCTACTAATTTTTTAATGAATACATGATCTTTTACTAAAAAAATAAAAATTGACCATACCCCTTAATTTATTTGGAAACTAATTGAAAGTATTTTTTTTAAATGTGTATAGATAGAGTTTGGAATGTAAAAATGTTTGTTTGAAATTTGGATGAATGGATAAAAAATAAAACCATAAATGCTATACATTTTCAATTAAAAAAATATAGTAACAAAAGAAATTAAATGTCAAAATTTTAACATATTGAAAATGTAAAAGAATTACATCGTCAAAAAGATAAAAGATAGAGCTTGAGGTTATTATGGTATTTTTTCAACTCAGTATTGAAAGACATGCAAACCTGATAGAGACCACACTTGAGATTTAGTCAATTTTACAATTTATAGAAATCATGCCTTTGTGCATTAACATGTAAGTCTAACCCTTTATTTTGGATGCTTGGGGGAAATCCAACAATAGGGGTTGGCAATACACAAGACAAACACAAACATGAATGCATTATAATATGTTCATATTTCTGAAGAAGAAAAAATCTAAAAGTGATAAAAAAAAGCATGTGGATCCCATGATTCTCAATCCACATGATCTATTTTAACCTACATATTGTGTGTTCTCTAGCATAAAAACACACTTTTCATGATTTTGAAGAAAATTTCAATTATTGTTTAACAATTCTACTAGCTTTTCTTAATTTTTTTATAAAAGAGGGTAAAAATTTATTAGCTCAAAATCAAAGTAATACAATCAGGAAATGATACAATGCCAACCAAGCAAGTGTCTCAAAGTTCTACCAACAGTACCACCTCCAAACCACCATTAAGGGACCCAACCCTCTAATCACCAACTTTTGCAGCCATATCCTCTAGAATTAGCCTGTCCAAAGTTTGAATTTGGTCTTGGGACAATTAATTCTTTTCATCAACCTTCCAATCCACCAAATTCTCTGAGGCCCATTTAGCTAGATAATCAGCTAGCACCCCATTCCACTCCCTCGAAATGTGAATAAAAGAAACTTCATCCATCAAATCCCTCAACTGAAGAATCTGCCAAACCACTAAATCCAACTACCAATGGTCTCCCTCAAAATTTTGACCCTGCAACAAGGTAATCATAATCTAAGAGTTAGATTGACACATAATCCTACACCATCCCATTGCATAGGCCCTTTCCAAGACTATGAGGATAGAAATTCCTTCCATAAAATTATTGGTGTGATGGCCCTTATATATAAAAAATAAAAAATAAGACATCACCCAAGCTATTCCTCTTAATCCCTCCAATTCCAACATGCTCAATAATTTCCCTAGATGAACCATATGTAGTGATCTTCAAAACTCCACTAAGAGGAGGAGATCATCTCCCCTCCCTTTGAATTTTCTTTCTAAGACAATTAATTCTCTTCTCCCCTGGAAGCCTTGAATCATTCTCAAATAAACCCAACCTCTTCATCAACACTTCCTTCCTCGCCTCCATGGGAGTAGAAAAATTGCATTTTTCATACACTATCTCTTAAATCATACCCATTATTCTTTGCTAAATTTGATGGATTGCTAGTCCCATCCCTTGAAAAAATTATGATTTTCTAGTCACAACTACCATAGGATACACATGGGGCCAATGCTCCAGGCCACCATAAGAAAGATGGCCTTTGTTGGTGGTCTCCCCAAGCTCCTCCAAAACTCAATCAAAGAAGAAGAATGAACACAAGTCTATTTCTAAACTCCCCACCAAAAGTGCCAGATGACCCTTGAGAAGGAGCATTGAAAAAGAAAATGAGAGGAACTTTCCTCCCTATTTCTACAAAGAATGTGTAGATAGATGGACCTTGGAGACCTCACTTCTAGAGATTCTCCCAAGTAAGAAACCTATTCTGAATAATCACCCAAATGAAAAAATTACACTTGGGCCAAGAAAAATTGTTCCACACATTCCTCCACCACAATACTTCAACCCCTTCATACTTCTAAAAATTTAACTCTCGGTATCCTAAAGCAATGATGTACACCCCCTAGGATAAAGACTCCAAGCAAGAGTGCCCCTCTCCCTCAAGGAACTACAAACTTTTCCTACTAGAATCCTTCTCAATTCTTTATGGTCCTCAAAAAATCCCCCTAGTGGCCACTCAAGTGGCGCCTTCCACCTATAAACCACCTCCAACCCCAAATGTGGAGCCACCTTATAATCCCCCACCTTGAGCCACCCAACCTCAATGAAGCTATTGCAAAGGAGATGTAAGTGAGGGTGTGTGGACATAATAGGGAGAAATCCATCCCATGAGCCAAACCAAAAAATATCTTTTGATCCTTTGTTACAAATCTAGAACAAGCCTTGTTTAATTAAATTAGCACCCCTTTTGAGAGTGTCCCAAATCATAGACCCTTTTACCTCCATGAAAGTTCTTGGAACATCCTCCTGCATCACACCCCTCAAATAATTAGCATTGAGAATCATTTTCCATGCAAGATCCTGATTAATGTACCACCTCCAATACATCTTAGCAGTCAAAGCTTGGCTAGAAAGGCTAGGCTATCTCATATCAAGTCCACCCTCCTATAATGGTCTGCATAAAGTCTCCCACTTTACTAGACTCCACTTCGACAAAGCCAAATTACACACCCATTTAATAATTGCCTTGCTAAAGAGTCCAAATTCTTGATGAAGCTAATAGGAATTGTCTAAACCATGCACTTGTAGATGGGAAGATCATAGATCACCAATTTCAATAATAAAACTCTTCCTACAAAGGAGAGCCATTGATGGGTCTAATGATTAATCCTCTCTTAGACCTTATCCAACACCTTTTTCCAAGTTCCCCTCAAAAGTGTTCCAATAGAAATGGGGATACTATGATAAACCATGAGAAGAACTCCAATTTGGAAATGAATACGAGTAGTTCGATGTTGAATAAGAGGAGTACTAAAAAAAAAATTGATGTTTTTTCCTCATTAATCAATTGTCTTGAGGCCACAAGATAGGTTTGTAAAGTTCATCTAATATTAATTTCCTCTCTAATTTTGGAAACCCCCAACAAAGTTGTGTCATCAACTAACTACAAGTGAGATTGAGGAGACAAATCGTTGCCCCAACTCCACCCCTGAATACCACCTTGGCTTACTTGAGACTTAATGCTCCTTCCCAAGACCTTAGCCAATAAAATAAAAATATAGGGAAACACATGATATCCTTTTCATAGACCAAATGAAGAAAAAAAAACCATAGGAGGCTCTCCATTCACAATGACATAATAAGTTATTGTTACATAATTCATTGCCCAGTTCACCCAAGAACCTGAACTTAAGGAGTCCAATTTTTGCAGGAATGACCATTTTACCTGATCATAGGATTTGGCCATATCCAATTTCATGAACATTTTATTTTATTTTTATTTTCTATTGAATGAATGGCCTCCACCATGATAACCACCCCATCCATAATTTTTCTACCTTCCACAAATCCTCCTTTTTCTTCAAAGATCAACCTGTTCATCCATGGTTTAAGTCTCTCAACCATTAGCTTGGATATAACTTTACATACCATATTGCAAAGAGCAATGGGTCTAAAAAATTTCAAAGAATTATCCCCCTCCATTTTGTAAATAAGAGCTATGAATGTGGCATTCATAGCTTTCAACATCTATTTGTTCCTTTGAGATTCCTAAACAACCTCCAACAAGTCTAACTTTATGATTTCTCAAAATTCTTGAAAGAAATCCATGAGGAATCCATTAGGACCTAGGGTCTTCCCCTTCTTCATCTGAAATACAATTCCTTTCAATTCCTCACAAGAAATGGGCTTAACAAGATCCGTATTCATCTCCAATGATACTAAAGAGGGAATACTAGCCAAGATATGATTTTCCTTGGCCTCTACACTAGGCGAATCCTCCTTGAACAAAGAAGAGAAGTGGTGAGAAACCTCTCTAGAGATATCACTTAAGAAGGTTAGTTGAACCCCTCAAGAAGAGACAAGAGAAGAAATATTAAGTTCACATTCCTTCTAGCCTTGATTGAGTTGAAGAAGAAAGTCGTATTCCTATCCCCCTCTTGAAGCCAATTTATTTGAGTTTGATGTTTCCAAAAAAAATCCTCAAGAAGATCACACTCCTATAGCTCCTTCAAAGAACATGCCTCCTCTTTAAGAGAGAAATCTAAAAGACAATATTTTGTAATTTGATGGGTAACAACATCTAGATGGGATTGTGCAACCACCTTAGCTTGAAAAAATTAAGCAGTGTTTATTCCACCTATTGAGTTGTAACTTTTTAAATTATAGCCTTTTGACAAAGGAATGCATCATTGCATTAAAGGAAGGTCTATGCAACATGCCCAACTAATATTTATAAAATAAATTAATAATTGACATTATGAATATAAATTTGTGACGTAAATCCCATAGCTATTTTCCAACATAGCAATTTCATGTCTATAAATAAAAACAAATCTGAATATATATTTTTCCAAATGTCAATAGTCAATATAAAAAAATTTACTTGGCACCAAATCGCCACATAGTCAATACAATAATTACATTAATGATACAAGTACATAAAATAGAATTCCATTGTAATTCCTTTGTGATAGATCACCTCTACTAGTGGATGAGAACATGGTTGAGCTGCTTTACGACCCAACCACAAAGTAATGTTGCCCTAGAATTCTTCAGTCCATTGAAGAATACCCAACCCTACATGGAACACTTAGCAAGAGATACAATTTTCAAGGTAGAATCTATGTGTTCCTAACTACATGCATTTCTATCTATTGTTAGAACATGCAAGTTCCATGTTAGGTAAATAAAAGAAATAATAGAGAGAGGATAAATAATAATAGTGTTTCAAAATAAAAAATGATTGCAAAGCTTGGCCAAGCTCACGTTGCATTAAATTCAACTTAAATTAGATTTGAAAAATAAAATATACACTCTCTAGAACCCATTCCTAGAAGGTATCTTTCCATAACAAAGGGGTATCCCTCCCTTCTAGACCATCTACTAGCATCATATTCCAATGTGCTACAATCTATCTTAGTAATTTGTATCATTTCACTTCATCAATCATCAAACAAGCAATCCATTTAAAATATGCTATATCTATTCATTTTTTCATCATATAACTATCTTTCCTTAAGATTTGTATTGCAATTCAATACTGTTCCATTTCTATAGTTCTTTCCATTACAAAGAAAATTAAACAATCATATTCAAATGAGTAAATTAAGATGAAATAAGAAGGTATACTGCATGTATGTGTTCATGCATAAATGATGAGTTTATGGATGTGCACATATATGCATATTATTTATAGTTTGTATATGTGTACACATTCTCTAAGAATAATAAAAGTAGAATCCATTAAACATGTAGATTTATAGATCAAGATACATTGATTTATTCATATACATAAATTATAGTCTTATCTACTATGTTTCATTAACAACATATATAATGAAAAGATAAAATCAACTTTAGAAGCATAACAAAAATTAGTATTAATCTTTTTCAATTATCAATTTGAATTGCTTTGGAAAAACATAACATTATCCTCCAATCATCTAGTTCTAGAAAAACATCAAATCATTTATTTATCTATGTCTAATTAGAACATTGTGGTGTTCTGCATTATGTTCTTTAAACCACACATATATGCTTATCTAATGAAAATATTGGGGATGATCTACATTATCTATACTATCGACTTATATCCTTCTCCTAATGTTTCAATGGTGTTGTCAGCCTCATGCTTGATGTAATGATTTATCACTTGAAAATTTACAGAGTTTATGCTACTACTCAAATCCTTATGATTCTTACACATGATCAATGAGCATGGACACACACACACATATCTGTGTATATGTATATATACACATATATACATGTTCTCAAGAAGTAAAGATAAGACATTCTTAAGTCATGATGGTTTCATATACCCTCAACCTTTAATGGAAAATATGCTATCTACCACAAATCAATATAACACATGCATTATTGTTTACAAAAAGGATTACAACAACAGTCACAATAGAATGATAGCATCATTCCTAACTATATTCTGAACGAAGCTTGATCATTTGGCACAAAATGGAAATAACAATATGACATAGGGAATGCATTCCCTAATACTTATTTATATGTTTAAGACCAACAATTGGTCAATATAGATTTACACCAAGTCAATAACATTCATTCACACTATGCTTGGAGAGGACGAGGTATATCATCCATCAACCTACAACATGGGTTATGTTATTATCCACCCATTAACATACACATGGAGTAGAATGATATGGATCATTTTGAGTCAAGATTTACACTCGAATGGTCCATACCATTTAACACCATGAAACAATATACATACATATTATTGTGAACGTATATATCATTCGAATGGGTATCATGGGTGGTTGACACCAAAAATGATGTTCTCATCAAATAGAACATATCGATGTTCTCAAGTTTGAAGATAAAATAACATGCAAGATAAAGCCCAAACATAAAATTTCAAGGTGATCATGCTTTTGCACGTCGTTACACTTAGTGAAGGTAAAAAATGGGTTTTTCATTTCCCCCAAAAATGGATTTCTATGATTTCACAACACATAAAATGGAAATAAATCCATGAGTATAAAACAAAATTAATGAAAGGGAGCTTGATTTTTTATTAAGCCAAGCTTTACTCAAGAGAAAAGAAAAAAATAATTATTTTGAAGGAAACATTTTAAGAAGGCATTGATCTTATCTCTTGTCTACAAGTTTGATGCTCTTTCCTCAATCAAATGGAATTAGATATCTCCCCTCTTCATAATTTTTTCTTCTGCTACGTTTTTCCTCAATTTCCTTCCCTAGCTTTGCTTGATTGACTCCTCTAATTCAAAATTACCACTATCTTTGTCATTCGATTCCCTACATTCTATTCTTGGAGTGCTCTTAACTCTCCACACCTCCACTATCTAGCTGCCCCACTCCCTTGTCATTCAACATTACCCATTCATTCCCATTGTTTTAAGGGGTCAACATTATGAAGGGTTTATGTGAATAATCAGTGTCATCAGTTCCTTTCATATAGTTTCACAACAAATTTGTGAATAAAAGAAACACTTATATTGTATAAAATATTTTATACTTATTTGTATATATATATAATATTTAAATTCACAATCATACATTTTTTTTAATTTCCTTTGTCAAGAGTTTACTTTCAAGTTCTTTTAAAAGATCAAACAACATAATCATTCTTCTCATGATAGTTAGGTACAATCAAATGCATTTCCATTTTCATTATGAAATTAGCTTTAGAATAGACAAGGTAAGACAAAAAATTCCATGAATTTATTTCTTTCATTTAAGTTACCTATTTATTCATTCACGATTCATACAAGCAAGAATGATATTTTTTCATTTACAAGACAAATGTAGATGCCATGGTTTACTTTGGTGTGTGAGATTCTAGATTCCAATCTTCCTTACCGTTTGTCATCCGGCTAAGCATCCCTACCTCAACCAAGTGAACTCATTCTTCAACCTATTCCTACACACACACCTTGCACTTGGCAACTTTATTAGCAACCTTTAATCGACAATCATTACAAAATAACTCTTTTAAATCATAAAATTTGAAAAATAAATCATTTTCTGTATATCATTTTTATTTATCAAATTCATAAACAATAACTAATAAATATTGTTTTATCCATTTTCAATTAACTTAACATTATTAAATGCATGCAAATAAATTGAGATGTGACATCCTTCCCCACTAGGAAGATACATCATCCCAATGTCTAATTAAATAAAATTGAATCACACATGTCCACTTCAACATCAAATCTCACTATTATCAAGCCAAAACATCATAACATACAAGTCCAAAATATTAAGCAACAACATACAGTGAATCACCAGTAGTCTATATAAGAAATCAAATAAGGAAAGGAGCATTCTATTTCCTCCACATTCTCCCATGTAGCACTGTCCTTATAATATTGATCCCATTGAACCTTATGTTGAAAAATGTCTCTATTTTGTAACTTGACATTGCATCTATCCAAAATTCTAGTGGGCTCTACCAGCACCACTCCTAGATCCTCCACCTGTAAAGAATTCCAATCAAGTATATGAGATTCATTTGGGTGGTATGGCTTAAGCAAAGAAACATGAAACATGTTATGGAGTTGAGCTACAAAAGGTGATAGAGAAAGTCTATATGCAACTGAGTTGATTACTTCCAACACATCAAACAGGCCCACATATCTCGGAGCAACCTTGGTTGATTTCCCAAAGGTAATTGAGCTCTTATGTGGCTTGACTCTTAAAAAGACCTTATCCCCAACTAAAAAACTATCTAAAGGTTCTATTTCTGTCGGCATAACTCTTACATCTATCGGTTTCCTCCTTCAGTCTGCTCTTGATGAGTCTCATCTACTCTTCCATCTCTTTTAACATTTTAGGACCCACTATGATCTTGTCTTCCAATATGTCCCAATTGATGGGAGTGTGATACTTCTTCCCATACAAGGCCTCAAAAGGTACCATACCTAACGATGCATGATGGGAGTTGTTATAAGAAAAGTATACTAGTGGTAGATACTCTTCCCATTTATACTCCTAATCCATATAGTACATTTGAAGGAGAACTTACACTACCTAATTCACTCTCTCAGTTTGACCATTAGTATGAGGATGATAGGATGAGCTGAAATTTAGTTTAGTCCCCAAGGTTGCATTCAAGGTTGTCTAGAACCTTGATGTCATCTGTGTATCTCTATTGGATATAATGGTCTCTGGAACTCCATGTAAGTGGAAGATCTCTTGGGAAAATTTCTTGGCCAAGGTCAACATTCCATCCTTAAGATTCCTTGGAGCAAAATGTGCCACCTTAGTCAACTTATCGACTACTACTAGAATGACAACTTGTCTACTCTTACTTAAGGGTAACCCCTATACAAATTCCATGCTAATCACTTACCATTTGTACTTAGGTATATCATGAGGATAAAGGAGCCTTGTTGGATGCACGTGCTTAGCCTTAACTCACTAAAACTCCAAGCACTTGGCTAATTATTCTAGTACATCCTTCTTAAGCTTCAACCAATAATATAAGGTTTTCAATTTTCTGATCATCTTTGTAACTCTGGGGTGTCCTGAATATGCTACATTATGGAATTCTTCTAGGACTCCCTTCCTAAGCTCTCTATAATCTAGAATATACATCCACCTCTGATATATTAAGATACTATCCAATTCAAACTCATACCCATCGAATCGATGGTCTGATAGATTCTCTTCTAGAGCTTTTTCGCCCTCTCATAATGCTCATCTTCTTACAAGTGTTGCATCACTTGTTACCTTAAATTGGATCTCGTAGACATCATGGCTACTAGATGTCTTATTCTACTAAGAGAATCTACCACTCTATTTTCCTTTCCTTTTATATAGTCAATTCTGAAGTCATACTCATTAAGGAATTCTAGCCATCTCGTATGTCGTGCATTCAGGTTTGGTTGAGTGAAGATGTATCTCAATCCCAAATGATACATTTTGAGCTCAAATGGCTTCCCCAAAAGATAATGTATCCACATCTATTAGGCATGCACTATAGCTACTAATTCTAGATAGCGTGGCATGTAATACACTTCGTGTTGTTTCAGCTTCCTTGACTCATACGCCACCACTTTCCCATCTTGCATTAACACTTCTCCTACACCATCTCCTGAAGCATCTTTGATCGCTGAGAATTGACCATTGGGATTGAGTATACTCAACATTGGGGTTGTTGTGAGCTTCTCCTTTAGGAGTTGGAAGGCTTGTTCACACTTCTTATTCTACTCAAACCTATTTCATTTCTTTTGAAGTGAAGTTATTAGGGCTACAATTTGAGAAAACCCTTGCACATATTTCTTGTAATACCTGACAAGGCCCATAAATCTTTGCACCTCAGTCACACTTTGAGGAATCAACCATTCCATGATTTCTTTTATGTTTTTTGAGATCCACAAAGACTCCCTCAATTGAAATAATGTGACCTATGAAGTGCACCCTCTCTTGATAAAATGAACACTTGGATAGCTTTCCAAAAAAAATCTTCTCCCTTAGATGCTGTAAGACTATCTTCAAGTGTCAGTCATGCTCCTCAATAGACTTGAAGTAAACTAGAATGTCATTAATAAATATTAGAACAAAGTCATCCAAATAGTCCAAAAATATGTGGTTCATAAGATTCATGAAATTTGCAGGTGCATTGGTCAATCCAAACAATACAACGGTGTACTCATAATGCCCATACCAAGTTTGGAAAACAATATTTGGAATATCTTCTTCCTTTATTCTCAACTAATGATAACTAGATCTAAGATCAATTTTTGAGAATAATGACACTCCCTTCATTTGATCAAATAGTTCATCAATCCTCAGGAGGGGATATCGATTTTTTATGGTTACCTTGTTCAACATCTAATAATCAATACAAAGACACAAGGTTCCATCCTTCTTTTTCACAAAGATAACCAGTGCTCCCCAAGGTGACACACTAGGTCTAATGATCCCTTTTCGTAATAGCTCCTATAACTAGGCTTTTAGTTCATAAAAATTAGTGGTGTTCATCTTGTACAGGGCCTTAGACTGATGCTCAAATCCAAGTGCTAGATCTATGGAGAAATTAAATTATCACTTTGGAGGCATCTTGGTGAGATCTTCGAGAAACACATCTCAAAATTCCTGAATGATAGGGTAATCATCTAAGTATGGTTTCTCTTTGTTGGGTTCACTAACATGCACCACATATATGACAAAACCCTTCCTCTAAGCCCTCTTGAGCTACATAGCTGAGATATGCCTAAGCTCCAAGTGTCTTTGTATCCCATGAATCTCAACCTTGTATCCATAGTCATTCAGACAACTCATCATCTTATCCTCACAATTTACAATAGATTTGTGCTCAATTAACCAGTTGATTCCAAATATTACATCATAGGATCCTAGAGGTGCCACATAAAGGTCAACTTGGGTCAGGGCATTGGGAAGTTCTAACTCGCTACAAAAGAAACATGAATCTACTTCCTTCTCTACTTGATCTCCATATTAAATTGACCATGAGTCTACCAAATATCTAGGTCTAATGGGAAGCTTATAAACCATTCTAGGATATATAAAACAATCAGTAGTTCCAAAATCTATCAAAATAGAAATTGTTCAACCATAGAGCTTACTTGTCAATTGTATTAGAGAAGCCTGTTACTCTGCTTGCCTGTTATCCACCACCACATGGATCTTGTGTTGTGAGGTTTGTTTCTAGTTTCCTTCCTTCTATGACTTTGATTTCTGAGGGAAACTAGATGCATAATTGTCTCCCCCACAAGTGAATCACCCATCACGTGGTCCTTTTCAACCTCTAGACCTATCCTCTTTTGAGTACCTCTAGTTATTGTTAAAGTTGCCATTGCCCCTATTAGCCTTTTTATTCCTTCCTCCTTGGATGCCTTCTTCCTTTTCTGGTGGGTCACTTTCTCTTTTCAAATTCATGATTTGATAGGACTTATTTCCCTTCTATCTATCACCCTTCTAAAACTTTTTCTTTTTGAATCAAGGCTTGAAGTCTAAACCCTTGCAAAGATTGGACAATCATTACAACTTTTGTTCTTTCTTAATGGCCTTCTCAAAAGCTTCTACCATCATTATAAGGGGATTGTGGAGGTCCACCTTAGCTCCAATGTGACGTATTGATCCTAATATAAAATTTCAAATACAAAAATACTCATTAGATTGATACTACAATACATACTTGAGAAAATTGGTAAACTTCTCCTAATACTGAACTATGGTTAGGCTGCCCTGGGTTAGATTTTGAAATTCAATTATCTTTTTGTCAAAGAAAAGTTGTAGTAGCCAACTCTTCCTTAAAGAATGGAGGAAAAAATCCCAAGTGATCTCCTTTGGTTGAAGTCTCCTCTCCACCTTCTCATTGTCCCACCCAGTAGCTTCCTCTCCAAACAACTCATATGCAACCCAATCAGCCTTGGTTTGGTTTGATAGGTTGTAGATCACAAAGTATTTTTCCATTTTATAATCCATGCCTTGGCTTCATCTTCGATGGCCTTGCCATTGAATTTCGATGGTGCTACCTTTTTAAGATCTTTTTCTAGTTCTTCCTCAATTCTACCCTGATTGGGATCCCCTTGACCCCTTTCTCCTTGGTCGGATACCTCGTTCCTAAGATGTCAATCTTCCTACACACCTCAAAACTCTTGTTCCAAATGGTCCATTTAGGTTTCTTGTCAGTTTAGAAGTTCCAATATTTCATCTAGCTTCTCACTCGACCTATTTTCCTATCCGCCACTACCTACTTCTTGTTTGGTGGTAACCATAATGAATCACACTCAACCTGCCCCACAGTCGTGTTTAGCATTTCTTAACACAAGGTTTTACATTAAAAAAATTGCATCTACACAATGCTATGTACACAACATGTAATCTAAAAGAGATATAGTCATTCATTCACATCAAGACAAGTCTTCAAGTTTCGTGTCCTTGAACAACAAAAAAAAGACTTTCTTTATTTATATTAAATATGGATTTACACTGATCCTTATTTACAAAATAATTTCCATACTAAACAGTTCCCTTATTATCGGAAAGAGGACACTCCTCTACATCCAAATTTACATAATCCTTCTTGGGAGAGGTAAGATGTGCATGCAAGCACTCCTTCTCCTCTTTAGTCAATAAAGGTGCATTAGGTCCACATCCTATTGGACAATCTCTAAATGTGGAGGGTTTCTTAGTCTTAAGAGTTTGTTTGGACTCCTCAATATTTTTTCCTCTCTCCAACTTGAGTCATTTGAGGGCGTGTGCTAGATTTTCATTATCAGGAACCTTAGGTTGGTCCTTGGGTTTGGGATTCTCTTCAATAGCTTCTTATTTTTGAAGCCCTAATTGTCTTTCCCTTCTTTCTTCATGACTTGGACCTTCCCATTTACTACAACCAATTCAAATTTGGTTATTTTCAAGGTAACTCATTTCTAGTTAGGGGTCAACTATTCCCTAATCCAACCAACGTGGGCTCATAGGCCTAGAGCTAAACCTTAAGATTTGATACCAAATGTAACATGCCCAACTAATATTTCCAAAATAAATTAATAATTGACATTGTGAATATAAATTTGTAACATAAATCCCATAGCTATTTTTCAACATAGAAATTTCATGTCCATAAATAAAAACAAATTTGAATATATATTCATTTCAAAATATCAATAGTCAATACAATAATTACATTAATGATAAAAGTACATAAAATAGAATTCCATTGTAATTCCTTTGTGAAATCTCACCTCCATTAGTGGATGAGAACATGGTTGAGGTGATTTTCCACCCAACCATGAAGCAATGCATCCTTGGAATTCTTAGTCCATTGAAGAATGCCTGACCTTGCATGAAACACTTAGCAAGAGATACAGTTTTCAAGGTGGAATTTTTGTGTGCCTAACTACATGCATTTCTATCTACTATTAGAACATGCAAGTTCCATGTTAGGTAAATAAAAGAAATAATAGAGAGAGCATAAATAATAATAGTCTATTTTAAAATAAAAATGACTTAAAAGCTTGGCCAAGCTCATGTTGCATTAAATGCAACTTAAATTAGAGTTGGAAAAGAAAATTTACACTCTCTAGCACCCATTCTTAGAAGGTAGCTTTCCATAACAAAGGGGTATCCCTCCCTTCTAGACCATCTACTAGCATCATATTCCAGTGTGTTATAGTCCATATTAGTACTGTGTATCATTTCACGTCATTGATCATCAAACAAGTAATCCATTTTAAATCTAGTATATCTATTCATCTATTCATCATATAACTATCTTTCCTTAAGATTCATATTGCAATTCGGCATTGTTCCATTTCCACAGTTCTTTCCATTGCAAATGAGATTAAACAGTCATATTCAAATGAGTAAATTAAGATGAAATAAGAAGGTATATCACATGTATATGTTCATGCATAAATGATGAGTTTATGCATGTGCACATATATGCATATTATTCATAGTTTGTATATGCATATACATTATTTAAGAATAATAAAAGTAAAATTCATTCAACATGCAGATTTACAGATAAAGATAAATTGATTTCTTCTTATACATAAATTTTGGTCTTATCTACTATATTCCATTCACAACAAAATGAAAAGACAAAATCAACTTCAGAAGCATAACGAAAATCAGTATTAAGTTTTGTCAATTATCAGATTGAATTTCTTTGTAAAAACATAACATTATCCTCCAATCATCTAGTTCTAGATAGACATCAAATCCTTTATTTCTCTATGTCTAATCAGAGAATTGTGGTGTTCTAAATTATGTTCTTTCAACCACACATATATGCTTATCTAGTGAAAATATTGGGGATGGTTTGCATTAACTATGCTATCGACTTTTATCCTTCACCTAGTTTTTCAATGGTGTTGTCGGCCTCATGCTCAAGGCAACAATTTATCACTTAAAAAGTTACAGAGTATATCCTACTACTTGAATCTATATGATTCTTACACATGATCTACGAGCATGCACACAGACACATATTTTATACACACACATATGTGTGTGTGTGATTGA
>VDFB02056385.1:0-14877 GCA_007258455.2 Sequoia sempervirens
AAGCAGCAGTAGCGCCCCCCCCCTACTAGAACGTTCATTTTGGAACACCACAGGAAAAATACAGAAAATTTTCAGTCCTCTGCTACCTTAAAAAGCTTGCAAATGTTATTAAAACCCTTTTGTTAGAAAATTCCTTAAACCATGAGACAAGCAGGGCTACTATAAGTGCTTATCAGGTGAATTTCTTTGAAAATATACTTGTCCATAACTAATTGAGCAACATGTTTGGATTCTTAGAAAATGTACTCATACAGCGTAAAAAATTAAATATCATTCAATAAATCATTTTGTACACTTTTATGTCTGAGTAGTTGACGCATATCTTAGATGAAAGCAAAGTATATTATATTAGAGTTAGGGGCATTGGAATTCAGTGTGGAAACTGAATAGTAGGATGTTAAATCATAAAGACGATTTGCCAATAGACAATGCTACACATTGCACAATTGTATTGCAACGATGCTTAAAAAGTATATCATGACTATAGTCCAAAAGAACTTAGATTATCACAGAGTATGAAGATTAAACAATTTAAAGGCCTCCATTGGCCTGCGTTTTCAGGATTCTAATAATATCTGAATTTTTATGTAAAATTCCAGGAAATATATAATAACATTCTACACTATATTCCAAAACAATGATGAATATGTTAAAAAAGTCAGCTTTAACAATGTTGAATGACCTTTGGTTAATCAGATAATCTACTTATTGCAGTGGTAAAAAAATAAACACAATGACAGAACACATCAATTTTGCTTTATGAAATTAAATGCAGACATAAGATTTAGTTCATGATTTTAGGACCAAAAGGATGGAGTTTGTACTGTACTGTGAAAATCCTTTGGAAAAGAAATTACATTAATGTCCATGACTGATTAAACTAAGCTAATGAGACTCCAAACTGGAACAAATTATAATAGCAAATTGGACTGCGAAAAGCTCTAACAATCAAAATATAATATTGCTCAAGTTATCTTAATAAGGGTTCATAGAGCATGATCTGAAACTTCCGTTAAAAATTACTACACAGTTTTCTCTAAAGATTTTTTCAACCAACACTCTGAACTATGAAACCCTAATGCTCCTAACCAAAAATATAATCAAAACTAATTCTAAAATAGAGATGGCCTACACAAAAAAGAACCAAAAAAGAAAGCAGTAGAGTTACAAAGCTATACTAGAGGAAATTGGATTGCTAAAAGAAAATCACATCTGGAGAAGAGAGCTGTCAATAGAATCAGGGAAAGGGGGTTGAAGCAAAAAGGTTCTAGTCTGCATCAGAGTCAGTTGCAAAAGAGTGACTATCATCTTCAGCAATCACCCCAAATGGGCATACCAGTGTTCCATGGGGACGCATCCCCCCCAAAATCCCCAACGTTTCCTAGACGGGGACGTCTCGGAGACTTGGGGACTTGGGGGGGGACGTCCCCCCACCAACCCACCACCAACGCCACCATCCCACCACCAATGTCGCTATCTCCAAGATGCCGCTAGGACTTCGAGGATGTTGTGGTGTCCTCAAGACGTCTAGGGGACTCCTAATTGTCTCAAGATGTATAATTCTTGTACTTATGCATCTTTTATAATGGCGTCCCCATAGCCACCAAATCACCCATCCCACCACCAATGTCGCTATCTCCAAGATGCCGCTAGGACTTCGAGGATGTTGTGGTGTCCTCAAGACGTCTAGGGGACTCCTAGTTGTCTCCAAGATGTATAATTCTTGTACTTATACATCTTTTTATAACTATCTTTTCAAGTACTATATGTATTTCAGCACCCTGCCACCCCCCGTCCCCGTGTCCCTTGCCGTCCGCCCATCCCCATCCCCGAAAACCTGTGTGGAACACTGGCCAATACATAATCTGCCAATGTCCTTGGGAGAATTACTTGTGCCAAATTGAACCCCAATCTGTCCTAGGAGGAAACAAGGGAAAGAGAGTTGAAAAAGAAAGGTTCTAGTCTACATCAGAGTCAATAGTAGAAGAGGAGACAAACCAGCACATAATCTGCCAATTTCCTTAGGCTAAGTTACCGAATCACCAAGTTTACCCACTGATTACAGGTACAGTACATCCCGAAATCGGGTATGGCTTGGAATCCATGTGAAATCGGACAAGGTTCTTTTTCTTTTCTTGCATTTAACAGTGGCTGGATAAAAACGCAAATTCTCCATGATTTTGACAGGTGGTAGGAAAAGAAGATGCAGGTTGCAGGGGAAAAAGACATGGGTTGCAGTAAAAGACATGAGTTGCTGGAAAAAATCACAGGTTGCAGGAAAAAATCACGCCATCACAGATTTGCAAATTTGCTGGAAAAACCACAGGTTGCAGAAAAATTTTTAATTCACAAACCCTAATACTGACAATGAAAAGTTTAAAATGTAAAAAGATCAAACATTTAAATTCCCAAATCCTTGTAGTTTAAATTTATACCAGTAAGGTTGGTTAGCTCTTGGCGCCAAGTGGCCTTTCTAGGTGAAATCACCGAGCTTAGTCTTAAGAGGATTCTGCTCGAAAATGACTTCTTCTCGCTCAATGCTATGAAGTTGGTGTTGGGGCGGGTGTTTTTAGCAGTGGAAGAAAGATAAAGAGTTGACACTGACATATCCTCTCGGTTTGTCGCCACTCTGTTGGATCTCCAAGTGCCAAAGGAGGTGATTTTGGAAATGGCAAGGAAGATGGTGAAAATGGAGCTGCTAGGGGAACTCGAGGAGGTCTTAGGGTTTGTGCAGTTGGGTGTTGGCATCCCAAGGCCGAGGGACCTGGGACTACTCAAAGAGCCGGGAGCAGTGGTTAAATTCTACCCCTTTCTGTTGGACATCAAGGGTGCTAACTTGCTACTACATCATGCAAGGGCGATGGAAGGGGTGAAGTTTCTAAAGAAAATGTTGCACATTGAACCAACCCAGGACTTTGCTTGGGTCGACAATTTCATAAGATAAATTTAGGAAAATCGTGAAGCATAGCCTGGGTAGGGTTAAGTTTATAGTTAAGGTATAGTCTTTCTACTGCAACTGCCTCTGTTATATATGCTCGGTGAGGCAATTTTGAGCAACGGGTATTAGCAGTGTCGAGTGGGGCTTTGCATAGCCACCAATTTTGGCAATAGGGTTTTTGGATTGTTGGGTGTAAGGTTATTGGTTCGGGCTAGACTCTGTGTAATCTACCTAGCCGCTAGGGAATGGCAGAAGTTTATGAATGGCATGCAACAGAAACTGTAATCCTTTTGAATATTAATAAAATTATCTTCTTACATAGCAAAAAAAAAATTATAACTTATTTTTAATTTTAATAGTTTTAACTTTAACTTTTAAAATTTAATATCTTATAATCTCGTATTATAAATTTATAATATATTGCTTATTAACATAATAATGTAATTATTATAAATTATAATACATACAATTAACTTATATATATTAATTTTAAATAAATATTATTGTTTCAAAATTATTAATAAATATTAAATATACAAAATAATAATTTAAAATTTAATTTAGATTTCTTATTTTCATATTTTATTGCTTATTTAAATATTAAATTAATGATTTAAATTTATTTATTTTGTATGGATGTACCCAACCCCCCCAAAAAAAATTTGCCATACTAATGTACCCATACCCATACCTGATTCGGCAACTTAGGTTGTTGTAATGACTGCCATATCAGTCCTATTTGCTGTGGAAATCAGATTCTTAATCAATATAAGTTGATGCCAGAGTTTGATTCATATATATGCTGACTTTATCCCGGGAACGTATCCAAACGGATGCGTTCTGGAAACGATTCAACAGGTTCGGATTTTTCGTGAAAATACGTTTCCACGAATCCCGCCGATTTTTCCTCAATCACGCCGTTTTTTTGGTGACGTGGCGTTTTCATTCCGATTCCGGCGTGGTTTTCGAAAACTTTTTGTGACTTCGAATGATTAAATAAAAAACCCTAACCTATTTTCATTGTTTTCGGCCGCACGTTTTGCTGAGTTTTTTCGTCCGCCATTGCAAATACACAGCCGTCGCGCGTATTTCTCCTCTGGTCGCGGGTAGTTTTCGGTTTTCCTCTGGTCGCGCAAGAAGAAGACGACATTGACTGCGCAGAAAAACCCGTCTCTTTCCTCACGCGATCTCACGCGTTCTCACGCGATTCGAATTTGCTGTGCGTCGGCCATTTTCAGGTATTTCTCAAAATCGAATTTTTTTTTTTCAGTTTGCTGTGCGTGTATTTATGAGAAATCGATTTTTTTTTATAGTTTATAATTTTATACTCTAGTTTAGAAATTTAATAATTTATAATAGTTAAAATTTTTAATTTTTAATTTATTTATTAACTATTAAGTATTAACTATTATTATTTTTTAATTTTAGTTTATTTATTAAATATTAACTATTAAGTTATTAAATTGTATAATATTAAATATTATCACAATAAAAATTTGTTATTGTGATAATATTTAATATTATACAATTTAATGTTTTTACATTTATAATTTTATTATATATAAAAAATTAAATTTATTTTAGTATTTTAAATTTTTAATATAATTAAATTTTAAAATTTAAAACTTTAAAATTTACTAAATGTAAATAATAAATATAAATCTAATTATTATTTTGTTTATTTAATGTTAAAATTCATTTATGTTGCAATTTTTTATTTTAATAAATAATAATCAATTATAATTTAAAATTAAAATTATAAATATAAATTATTAAATTGTAATTATATTAATTAATAATTACATATTATTTATTAAACGTTTATTAATTTATTTTGTTATTTTTAGTAATAAAAATTGAAGTATTTTGCATAATTGTATTTACTATTTAATCATAATGCTGATATTTGCATTATATGTTTTTTACATTTATTGTTCAATATTCAATAACTATTTTTTGAATTTTTTGTAGGAAATATAATGGCAACCAGTTCTGCTTCTATTGATGGACCCACCTTTAAAACCGACCCAAATTCACCTCTATGGAAATATGTACAAATTATACGACAAATTAAAGGGGGAGGAACATTTGTTTGGATATGCAATCATTGTAAAGTTCAGTATACTAGCTCATACAGTCGTGTGAAATTCCATTTATGTGCCATTCCTCGACAAGGAATCAATGTATGTGCAGGAGAAAATGGTAAAAGGTTACATCCTCACAAAGTAGCAGCATATATTAAAGAGCAAGAGGAAGCAGATGCAAGAGCTGGTCATGCCACAAACCATCCTTTGCTGAGAGGAGGAGGAAGTGGAAGTGGAAGGGGATCAAAGAGGCCTCCTCCTTCTCCAACACATAGTGACTTTGATGATGTAGTAGAGAGCCACCCATTTTTGGGTAGAAGTGAAGATGATCCTGTTGGTGTGAAGAGAAGCAAGGGGCCATTAGAAACTGCATTTAAGCTTGAAGCTAGAGACCTTGCAGATCAAGCCGTTGCAAGATGTCTATATGCAAACGGTTTGGCATTTAATGTTGTAAGATCACCATATTGGCAGGATATGTTGAGAAAGGCAAGTGACTGTCCACAAGGGTACACAGGGCCAGGTTATGAGAAGGTGCGTACCACCTTACTAGCAAAGGAGGTAAAAGGCATAAACAATGCATTGATTCCCATTAGAAATTCATGGAAAAAAACAGGGGTGTCAATTATTTCTGATGGATGGAAGGATGTCAAAAACCGGCCATTAATCAATGTGATTGCAGTGTGCCCTAAAGGGGCAATGTTTTTGAAAGCCGTGGATTGTGAAGGACAAGTGAAGGATGCACAATTTATTGCTAACATCCTTATACAGTGCATTCAAGATGTGGGTCCTGAAAATGTTATCCAAGTAGTAACAGACAATGCAAAGAACTGTAGAGCTGCAGGCATGTTGATTGAGACATGATTTGAGCACATATTTTGGACACCTTGTGCTGTTCACTCTCTTAACCTCATGCTACAAAAGTTGGGTGCGAAAATAAATTGGATCAAACAAATGTATGCTGAAGCTGAAGAGATCCAAATGTTCATCACAAACCATCAAATGTCACAGGCCATTTTTAGATCATTTTCAATGTTGGAGTTGTTGAAGGTAATTGAAACACTTCAACTTTTAAATTTTACATTTCACTTTAGTAATTACTATTTTATTTTTTAAACTCAAGCATGTCTTATTTATATTTTTATTTTAATTTTAAATTTTTGAATAGGTTGCAGAAACTAGATTTGCATCGAACACGATTGTCTTGAGGAGACTTGTGAAGGTGCGGGGGGCACTTTCTAGCATGGTTATTAGTCAAAGTTGGTCACTATGGAGGCAATCCAATACTGAAAGGGCAACAAATGTAAAACGGATGATCCTAGATGACACTTGGTGGGAACGAGCAGAATATCTTCTTAGATTCACTGAGCCCATCATGAGTATGATCCGTTTTACTGACATGGATAAGCCATGTTTGGGAGAGGTATATGATGGCATTGATACAATGATTGAGCAAATGAAAATCATCATCAACGAAAAAGAGCAAGATCCTGAAGAAACTTTCTTCAAAGAGGTGCAAACAATTTGTGTTGAGCGGTGGAACAAAATGACCACCCCACTACATCTTCTTGCATTTGCATTGACTCCCAAGTATTATAGTGATGAGATTCTTGCTTTGCCATCAAGAGTGCAACCATATTCAGATCTAGAAGTTGGTATGGGGTGTAGGAAAGCACTTAGTAGACTCTTCCCCGATCAAGAAACAGAGTATTTAGTTAGAGCTGAGTTTGCTGATTTTGTAGCTGGTGAAAATCAAAGTATTGGTGCTTCAATTGACAAGTATAGGATGGATGCTCATTCTTGGTGGTATGTCAATGGCTTTACAACACCACATCTCCAAGCTCTTGCGATCAAAGTTTTATCACAAGTAAGTTACTTAGTTTTTATTGCACTCTCTAAATTATATTGTTTACTATTTTAAAAATAATAAAATGGTTAACTTCAAATTTAAAGTTTGATTTACAGCTTTATAATTATAAGTTCCTCTCACTTTGTTTCAATAGGTTGCTAGTTCCTCTTCAGCTGAGCGAAATTGGAGTACATACTCCTTTATCCACTCAGTGAAACGCAACCGATTGGCAGCAAGTAAGGCGGAAGAGCTTGTTTATGTGCATTCCAACTTGCGCCTTCTTACTCATAAAAAGAATGAGTATAAGGAAGGAGGCACGAGGTTGTGGGATGTAGATCCAGAGCGAACTGATTTGGATTTTTCAGCTGCCACACAATCTTTACTTTCTGACACTGTGGAGTCAAATATCCAGCATGCTTCCAATGAGAGTGCTAGCGGGGCTGCATGTGGTTCTATTAATAGGCCTAGATCATCTAATGTCAATGATGATGTTGCTCTTAATCTTCCTAATGACCCATATAATGTCTATCATTAATTGTATTAACTATGACTTTGAGTTTGTTTTAAATGTTGAACCAACGAACAATGAATTCGATATAATTATATACCTATCGTAACATTCAAGTTTTGAAAATTTGATATCAAATAATTTAGTATAATGGTATTTCAGATTTGTTATATTTATGGTAGTTCTCAGTTTTGTTTAGCATATGCAATAATGCATGATATGTGGTATTCTAAATTTACTTCTTGTTTTTACTTTTTTAGGCTGCAAATATGTCTATATCTATGATTTTTATACATTTTATGTACGGACGTACCCAAACGTACCCACACCAAAAAAAAAAAAATCGCCGTACCCGCGTACCCTACCCGTACCCGAATCCACGTATACCATTCGGTAACTTAGATTTTATGCAACTATATTGTCTAGCAGCTCTAGCTAGTTATTGGTGCTGTTTGAGTATGATTAATTGTTGCTGTTTGAATATAATTTGGTGAAGAGTGTTGTTTATATTGCAAACCTGTTGTTTTCATTGTAAAATCTGGGAAGGAACATTTCATGTATCCATGATCTTCTTTCTTTGTAGCTTTGGGGATGCCTATAACAGCATAGGCATCTATTGCATTTAATTACAGTAATCTGGTAAGGTGGCACGTACATCCTCCATTGGCCCTCTTCACAGTATTAGTGCCTCTTGCAGATCTCTCAGAGCTTGAAGATTTCTTGCTTAATTCTTTGAATTGTTGCAATTTTGTCATTTGAGCAACCGCATAGATTAAGAGTAAATATCTTATTTGGCCTTGTAGATGATCTTGAAACATATCCATCCATGCATTCTAAACATGAGGATCTTAATTTTTTATATTATTCATGTTGTGAGTTTTGATCAAATATGAACCTTGAAACAAGGAATATCTTCATTATGGTGAAAAAAATGTAAGTTTCTTATTAAATGAAAAGTGTTGGGATTTGCCGGTATTGGCATGGTGTGATGGTTTAAAGGTGGCATTGTTGTTCTTGCCACCAAGGTTCAAACCCCGTTGGGGTGGTATTGTTGAATGGTTGTATTCCAGTTCATAGCTCCAGTCAAAAGCGTTTACCCCTTGAATAAAAAAATAAAAAAAGTGTTGGGATTTGATATTTTATGTCTTGAATGCATAGTTCAGGATATTTGTAATTCAAATGGCATAATTTGTTCAATTCCAGTTTTAGATCATTAAAAGTTATACGAGAAATTGCATTATCTAAGCATCTTCCCTTCTCATGTTGAAATGCTTGTAATACAAGTGTAATGTCCCTTCCTAGATTTTTCAATGAAAACAACAGATTTGCAATATAAACAACACTCTTCACCAAATTATATTCACACAGCAACAAGTAATCATATTCAAACAGCACCAATAACTAGCTAGACAATCACATAGATTTGCAAAAAATGAATCAAACTCTAGCAACAAAGTATATTTATTTAAGACATGATTTTCACGGAAAATAGGACCATTATGACAGTCATCACAACAGCAACAACAGAAAATACAATCAAACAATGCTCAAATGAACAACTGAACTTCCCTGCAACTCCTTGAAGCTCTAATGCACTCCCTGAGTGAGAATTCCCTCAAGAACCAAAGGGTTTTCATCCTCTGATTCCAACAATCAATGGGTTTTCGTCCACTAATCACAATCTCCTATGGGTTTTCTTCCACAGAAGATCGCTTGAACACAAAGTGCCCAAAAGATACCATAACATAACTTGATAATTACAATTGAAATGTTTTCCTAGCTTTATATGCTACCCATCCAAAAGATCAAACTAATCGACCTAGACCCAAAATGGCGTCAAGGCCCAAATTTGAATTCTACTAGTTACATCACAAGTCGGCCTTATAGGCCTTACAGACTTTCTAATCGGAGGTTTGGAGTTTCTCCTTACTTTTGGCTTGGCATGCATCAAACAAAAACCCCGATCCCCGACCTCCAATTGCTCCTTGGCATGCGTCAAGCAGCAACCCCAATCCCTGACCTCCAATAGATCCTTAGCATGTTTTGAACAGCAACCCCAATCCTCGACCTCCAACAAGTCCTTGGCATGGGTCAAGCAGTATCTGTAAACGCTACCACTCAACAACTTTCCAACATGAATCAAGCAGCATGCCCAATCCCCGACCTTTGATAGCTCGCTAGCAAGGGTCAAGTGGCAACCCTGATTCCCAAACTCCATCTCCCTAGCAAGCAGTCTTTTATTTGGTTTTTGAGAAAGGGACAAGTGCAATTGGCCTTTTCAAAATGTTTTTCTTGCATGAAGCTTAGTGTTTTGGTCTTGCAAATATAGCCATCCTGAAGGTCATCATCTCCCCTTGTGTGTGAAAATTGGGAATTTGAGCCAAAATGCTATCTTTTTGCCCCCTAACAATCACATTCACTTGCTTTACCAATTAGGGTTCATCAAGGCAAATACAAGTTCACTAGAGCAAATGCAAGTCCAACAAGGGGAATAGAACTGTTAAAAGGGGCAATCCAAAACAAGGAAATGCACATTTTACCTTTTTCCTCTGCCATTTCTTCTCAATAGTGAATATTGCAAGACCTTAGAAGGTTTTGTAGATATTTCCTTCCTCTTTCTTTGGCCAATTGTAAGACTAAAAAATGTTAATGTTTGAGTAAGTTGTGGCCACTTTATTCCAAACCGAAAATGTGCAACTAAACTGAAAAATTATGTTGTGAATGATTTCTTTAAATTTTTGAAAAAGTCTTGTTATGCTATATCATGATATAGAAGCTTGTAGTGATTGGATGTGTTCTTTTATGTTTTCAAATGATTTGTGAAATCTATGGTGTTGGGACATAAGATAAACTATTCATTACCCTCTCCAAGTATCATGTATCCATTTATTGCAAAACAAAATGCTTGGCATAATTTGATACATTGCGAGTGAAAACAATAAATGATTATTCCTCTTGTGAATGTGTGTATTATGTAAACCTTATACTCTCTTCTATCTTGTTGCATAATGAAACATCACTTGAGTAGTGACTTATTAGTCATATGGCATTCTCTCTCTCTCTCTCTCTCTCTAGCATATGTGTGTGGTAATTAAATGAATCGTGTCTTATAGTTTGTTGCTAGTGGCATGGTAGTTCTTACTCTTATGACCATGTTAGAATGGTGTTGCAAAATGATATCCTTCCCTCGAGTATAGTTAAGAAAATATCTTCCCTCTCTAGTTATCATAGAGAAAATGATGTAAATGGTGAAATTGATAGGATGACTTTATGATTGTTATTCTTCCTTTTTATGTTGGGAAAAGAAATGCGTATGCATGCATTGCATTAGAATTTGTTGGAAACAACAAATCTACCCAAGACCTAATGCCTATGAGCTAATCACAAATCTAGATGAAAAGAATAAATATATTCAATATTTAATATAATGAAGCATATTACAAAGAGTTAATTACAACGATATAGATCTCTTGGATCCGTGAATCAAGGAGATGACGTGGCCAAGAGGTGAGCGTTTAAACTCCTAATCAGCCCCAACCAAGAGGTCAATTAACTCAATCTAACTAAGATAAAGGTGAACTTAACTAAACAAAAGTGGCACCTAACTACCATCAATTAAGGATTGATGAGGTAGTCGTAACATTTGTGTACCCAAGTTGATGTAGTCAAGATTGGAGGGTCTTATCAAACTACCCAATCTTGCAATCTTAACATACCATCCAATCCACATTAACATATATATTGCAAAAAAATATGAAACATATCTTTATTACAACTTTCACATGTACATTCATATAAAAAATCCTCAATAAAAATTTACATATATGGTGAATTTGAACAAGAAATAAAATTCAGAAATTTTTTCTTGGGTTTCTAGACACCTCCTGCCTGCAAGTCTTCAAACCCTCATGCTTTCACACCTTCTTGGCTTCAATCCTCTTTTGAAATCTGATTTTTACCTTCATTCTACAACTCTCAAAGCTGCCTTGAACACCTACAACACACTTTCAACTTTATTTTTCTCTTCTAGTCTTCTCCTCTTGGCAAGCTAATTTACTACAATTTTCCTCATGCAATCACTTGGAGCAACCTGCAAATCCTTTCTTCAACCTTGCTGCTGTTTTGCTGACTTTAACATAATTAAATTTTGTATTTTTATTTTATAGAGATTGAAACCCTTGTGAGGCACTAAAAAGAGGCACCCAAATCTGCACTTTCATTTCCATCAATTTGACCCTTGAAATTCCTTTAAGAAAATACAAGATTAATTCTACAAATGTGACGCCAAGGTTGCTGCACCATATCCAAAGCCAAACTGCTGTAGATGCCTCCTAAAAATGAATAAATTCATGAACCAAGTCGTGTTCATTCACCTGAAATTGGAAATTGAAGTCATTAATTGTTTTCCCAAAAATCACTAGTTTTTTCCTCCATTCTAGGCATGTAAATTGAAAGAATGAAATGCCAGATGCTACTTGCCTTATACACACTTCACAAGGCATCCAAATTGAGTAAATTAATTAATTTTTAATTTATTTTACTTAACAAGCTCCATATAACATGCCAATGGACCCTTCCAACCCTTGAAACCTTGAAATTGTGCACATCAAACACCCTAATTGCCTCTGTTTTTTTTTTGGAATGGAAGCCAGGTCTTGATAAAAAAAATTATCTTTCAAAACTCCATGAGATGCTCTTGAAGCTCAAGTTATTTAGATGAGAGAAATTTATTTATTCCTAATATCCTAAGTAAACTTATTTAATAGGTGCAACATCATACTTAGGATAGAGACAGATCCAAGGTGAAGTAAATATTACACCGACACTCCCCTTCCCCCCCATCCCCAAGTGCAACTAGAAGGAAATGGGAATAAAAAAAAAGAAATGGGTCCCAGCAAAACAAGCTATTTAGACCCCCCAAAAAGAGAGAATGGAGAGAAACTAGGAACCCCCTTCCCAATGTGATGCCTCATGTGCTAATACTGGATGCTCAATACCTAATGTTGAAGATGATCCATGCTCATCAAACAATATTTCTCGCCTTTCAAAGAAAGAAATGCAATACTGAATGCAAAAGATATTCCCATTCTGGAAAGGAATATGTGGAAGAAAATACAAGATTAGTTCTAGAAATGTTCAAACGTTGCCAAGTCAATGCTGAAAGGTGTCAAGATCATATCAGGTGAGGCCTAACTAAAGACAATAACTCAAAGCACTATGGAGACTATTGAAGAACAAAAGCCCAAGATGATAGAGATGTACCTACAAAAGCACTATCATCAAAGAGAATAACTAAAGTCTTCAATGGTGTCCTCAAGATCCAAAAGATGAGACTCCAAAAAACAAATGTGAACTGTTGAATAGATAGATGTCCCAGTGAGGTGGATCAAGAAGACTGATATGTGTTAAATTAAGTGAACAGATTAAATGCACAGAGAGTAATTCAAAAATCAGACAAAATAACACAGCATATACCCTGGGAAAACCCTCCTCTTGAGGGAGAAAAACCCAGCAACAAAGATCTCTCTTATATTTGATGCAACAGTGGCAATTTTACAATTACAATAAGGTCCAACACTAGACCGATATGCAGAGTCAATAAAGAATGACAGATAATAAGCTTTAGATCACACCTGACAGTAGTAGAATACAAATTCAATAATGATCACTTAGCACTGAAGGTCTTCAGCTCTCAGACTTCAAGTACACTTGTCAGGAACCGAACCCTATAGCTTCGCTTCTGGCATATAATATCCTTTTGAACTGATCATATATATTTGCACTTAGACTTCAGATGAACTCGCACTGATCTTTATCCTTTAACACAGTCCGCACCTTGACACAGATTCAATATGAAGAGATCGCGGCTAACACAGATCTGGAGGATACGTAACTAGCACAAATCCAAATCGGGAGAGATAACACAGATTTGCAGACTCTTATTCACACCTAATAATCTGATTGCACTTGATGTAATATATTCGCATTTAACAAGGTCGAGCTTCTCTGTTATATTCGCACTTGTCCATATTCGCATCGAACTGGGTGAGAGCTTTCAAATATATATGTGATCGATGAACAAACTGTGTATGTGAATATGAATCAAATCCTTACATGTCGGCCTCAATATATTTCGAATATCCTTTTACAAAGGTCGGCCTTAATTAAACATCTTCTAATAAAAGATAAATATCAAAAATCTTTTATGTCGGCCCATAAGAAAAACAATAATTATAAATTGTATAGCCAACGGCTATCATACAATTTATGATCCACGAAGGAGCTGAGCTGGAATGAGCTACCTAAGCTGCTATCTCATTAACAATATGAACCTGCTCAAGAAAAAAATGGTAAACTCTATAGAAGCAGCAGGAAATGATGGAGGAATGCCAGCACATGCCTCTAGAACCTCAATTGGTGAAGGACTTGAAGGTTCAAGTGACCATTCTCCACTTCCTAAAAATGGTCCACACTCAATGCTTTAGTATGAACATCTATCAAAGGAGTATTTGGAGCAAAATGTGAGAAAGCATATACTCTAGACTAATCATCTACCTCCCCAACTGCAACAATGTCATTGCTCTACAAATCCCAAATAACCACAAAATGAAGTGTAAACTCAACACTTCTACCTATCCCACTATGTGTAATCCAATAGGTGGATAGGAGATTAGTTGACAAGAAAGGTTCACAATGTACATCATAGAATGATCCTTCACCGAAGTCAGTAGACCCTCTCCCACAAACACTCATAGAGCGTTGCTACCCATTAGAAGACGAGGAATAAAACAAATCTCAAATGAAGAAAACATATTATATGATGGAACCATATGATGTTAAGTTCTAGATTCAAGGATCCATTTCCCTGAACTAGAATCTGCTACAGCAACAAGTGCCTTACCCTTATGATCCTCTGACTTAGAAGATGATGAACCTTGTGACAAAGTTGAAGGTAATGTGATACTATTCTTCTTAAGAAGAATTTTCAATTCATCAATCTATTTTGAATAACATTGACATTCATCATGTTTTTTTCATTTGCAATATGCATGAGGGATTTTCTTTCTTATATGAATCCCCTTTTGAGGAAGAGGATTCAGAATCTGATTTTGATGAAGATTGTGTGTTAAGTTTCTGTGGCTTTTTCTATTTCTTCTTTTGTTTCTATTCAGGATCTTCTAATTCTTTCTATCCCTCGGGTTGACTAGCCATTAATACATATGGTTTAGAAGACTTCATGTTGCCCATTTGAGTCAATTTTTCTTATTCTTGGATTACAAGATCAGAAAATCTATCAAAACTAGGTGCAACATATGAGGCTCCCATAAACATCTGATGGATATGAAAGCTAGAAACAAAAACTAAATTTTCAAAACAAAGCGTAGATAGCACATTCAGAATTAGTTGTAAATCCTCTATCAGTTTCGCAGTCCTTTAGTTGTGTTCTTAGTTGCTTTATCCACATATGTCTTGTTAGTGTTGTACCTGCGGGAGATATTTT
>VDFB02056386.1:0-39610 GCA_007258455.2 Sequoia sempervirens
TGTATATAATTATGACCCTGAAAAAAATTCCAAAAAAATTGATATATGGTACTGAAAAAATTACAAAAAAAAATTGATATATTGTCAAAAAATCCAAAAAAATTCAAATATGATGCTGAAAAAATACACAAAAAAATGAAAAAAGCAAAAAGTGCCTTGGTGAAAACCTGGAAACAGGCGCCTTGGTAGCAAAAATACAAAAAAAAATATAAAAATATAAAAAGTCCTAAAAAAAAAAAAAATTCTTCCAAGTGGTGAAAACCTAGAAATAGGCGCTACTTGAAGCCTTTTCATCCCCATTTCTTAGCATGCATCCTCGACACTTAGCCTTTCTCCATCATGCCTTGTTCTTATTGCCTTGGTTTGGAATTGGTCTTTGTCTTTGTCTAGGGGCATCACTGTGTTAGCTTTGGTCTCTTGGATATGCTTGTCTTTAGGACACCTCACAAATGGTGTTTTTCAACACTAAGCCAACTGTGTTTTTCAACACAACCCCTGACATCGTGTGTTTTTCAACACTTATCAGTTTGGTCTTATCCAGTTCGGTCATGTGATCTTACCTACTTGCAAGCACTCGATCCTTATCCTCAGAACTTAGTATTAGTTTACACACTTAAAATTTTTTGCAACACTTAATGCTTGAGATATGCCATGATCTTTTCTTTGTGTGCTGACTGATATTGATTTTCGTTGAGTGTCCTTGTCTAATAAGTCTCTTCGTGATGCATAGCTAGAGGACTTGGGGCATGGGGCATGTTTTTATTTGCTTTCTGCTTGTGGGTGTTGTCTTGAACCTCTTCAGTGTCTCTTGTTGTCTCCTTGACACACTTAAGATATTTATGGCATCGTCCTTGAATGTTTTTGCACAACCATTCTCATGGTAATCCTGGTGTTTATGTCTTGATGCGAGCGTAGTTTTGCTACATTAAATTGGGTAAGCTAACATTGTAGTCATCTTGACCTTCATGTCTTTGATGCTCATGTTAGAATCTTTCCACATTCCAAGCTGATATAAATCACATTCATATCTTCATAGTTGCGTTTGTGACTAGTGATGATTGTGTGATTGTCCGATGTCCGGTAATAATGGCCCAATGATGAAAATAAGTTCTCTTACATTCTCTAATGAATGATGAACACACAAAAACCTATGTTACCCTATTGCAAGTACACCTTTGCATTTCATGTAGCTTGCATTATTTAGACTTCATGTTAATTTGCACTTTTAGGCTGTATTATGGGTTTGAGAGGGTTTCCTTCATCTTTCTTGTGGATTTTTCATCAACTGTGATCACGTTCTTCATTTCCTTATCTTCTTTCGCGATCTCAATCGAAATTCCCTATCTTAAACAGTTGATTGATTTTGATGCATCCTCTTTATTGAGGCAGATTCTCTTCCTTCTCTCCATTTCTTTCCATTTCTTCTAAACTTCTATCTTCCATTCGATTTCACCCCACTTCTTTTCTTCTAATTCAACCTTAGGGCATAATTTTCTTGCTGATCTACCTCGGTTCTGTGATTCTTATATTTTTCATCTTACATCAAGAACCTTATCTTTTGTTTGATTTGATCAAATTTTTCAATTTATTATTTCTCCTCTATCTCATTTCGATTTCGATCACAAGGGGGCAGTACCTATCAAAATTCAATCCTTGATTCAACTTTATCAATTTATCAATTGCTTCTCTTGGGGCAACCTTGCTTGAGATTCTTCTCTCACTTTGGATGTGATCCCGAATCGACCTCATGTTCAAAGGCCTTTTTTTATGTTTGTCCAGATGTGATCCCGAGTTGACCTCACATCTAAGTTGTTTTGTGATCCCAAATCGATCTCACATTGCAACTTCATTCTTTGATTGCATGTGATCCCGAGTCGACCTCACATTAGTCAAAGAGGGGCAAATGTATGCAACCTAAAATGGTCACCTAGATTTTGGGCCCCATTTATTTAATTTGTCAACATCAACTTTTTGAATCAATGATTGTCGCATTTTCAAATCAAATTTCTTAATCAATTCATGACTATTTCAAATGTTTCACTTTTCCCTAAGGTTTGAATGCTTCATTAATTTATTTAATCAAAAGAAATAAATCCCTTTTAATAAATAAAATAATGTTATTTAATATTACTTAAATAAAATGATGCTATTTAATTAAATCTATTTTTAATTAAATAATTTTATTTATTTTATTAATATTCATTTCTAAATTACATAATCTTATTTTATTTTATTAAAAGAGATATTATCATCTTAAATAAAATAAAATAAATGAAATATCCTCTCAAGAATATCCTGTGATGAAAAAAAATGGAAACAAATCAGTTAAAAGGGAAATAAACTAAAAAAAAGAATTCCAATCAAGATTTGTTTCTATTTTTCTATTTATCCCATATTGCTTCTGAATTTGCCTTCAATTCCACTTTTTCTTATAAAATGAACCCTCTCATTCTCATTTCAAAAGAGAGAAAGAATCACGAATTTTTACATCAGACTTATGGTACAAATTTAAATTTTATCATTTGAGATTACATTAGTTTGATTTTATAAGCATCTTAGTTTTAGAGCATATAGTTTAATATTGCATTTTAGCTTAATCTTCATAGTAGATTAATTTGCAAAATAATTCATTTATGGCATTGCATGTAGATTAATTTTCATTTCAATAAATTAGTTTGGTTTATTGCATTTTACAGCCATTTAGATTAGTTTTCATTGTTGCATTGCAAGAACAGGATTCATGGAGATTGGCATTCTTGCTTCTCCTCTTTGAATCTCTCGTTCTGAGATTGTATTTGCAGGGGTAACAGGGTTAATCTGAGGGCCACAATATCAATCCCTGCTCTTCTCGGATAGAGAGGTGTGAATTGATTTGCAAGGACTCATTATTGAGTATCCTTGCATGCAAGGATTCACAGAAGTATAACATACTTTCAGTTATACAGCCATAACTTCTTGACAGCCCAAACCAGCGCAAAAGCTTGCTTCTCCAGAGGTGGATATTTGATTTCTGTATTTTTGAATGGAGAGCTCATGAATGTAATCGACCTCTCCTCTACCTCTCCTTTTTGTTGAGTTAAAACAGCTGTGCATGAATGCTCAGAGGAAAAAGAGTAGATGTAAAATAGTCTGAGATAGTCAGGGCTGGTGAGCAAGGGTGCTTCTGAGATAGATCGCTTGACTTGCACAAATGCGGCCTTCGCCTCCTCAGTCCACTCTATTCTGGCATCGTCCTTCATCATTTCGTTTAGAGGTTTCACGATTTCAGCAAAGCCCGTGATAAACTTTCTCACAAAGTTGATTTTCCCAAAGAAATACCTCATTTCTTTCTTGCTTCCTGGCCAGGTGATCTTTAGAATGGATTTGACTCGATTTGGGTCGATTGATATTCCTCTTTTAGAAATTATGTGCCCCAACAACTTCCCTTTAGAAACCCCGAACACGTATTTTTTTGGATTCAATGAGACTCCATACTAGATACACCTCTCGAGAACCTTAGCCAAGTCCGCAGCATGGTTCAGTCGATCTTTGGAGAACACTATCAGGTCGTCCATATAGAAAATGATGCACTTACCAATTAGGTCTCTGAAAGCTATATCCATGGCACGTTGGAAAGTTGCTCTAGCATTTATCAGACCGAATGGCATCCTCCTATACGCGAATGTTCCCCACTTTGTAGTGAAGGCTATCTTCATTCTGTCTTCACAGTCGACCATCACCTAATTATATCTAGAGTAACCATCCAGGAATGATATCATTTGAGATCCTTTGACAGTCTACAAGACCTCATCCAGTGAAGGAAGTGGATAGTTATCTTTTTCTGAAGCTCTATTTAGATTTCTGAAGTCGACACATAGCCTGATTTCCCCGTTCTTCTTACAAACTGGGACTAAGTTAGCCACCCAGGTTGAATGGCACACAGGGAAGATTATCTGTGTAGAGAGCAGCTTCTGGACTTCTTTAAGGATCAATGGCTCAATCAAACCATTGACAGGGCACTTTTTTGTCGAAATGGCTTAGCTTCAGGCTTCAGGGGAATAGTATGAGTCATTATAGTAGCATCAAATGTCTTTAAGTCTTCATATCCCCAAGAAATTGCAGAAATATATTTCTTAAGTTCCTTTAATATGTCCTTCATGATTGCTTCAAGGAAGGCCTTCCCTATGTAGATATTCCTTTCAGGGCCAGAATCGGCTAGGTTAACTGTCTCATATTCACCTCCCTTTTCTTTAGCTCATATCTTCTCTCAAGCCTTTGGGTCTAAATCAAAAATCCTTTCCAAGGCCACCATTCCCTTGGGAATGTCATTATTCTTTAAATTAAAAACTCCTTCTATATCACATTCCTCAAGGTTCCAATCCCCTTGATCTCTGTTGAACTCATCAATAATTTTCCCCTCAAAAACATCTGAGCTTGCCAAGAAAGCAAGAATATGTCAGTCATCATCAAAGACTTGGAAATTCGTGATGTTGTCAGGGACTGCAGGGGTGGAAATTAATTCCAATGAGAATTTCTTGAGCTTGGAGCCTTGCATAGGTTCCAGGATACTTGCAGCAACAACCAATGAATCAGCCATCTGATTTTCTTCTCTAGGGATTAAGCTAATCCCAAAGGCATCAAAGTCTTCGATCAAGTTCCATACCCTGCTTCTATATGCTACCAGCCTTTTATTGTGACAGGTGTACTGGCTGTGTACCTGCTTGACAACAATTTCTGAATCTCCCTTGACCATCAAAGCAGTGACCTTCTTCTTATGAGCAAACATCAATCCCCATGCCAGAGCTTCATACTCTACTACATTGTTAGTACATCCAAATTGCAACCTATAAGAAGCAAAGAAAGTTTTTCCTTTGGGGTTGGTTAGTACAATTCCAACACCACTGCATGTCTTAGATTTGGATCCATCAAAGGTGAGGGTCCACAGTTGATCAGGGGTTGGAGTTGATTCTTTTGAAGTTGTTATGGGGGTTTGATCTAGATGAGTCATAGTTGAGGCTGCTTGATCTTTTGCATCAGGTATAGGGAAAGGATGCTCTATATTCTTTAGGTATGGTTCCCAATTCTAGTTTAGTTACATCATCTGACCTATGGCTATCCTTTTGATAATCACTTGTTTCTTTGGCTGACCCCCAATTTTTTAGTACACTCGTGAATATAGGAATGTCGGGCAAGCCTTGGGGTTGTTCCACATGAGTATGCTGGTTAAGACATATGACTGAGGCCAGTTCAATTTGGGAAGGAATCTCTTTTGGAAGTATCCTACCTCTGGTTAGCATTGTTGCTTCTTTAGCTTCAAATGATAAGTGGTCTGCAATGGTTTGAGAGTGACTTGTGCTAGCTTCCTCAGCTTGGGAAACATGATTTAAAATGTCAATGCAAGGTGGACAAGTCAATTCAGAATGACTTTGGTAGTGTACCCTACACCAACTAGGGAGTAGGAGACTTTTCAGATCTACACCTTCTCCCAAGACCAATTGATCTTGTTGCAGTTTTCTAACTAATTCTTGTTGATTTTCATCAATCATAAGATCAGGGAGCTTTTCTATGGGCAGTTCTTTAGGATCAAGAACAGAAAAGGTTAAAGCTTCTTCTCTTTTATAAACACCTATCCTAGTTTTGAAATAAGCTACCTCATTGGGGCAATCATATTCCATGATGATGTGCTTGAGGTGGGGCTCACTTTCTATCCTAATCTGATTAGGAATCCCTTTCCATGATAGCCACATATGTGAAAAGTCAAGGGAAAGATATCCCCCTAGATTTTTCATCAAATCTCAGCTCAGCAGCATACCATAGGTCTCAGGAATGTCTGCCACTTGAACGTCTATGTTGGTTTGAATCCTAGGGTCTGATCCTACTTGCACATGTACATTTTTCAATTCTCCAACTACATTAACCTCTATTTTGTCAAGTTGGATGACCTTCTTGTTGGTTTGCACAGGGTTCAACCCCAATTTTTTACATATAGAATATGGCATGACATTGCCCAAAGCCCCTGAATCCAACAGACAATTGTGTAGGTTCTTCCCACAAATTCTTAAACTCAGGAGAAACGGTGGGTTACCTACCTTATTTCTGTACAAGGCTGCATTCATGTCTGCAGCAGGTGCAACCTTGCTTTTTCTTTTTGATTTATCAGCTTGTTCTAAAGCTTTCAACACTATCTCTCTTTGAGCAGGGCACCACTTTAAGATGTCAAAGAATGACAAAGAATTTTTCTGTCTCTGCATCTCAGAAACAACATCAAATTCTATATTATAACTTGAATTACTTTTGAAAATGGCAGAGGAATTACCCTTATTATGGAAATCAGGCGGGCCTTTTGGTGGAAGAGGATTATTATCAGCACCTTGATTTGGAGGCACCATGTGATTAGGGGGTCCTGATGTAGTGAATGGCCCCTTACTTTGATTCCTCAAGAAGTGTCCTTTTGATTGAAAGGCTTGGACATCATATGAATCTTCCTCTGGTTCATTCTCCTCTTGCCTTGGGAATGAGAGCTCTTCTTCAAAGATATCATAAGTCATTGCAGTATCTAGTGAGTCACCTCCTTTGTTTGAATTCCCCTAGAATGTGTGGGCATATTCGTGTGCCATCTTAACAACTTTCTCCATCTAAGGGAAGTTCACCTCACAATGGGTTACAGTATCATGTAGACTGCACCAATTGGTCATGAAGTTGAGGTCAGCCATGTTTGCAGCATGTGTTATTTCCTCATTTACTTGATAGTTATGAGAAACTCCACCATTATTGGGCCATGTATTCCAGTGCCTATTGTTGTTTGGCTTTTGGTTATACCCTCTTTTTTGGTTTTGGTACCCTTGATTAGAGGAGTTTTGGCCTTGATAACCCCTTTGGTTGTAATTGTTATGATTCTGATAGCTACCCTGATTGTTTTGGGAGGGGATCAATCAAAGTTGAGCCATGTGATTGGTGACTTGGGACAACGTTTTCTTCATGGTTTCTACCTCATTTGTAAGTTGGACTATCTTCTCACTTTCCACATTCTTAGCAGCAGGTGGCTGACCACCATGATTTGGTGTTCCAATTTGGTTATGATAACCATGGGAGCTTGGAGGAAGTTGCGATTGTTGAAAGGGATCAGAAGTTCCAGTAGCAAAGAATGAGACAGGTGGTTGAGTTTTCAATTCAAATATAGGCCCATAGTGGGAAGGAGACATTCCCGAGACAATGTTGAATAGAGGAGTTGGGCTATGCATTTGATATCCTATTAAAGGGAAACCTCCTCCTTGGCCTCCTTGTTGAGAACTGATTTGTTGCTGCAGCTTGATAGCTAGATGATAAACTTTGGATAGAGAATCGATTTCAGCTAGTCGGTAAGTCCTTTGCAGGAACAAACCTAGCAAAGGGTCTATAACCCTAAAGTATGCTTGAATGACACTGTCCTTAGTGACTAGATAGGGATCTCACAATCTCCTATACATTCGCTAGAATCTGGTATTGAATAAAGGCAAGGATTCACATGGCTCTTTCCTGATGGTGGAAAATTGGTGGTATAAAAGAGTTGGATCCACATAAACCCTGAACTGATTAATGAAAGCGTTTTCCAAGTGTGTCCAGGTCAGAATGGAGCCTTGGGGAAGATTAAGGTACCAATTGTATGCCATGTCCCCTAAGGAGTAAGGGAGCAACCTATAGACTACATCATGGTGAGCTATCTAAGCTCTAGTACAAGCATCCTTGAAAGCTTGTATGTGCTCCTCAACACTTCTTGATTCACCACGAAAGTACTTGGGACAAAATTTCTCAAGGTTCTTAGGCAGTTCGTGAAAACCTCCAGGAATAGTCCCCAATGGAGAATGATTATTCTGAAAGAACGCCATTGGTGGGGGTGGTGGTGGTTGAGCCAACTGTTGTATGGGTTGAATCAACTATGATGACAATTGGGATGGACGTGATGGTGGATTGATAGGTATCCACTAGGGTATTGGTGAAAAGCTTGGTGGACTGAGAGGAGCTGATAAGGGTGGTATGATTGTTGCCCCAGCCTTATGATTCTCGTGTCTTGTTGGGGTCTTGAGCTCTACGAAGGGTGATGGATTTTCGGTTGATCGAAGAACTCTGTGGAGCCTTTCTAGGGAGAAAAACCCAATTTTATCCAGTTTTCCCTTCTAGGCCCTCCTAGCACCAATTTCTGTTGACGGTCCTTTTGGCACAACAACATGCAAACAGAATATTGCTACTTTGTTTCTCCTGAAAGAGAAAGATGATCACATGGATATCTTAGCTCCCAAGGTCTATGTAGTTGGTTCTCAACTATGTTGATGTCCCTCAGTGGTCAATGTAACAGTAATGTTCAAGGGGCCTACTGGTGTTGAGCTTCTGGATTATTATGAGATCAAACATGAAATGAAACCTAATTTAATTGGGGTTTTTAAAGAAACAAAAAAAGATAGGTCAGAGCTTTGGAACAAAAAAGAATGACGATTCTCCTAACTTAACCAAACTTGCTACCTTTCAAGGGGTTCGTTAACTAAAACTGCAGAACAAAGCAAACTTGTGATTGACACACAACCTCTTTCATTCACAGTGCTAATTCAAATAACAGATTTTAAGTTACCAATTAAATAAAACACATAATAACATTTTTCACTCCTTGAAGACTTCACAAATCAAATGATTAACTTAAGACAAACACCAATCTAAAACACAATCTGAAATAGATTTTAATCTAGTTGCTTCTACTATTAGTGAAACAGATAAACAACAATTACAAAATTGGCACAATCACCAGTGTACAAAAAATATGTGATTCCAAATTGTTTCCATTTATATTAAGAAAACTTGAAAGATCCATTACAGACTATTCTGAATCTAACTCTTAACTAAGAAGACAAAAGAGGCTCCTATTACAATGAATCAAGAAGTTTTTCTATCTTTTCTAACTGACTTTCTCTCTGATTTCTAACTCTTTTCTAATCCTAGAAGTTCTCTATGAATTCTTCTCTACAAGTGCTCTACAAGTTCTAACCTAAAAAACTCTAACGTTTTCCAAGAAGCCAAAATGCCTTATATATAGGGTGCATCAAAAAGAATGCATTATCCCCCTGTATTAGGGTTTCTTACAAAATATTTGCTTCTAGAAGAGTCAGCTCTCAGATCTTTCTAAAGAGTTAATGCTATATTCAACGTGAAGCCTTGCTGTCCATGCTGATGAAGGATTTCTATCCTTGGGAGAATCCTTTTTAGATCTTTTTGGTAGCGGCAACATTAACTCTTTTGTCTTCATGTCCACCTTTGAACTCTGTTGGAGTCACCTTGAATGCTCAAAATATCTCCATCAATACTGATCTACCTCTTTGCTAGTAGTCACTACAGCTATCCCTATGAGTCACAATTTCTTCTTCCCTTCGGCCTCCTTTCTGCTCTAGACTTCTCTATACATTGACCGTCCTCTAGAAGCACCATCGGGCCTGCTTACAGATCTGAACACCGTCGCCCGAGCTGATCCATCGTCATCTGCTCTCAGAAGGAATCCATCATGCTTTCTTTATGTTGATCTTCCCTCATAGGAGTAGTCAATCGGTCAAAGGGATTGATGAGTCACTCTTTTGGCTCCTTCTAATTGGTCGGGCATATGCCAAGCGAGCTCCTCAGGCGGTCAAAGGTGGTCCAATCAACATTGCATGTTGGTGAGACACCAAGGGTGTCTCCCCGATGTGATCTCATCCTTCAGCAGTTATCGGCATGACATAGGTCAATCGGTGAGACGTTTCGGCAAGCTACAAAAATCATATCGAGATCGCCAAACCTATTGGAAAGACTACATTCTTTCGACAAGACCACATGGCAAAGTCTTTCTTCTCTCAGCGAGCACATTCTGTATCGCCAAGACTCCTTCATTTTGTGGAGAGCTCTCATTGAAGCCATCCCTTTCATTCTCCTTGAGATTACTCTTATCGGTAAGACTTTCCTGCATCGGTAAGACATCATGTCGAAGGCACTTCATTCGCTTAGAGTCTTACTGATTTCCTCTTGTTCTCTCCGAGCTCTTTTGTTTCAGTGAAACCTTTCCCCTTCGGCGAGACCTTTCGCTGAAGGCTATACCTCTCAGTGCACATGTTTCTTCTCCCCAAAACGAATCCTGTTGGTGAGACATTTTGTGGTCGGGAAGACCTTAAGACGAGCTTTTGTTTTCTCCCCAAACTTATTCTATCAGTAGGAGTCACGGCAATGCCAGACTCCCTCGGCGAGCTCATCTTTGATGTCAGGGAGACTATAATGTTCTGGGGAGACCTTACCCCGAACTCCTTTCTTCTTACCGAGCCCTCCTTGTCGTCAGCAAGACTTCCCACCATCGGCCAGAGGCTACGGTGAGCTCCCTTTGGTCAGACTGATGTTATGGTGAAAGCAAAATCTTCTGCCTGATGCTCCTCAGATTTGGCAAGAGTTCTGGTGATACCCCCTTTCCGTGTTGGTGAGACCTCACCTCTTCGGCCAGACATTATGTCGAAGGTTTTATCCTTCGCCAAATGCAACTTCCCTTGGTGAGACTGATGCCAATCAGCCAGACCTCTTGCCAAAGGAAAAATTATCTCTGACCTTAGACCTTTGGTGGGACCCTTCCCTGTCGCAAGACTCCTGGCGACTCACTTCCGTGTCGCCAAGGGTTTAACACTTCGGCCAGACATCACGCCGAAGGTGAACCACTCTCCCTGATGTATGTTTGTCTACATTAGTCGGTGAGAGACCAGAAATTCTCCAAGACTCTATGGTGAGGTCGGTTAGACATGAAGAGCTCGCCAAGACCTTTCCCTAAAAGAAAATTCTATGTTGATGGGAAGCTCCTAGTCATCGGGACTCTGGATGATATGTTGTCGATAGGCAACTGCATGTGAACTCCAGTCGCCGTGACATCCCTAAGGTCTTGCTGACAGGAAACAGAGATGCATACTTAGTAAAATGCATTAGAAGTTGAGGAGACTTTGATGATCTCATGGCGGTATGACCTGTAATGTGGAGTATTTGGACTTGATGGAATCTAGAGTGCAACAGGGCCGGATATGGGGAAAATATGCTCATGGTGGGACTTTTCTAGAAAAAATTTGCGAGTATGGACAATATGTAATATCATCAAAATTGTGCAATTCTAACACCTACTTTGGATCCTTAGTAGAAAGAGCCAAGCCACCAGTCGGTGAGAGGTTAGGAAATTCTTGCCGACTTTTGCCTTAGCTAATTTTTCATGACCAACTGGATTAAGGAATGCTCTCCAACTGAGCTCCCCTGAGAAATATCATCATGTGTGTGTTTTGATCCTGCAAAACAAAGGCTTCCATTAGTCCCCAATGGATATAAAATATATAAAAACAAACTATCCTATTTCTTATGATTATTTCATTGAATTTTTAGCAAGAAGAAAACCAACTCAAGCTGAGACAGAACCAGAATTAAATCAGATAGATCAAAAGTCAAAATTAGGAGAAAAACAAAATAATTCCAAAGATCAAAATAAACAACTGAAAAGGGAAAGAAGACAACAGACACAAAGGGGGGACCTATTTTGTTCCAGAACAAAATGGGGTGTTTATGCAAGGCATAACAAGTCCATAGTATTATACCCTATTAAAAGTATAATGAGAATAATATGGGGAATGCACTTGCATTCAAGCACACTACATAGAGCTCACTTCTCAATTACAAAGGAAGGCTCACTGCCTTACAAACAAACAGATTAGATCCATGGGGTGGTGAACTCAAAGAATAGATTCTCCACAAAGCCTAATTATAGTTCCAGTTTAAGCACATAAAACTTCTTCTTCACACTTCGCACAAACTCCTCCACACTCTGCTCTGCAATCGAATGATACGATCAATATTCACACACTTGCATTCACACACTCTCTCACACTCTTCTCTTTGCTCAAAAAAAACTTCCTTATATATCTACTGTATCTATGGAAAATTAAATTGGTTAGCTTATTAAACAATAAACACCAAAAAAATCCATTGAAGTAACAAAGTACAAAGGAAATAAACATGAAAATAAAGGAACAATGTTACCATAAACCTTCATCTTCCATGCTTCACCTTTGTTACACCTTCTAGTTTGCAGCAAATCGAATGAGGCCCTCAGATTTCAAATGAGCACCTAGGCTAATGCCAAAGCCCTATACAAATGTTGAAGGATTTGTATAAAAGAAATGACTTCACAATAGACTAAAATGTTAATGACTGCAAATGACAATAATAATAGCCTAAGTTGACAGAATGAGCATGAGATATGAAATAAGAACAAAATTGCCATTTTATAGAAACTACAATTTTGAATGTGTAGCCAGGATGAGAAGATGACAAATACCCTAGAATCAATGGTCAAGATTGAATGTTGTAGTATGGAATAGGGTTAGGTCAAAATTAGGGCAATGACAAGAAATGAAGGGTTGAGATTGAATTATGAGATAATTCAATCAAGGGATGAAATTGAATGAGATGTCAAGAGATAAGATTTGATGTGGAAGATAAGATTGCACGGACAAAGAGGTTTGGAGAAATTAAATAATAAAAATTATTTAATTTAGGTGACCAATGAATAATTAAATAATTAAAATAATTATTTAATTATAGAGGAATGTGACAAAAATCATTTTGAATTAAATAATGATTTAATTCAAAATTCAAGAGAGTGGACTAAATTAAATAAATTAAATTTATTTAATTTAATGAGAAGAAAAGAGCTAATTAATAATTATTTAATTATAGTGGAAAGTGGACAAAAATTAAATAAATTAGAATCTATTTAATTTTAAAAGAAGGGGACTTAATTAGTGACGTAATTAAATAAATAAAATTTATTTAATTAATCAAGGGAGAATAAAGATAAAAATGAATTAATTAAATAATTAAAATTATTTAATTAATAGAAGAATTATGACTTTAGAAAATAATTAAATAATTAAAAATTATTTAATTATTAAGAATGAAAGGGGCAATGTTGAATAATCTAAGAGTTGCAAGCCTAGGACAATTTTATGTGTCTACATTTTGCCCCTCTTTGTCATAATGTAGCATGTCGTATTGTGACAAAGAAAATAAGTTGACAATATGCCCTAGTGCAAAATAAGATGAGGAAGAATGACGAAGAGGGTTATGGTATGCCCCCTCGAGAGGACAGACAGGTTGCAAGAACATGGGTGTGCTCTCGAAATTAATCAGAAGACTAGAATATGAAGAGACAAAGAAATGTTAGTGCAAAAGATATGGATGATGATATAGATGCAATGCCTATATGAGATGAGTGAGAGAAGATGACAAGACTAAAGAAGATGCATGTTAGTTCCTAGACCAAATCCTTCAAAACATTGACATAGTATTTTAATAGTTATTGCTCTTAATCATCATTGGGCGAACTATTGTAATGGTCAATAAACACCATGATATGGCATAGATCAAGGTGTGCAAGGTCATACCATCACGTAAGATAAACAGTCACAGACAAGGATGATCATGACTCATACTAGGAGTGTGCTTGCCCCAGTCTGTTTGCCATAATCAACCACATGTAGAAAAAAGATAAGGACAAATCATGAAACGTCGTTGCTTCTCTAAATCCTGTTTCTAGGACATCCTTGAGAAACTAGTAACATGATTGTCGAAAATACAAAAACAAATAAAGCCCTTACCATGATATGTCATTTTTCTAAATCCCAAGATCAGAACCTCGCTGAGAAACTAGTAGTCATGCATGTCAATTGTCATGATACGTCACTGCTTCTCTAAATCCTGGTTAGTGGGATCTCGTTGAAAAACTAATATCATGATAAAAACTAAAAGACAATTGTCAAGTGTTTGTCAAGTGCGTCTGGATATCCACTGTTCTAATGCCAAGATGCCATGTTTGATAATGTCGACAATGACAAAGACTAATCAAGACTTAAATTAACGTGGTTGTGTTGACTGACATGATTATGTTTTTTGGAATTTTTGTGTTTTCTTCAAGACATTTTTTTGGATTTTTTCAGGACATTTTATGAATTTTTTTTTTTGATTTTTTCAAGACATTTTATGATTTTTTTTTTGGATTTTTTTCAAGACATTTTATGATTTTTTTTGGATTTTTTTCAGGACATTTTATGATTTTTTTTTATGATTTTTTTTAAAGATGGAGTGAAATGAAATGTGACATGACTGATTGAAGGAATAAGATCTTCCACAGTAGAGGTAATACAACCATGGATAAATGATAGATCAAAATGAAAGATTCACTGCAAAACCTGTCACACAAGCAACATATCCTTTGTCAAAAGATGATAATGGTTGGTTGATTGGATGCTAGGAATGATCGATTCCATAAGGCATGATGATGATAAGTACTTAGGATCACTAATTCCTCTAAGTACGATAAGATTGATGATTGTTTATGATTGTTTATGATTGATTGAAAAAAAATATGAGGATTGGATAATGTTTTACAACTAGGCTTAAATATGATTTGCATGATAAGATTCAAGGTTGCAAAGAGACATGATGACCAACATTGGAGGTGATTTAATCATGGATAAATGATAAGGATGTGAACTATCATGGAATGGTAGCACATAAGGATATGAAAGGAAATCCAAAGCATGTGTTTGTAATTTTGCCCCTAATCTCATCAAGAACAAAGGAAGGAAATGGGACATGGATTTTGATAAGCTAGGAGATATGGAATGGAAGAATGCAAAGATAAGGATAATGAATAGGATGATCAAGATCGATAAGAAATGGACACAATGCCTAATTATTTTGCTCCTATTCCTCATCAAGACCAAGGAAGGGAAGAAAGGATGCATTAAGATAGGATGGAAAAATATGGATACGGTGAAGGATATGGTATGAAAGATATGGATAAAGTGTATAGCCATCAAAATATACGATGTTCAAGAAGATCCTTAACCTTGTCAAGATCAAAGGTGGAAAGTTAAAGGATGAACGTAAAGAGGATAATGGATATGAATGAAAGGATGGATGAAACTTGCCCCCAAGTGTAGAGTACAAGAGGAATATGGAAGATAAGATATGAATAGGGATAAATGAAAATGGAAGGTAATATATGCATGATAGGGAGATGGAGGAAGGACTCAAGCATCAAGTTTCATAGCTAATATCCCTTTAATATGTGCTCTAACAAACCATGGCAATGATGATTAGGCTCATAAACGTTGGTATATTAATGGTGTGATGGAAGAAGCTAAGGACTTATGCAAAGGTTTGGATTAAAGGAGGATAATGGGGGATGAATGGTGGATAATGGATAGGAGGTTGGAAGGCTTGTTGATGGATAGATGGAAAGGATGAAAAGATCAACATTGTCACACACCTTGAAGGGTGGTGGAGTGATGGAGGAGAAATGAATTTGGAAGGTGATAAGTTTTTAGATGGAGGATAGGAGTAAACTTTTGGATTAGCAAATTTGGATGCCAATTTAGATTTTATTGCTTCTACGAGACTTTTAGGAATCCACATAGCTTTTGACTTTGATTTTTGATTCATGGGCCTTTGTGGCCTTGAATATTCTTCTTTTTGCTTTATGGGCCTTTGAAATTTTTCTTCTTGATTTATGGGCCTTTGTGGCCTTTGAATTTTTTGTTTTTGACTTGATGGGCCTTTGTGGCCTTTTGGATTTTTATTTTGACTTGGGATCAATTTTTCTTTTATTTTTGCATGGCTCTTCAAGGAGACATGTTGATCTTGTGATACATGTGGATTTTGATATGGAAGATTTTGACATTTGGCACCCAAATTGCTTCCAAGAGCAATGGGATGGGTGGATGGAGATGAATGATATGGAGTTCTTATGGATGGGTTAATGTAGGTAGAATTTTGTGAGGGAATCAAGGATGTGTGCCTTTGTTGTTCTTGATGAATAAGAGATGGAGGGATGTAGGGCCCCAATATGGATGGAAGGGTTAATGAACTAGGGTTTGGATGATAAGGACCAAGGATACATGGAAGGTTTGATGAACTAGGATAAGGACCTAAGATAGATGGAAGGTGTGATGGACTAGGATATTTAGGTTTATTTTGATGGAATCTAGACTTACGATGGATACCAATGTCTTGAGCATGAGGTGTATAACCAAGGCCATGATAATATGGATTTTCTTGGATAAAAAGGGGTTCTAGGATACCTTGTTCATGAAGGCCTAATCCTTTGCCTTTGTAGTTCATACTTTGACACATTCATTTTCCAATAGGATATATATTGTTTATGAAACAAGATGCAAGTCCATCATGAGGTGGTTGTGAAATGGAAGGAATAACAAGATCTTCGAGTAAACCACCTTGGATAAAAGTGAGAGAACCCATTTGATAGGTAAGAGGTTCATGGATAGCTTGAATAGGGGTGATAGACTCTTGTAGAGGATTGTGGTCATGAGGGGAATTAGGATGTGTGGTAGGATCTTGACATGGGGATAAGGGGGTACTTTGATCTTGACTTGGAAAAGGATCAAGAGGTGTAGGAGATGGAGTAGCTTGCTCTTTATTAGATATGGAATCATCACAAAGTGGTATGAAAGGAATGTCTTGATCATGAGAAGGATGGACATCATCATGGAATGAAAGGGTATCCTTGAATGGAGGTTGATCTTGATCTTGATGAGGAAGGGAATCTTGATGTTTTGTGGAAAGCATATCTTGATCATTGGATATGATGGAATCATGAGATGGTATGGATTCATTAGATGAGGTGGAAGGAGGACCTTGAAGGATAATTTTCTCTTGAGATGGAAGGGAATCATTTTGAATGAAACAAAAAGAGATAAGGGGATCATCATGAGGTTCTTGAGAGATGGGATCTTGGTCAAAGATTGGAAGGGGTTGTGAAATTTTGGTATCATTGGATGGAGTGGAAAGAATGCTTTGATCTTGATGGGTAAGGGAGTTTATGCTAGCATGCTTTGGACTAATAGATTGATATGACTCATTGGATGGAGATGGTATGATGAGAGGGGATGGTTGGATGAAATCGTTAACTTGGGTGGAAGACTCATGAGGTCTATTTTGAATTATGGGAGATGAAGATAGATGCATGACATGGTAGGATTGCTCAAGATTATTTGTGTTTGAGGACATAGATTTTGGTTTCTCATTTAGCCTTTGCAAAAAATCACGGACATTGAACTTGGATGATGTAGTTTTGGGTAAGGATAAAGGCTTATGAGATGATTGCATCACTTCATTCAAATGATGGGATTCAAGGTGTTTTTCAAGCTCTTTCAAATGATGGTCAAGATATTCAATCCTTTGGTTTCGTTCATAGGACATGGATGAATAGGGAGGATAGCAATTAGACATGTTTGGTTGATGGTTTTGGAAATGTTTTGAGGTGTTGCAAGTTACTAGGTGTGATGTTTGTTTGAAGTCGATTGTTTGTGTTCAGATTTGTGAATGTGGTGAATACTATTTGAAAATTCAGAAAACACTTAACAAGCACAATGTTTTGGTGTATGCAAACGCACATGAGACAAGCACAATCCTAATAAGCCAAGGGTTTGTATACTTGATATAGCCCACCGATATACCCCGGATTGGTGCTAAACACCTTTCCTTCTCGAGAGCGGATAGTTTAGAAGTTTGGTGGCATTGGCTCCCCTCCACGGCTCATTAACGTCATTCGAGCACACCAACTTTGGATTCTTGGTTCATCACTTCCCAAGAACTGCTATCTCTACTCAAGGGAGTCAGTAGTGAGTATCTTCGGGCATGATACTGTACCCTGCACTATACCAAGCAACAACTAAAAATGGTTGGCTTCTAAAACAATAGGTGTTTAGTTAGGGCATCCGTTCGAGTGGCCACACATGGGGCGAGAGATTAATCACCAATTAGGTGGCACTCCAGTCTGAAGAGGTTATGCTCAACAGGGTTTATGGGAGTACTACTCCGTCCGTGTGACACATCCACACTCGTGGCACTTGAACTTTCTTCAAGCACCCATTTTATATCTCGGCTGGAAGTGGCTTGGCTTTAGCCTGTTACCGGTCGAGTCGTCCCTTAAGGTGAGTACTTTTTCCCTTAAGGCAGACTCATTTCTAGAGTTGGTAACCGTTTCTCTTACACCCAAGATCGCCCGAAAGCGCGAGGGGAGAGGATACTCCGATATACCAAATCGTAAGGGTGTACAATAGATAAAATGGGTCTGGTTTTCTGATCATCGAGTTTTCACAAGGTGAGAGCATAATCACCTACCATTTGTTCAAACACAATCAGACATTTGTAAACAAAATTCATTTTAGAGCACCAAAAGAAATGTTCCTAAATTTTTTAAAAAATGCAAACAAGTGGTTTGAGAGATAAATCTTTGACAAACGTAGCTGCAAAACCACATGTTAGTAGTTTGAATAAATGTCTTTAACCCACGAAAAACTCCAATGCCACATGCTGCCAAAAAAGATTAGTAATAAAAATAAAATTTAATGACAGCAGCAAATTAAAACAGCGATAACTTGCTCAAAACTTAACAAAAATTTAAAGCGTAGATATCTATGGAAAGCTAAAAATCAAACCTTCAAAACCCAGAAAGCATTTTTCACGATTCTGCACAAAAAAAATATTATAGACAAAAGAAAAACGCCGGTTTGTAAAAGATAAATTGAAAAAATAGTGATCACTAAAATGGCCATAACTTTCTCAAATATTAACAAAATTTAAAACTATTTGATGTTCTAGAAAGATGAGAGTGAGATCTACAAAACCCAGAAACCGTTTTAAAATATTTTATGTGCCCATTTTTCTGTGCTCAAATGAAGGTGACAGGATTTTGTATGACTTCTTGGTTGTAGCCTGCAAAATAGTGAAAACAAACAATGAACACACAAATTTCTGTCCAAAACGTCAGGTTCACCAAATGTATCTATGAAAAATTGGATTGGTTAGCTTATTAAACAATAAACACCAAAAAAATCCATTGAAGTAACAAAGTACAAAGGAAATAAACATGAAAATAAAGGAACAATGTTACCATAAATCTTCATCTTCCATGCTTCACCTTTGTTACACCTAGTTTACAGCAAATCGAATGAGGCCCTCAGATTTCAAATGAGCACCTAGGCTAATGCTAAAGCCCTATGCAAATGTTGAAGGATTTGTATAAAAGAAATGACTTCACAATAGACTAAAATGACAATGACTGCAAATGACAATAATAATAGCCTAAGTTGACAGAATGAGCATGAGATATGAAATAAGAACAAAATTGCCATTTTATAGAAACTGCAATTTTGAATGTGTGGCCAGGATGAGAAGATAACAAATACCCTAGAATCAATGGTCAAGATTGAATGTTGTAGTATGGAATAGGGTTAGGTCAAAATTAGGGCAATGACAAGAAATGAAGGGTTGAAATTGAATTATGAGATAATTCAATCAAGGGATGAAATTGAATGAGATGTCAAGAGATAAGATTTGATGTGGAAGATAAGATTGGCACGGACAAAGAGGTTGCTGGAGAAATTAAATAATAAAAATTATTTAATTTAGGTGACAATGAATAATTAAATAATTAAAATAATTATTTAATTATAGAGAATGTGACAAAAAGAATCATTTTGAATTAAATAATGATTTAATTCAAAATTCAAGAGAGTGGACTAAATTAAATAAATTAAATTTATTTAATTTAATGAGAGAAGAGGCTAATTAATAATTATTTAATTATAGTGGAAAGTGGGCAAAAATTAAATAAATTAGAATCTATTTAATTTTAAAAGAAGGGGACTTAATTAGTGACGTAATTAAATAAATAAAATTTATTTAATTAATCAAGGGAGAATAAAGATAAAAATGAATTAATTAAATAATTAAAATTATTTAATTAATAGAAGAATTATGACTTTAGAAAATAATTAAATAATTAAAAATTATTTAATTATTAAGAATGAAAGGGGCAATGTTGAATAATCTAAGAGTTGCAAGCCTAGGAAAATTTTATGTGTCTACATCTACAATACAGATTTACATCAATAACTCTGTCAGCTAAAAATAAAATATGAAAATATAAAATATTTACATGATGTCAACCCGATTTACAAATCAATTTACAATGAGAATCAAACTCAGTCAGCCAATATTGAGTTATAGCCCAAAACAACATCTTCAACATGAAAACACCTAAATTGGTTTCTCCTCAAAGATCCACAACACACAACAACCATCATGTCGGCCAAGAACATGAAAACCCAAACATGGAAAGGAAAAATCATCATCCACAAACACTTTGATCAACGTGGATGTACCGCAAATACAGAGTATGATATAGAAGCATCCACAAGCATTAACAACCATCAGAGAAACTTCTGCAACAACTGAGCTTATTGAAATCACTTCAACTTCAATCAGGAACACTAATTGAAGTCACAGAAAAACTGTCAGAACACTTAAGCCCTCTAGCCTAGGAACTTGTTGCCCATGGGACCAGGGGTCAACTGCTAAGAATTTTGGATGCTTAGTAGAAATATTTATTTTAAAAAATAAAAATAAAAAAACTATTATAAAAAAAGTTAAAAGTTTAAAAAAATTTAAAAAAATTAAAAATGTGGGAGGGGTTAAAGCCCCCCACACACCCCTTTATTAAGTGGGTGCAGCCTTTAATGCACTACCAACATTAATGGTGGCAGTACCATTAAATGTACCACACCAAAAATAGGGTGAGGCCCAAGGGTACTACACCCTGCACGCAGTACCTTTGTGGCCTCGAAAACAATTTTTTGCTAAATATAGGAAAATTGTACATCAAAATTCATGGAATCGGCCTTGGTCTCCTTGTGTTGTGCAATGCAACACTTGGGTTCATGACATGGCTTAACTTCCTCTCATGAACTCATTAACTTTAGTGGTTATATCGAGCATTAATAGGTCGATATTTTGGTGCAACAACAACTGTCTTTGCAACAATTGGTATTGAGCCTAGGTCATGGGTTCAAACCCTTCACTTGCACTAGGGATTATTGCAAGGTCTATTCCCTTGGTCTCTTTGTGTTGTGCAGAGTAGCGCTTGGGTTTGTGACATGGCTTAGTCGCCTCTTGTGGATTCATTAACCTTGGCAATTATATTGGGCATCTATAGGTTGATCTTTTGGTGTAATGGAAACCGTCTTTGTAACAATGATACCATGTTGAAGTGAGCAACCAAGATCTACAATCTGCAACACCAAATAACCTACATAAGCAATAGAGAGAAGTGACAATAAAATATGTTATTCCACCAATCAAGAACTACAATATGATACAATATGATCAAGATGCAAAATATGCAAGAGATTCCTTGCTTATAAAGGCAAGGTGAGAGATAGGATTAAATAAGATCATGACAAGTGTCTTAATCCCATCTCATGAGACAACTAACTCATAACTACCTAGGATAATGTAAAATTTAGATAAGACAACTAAGACTTCTATAAGAAAGCTTATATCCTAAGTAAACTTAGGGTAAGAGCAAGAAGATGAGTCCATGAAATGTGGAAGTTTTTTCCTTAGGAAAAAATTTGAAATCGGCATGAAGAAAATGAGATCCCACTTTTTAATAAACAGGATCCTACTTTTAATAAACGAGATCCCGTTTAGGTTTGAGATCCTAAGCCAAAAATCTAAATGGGATCCTTTTTACTAATGGGTCCCAAACTGTCCTTTGAGTCTAAATAGGATCCTGCATTTTACAAAACATGATCCTGATTTTTCCTAATTTTCACAAATCGGGATCCCATTTTGTAAAAAAAAGGATCCCATTTTATAAAAATTAGGATCCCATTTTGTAATGGTATTTATTTTTTTAAAAACAACAGAACTGCACTCATTTTCACTGCGCACATGATCCTAATTGAGGATGATAAACATCAACTTCCTGGTATGTGCCCCACCACATTTTTTTTGCATTTTTTGGGTTTTTTGAAAATTTTAATACAATGATAGATTTTAGTATGTATTTTTTTTTTAAAAAAATAGATTTTTATGCATTTTTATTTACCTGTAATAAAAGAAGTGGGGTTTTGTAGAAGAAGATAACATGAAATGAAACCCTTAGATATTGAATAGAAACAAAAAAATCAACCTTAAATCATAACCTTAGAAAAAAAATTATCTTTTGAAACCCTGAATTATTCAATCAAACAAAAAAAATTGCATTTGAAAAGCCTAAATTGAAATGAAATAAAAAAATTTACATTTGAAAACCCTTGCTTTTTGAAACCCTAAATTGAAATCAAACAAAACAAAATTGCATTTGAAAAATCTAAATTGAAATCAAATAAAAAAAATTCACAAAACCCTAATTTCCTCTTGAAACCCTAAATTGAATTAAAAAAAAAATTCATTTAAATACCTTAAATTGAAATTGAAAACAAAAAAAAATGTAGATTTGAAAACCTTGATTTCATGCTTGAAGATTTGAAAATGGAAAGGGTTCATTTGAATTGGTTTATGTTTTAAATTTCATTTGCATTGTATGGAGACAAGTATGTAGGCATGCCTATGGATGAAATTATTCCATAGATTTAGGTTGATACATAGTAAATTAGGGTCCTTGATATTGACAATCAAATAGGATTTGATAAATATTTTACATTTAAATGTGTATTCAATAAGTTAGAGACATGTTGAGACATAATCAATTAAACATTTTGAACATAGATATAATTAAATTAGAAAACAATATGTTAAACCTTAGAAGTGGGACTAGTGCATCATTAGAATAGTTAAATTTCCTCACTAGAAGAGTAGAGACCTCAACATAATTTTATGATCACTCATATACTTATATGGTAGTGATATATATATTCCATTTTTATGGATCTTCAATGAGTAAACATATGTTTGAATCCTAGGCTCAAACCCATGTTTGCAAGGTATTTAGCTAGAGCATTATAAAACTTGTTCCACAATATAAAGATCATTACTCAATAATTATATGGGAAAATACTCTTAAAATAACTCTACATTGACTCACCTCTTAAGGGTTTTTTGACCTTGTTCCCAAGAATAATGTAGCTAGTTTAGGATCAATGAATTATTTTTCCCTATGCTTGAATGCTTAACAATCCTCAAATTTACTATGGATGATTGCCTTTCAATCTAGATAGAAAATCAATCCAACTATATGGTCATAGGTTATATTTCCACTCCTTTTATTCATAGACTTGGAAGACGATTAGGGAAGGAATAGAAATTACCAATACTAATCAAGGATTCAATAACCAAATTTTAAGATCTAGATCCAACAACTTATAAAGACACATTTTTATTTTCTCTAAATACTTGCATTTCTATAAATTCAAGGGTAGACCATAGATACTATCCTAAATTGTCAAAAGTGGGCTAATTTATATGTGTGCTTAATTCCTCAATCATATAAGTGATCTAAGGAAATAGTTGGTCTATTCATAAATTCAAAAATATTCATAAACTAATGTTCTTGCATATGTGATGAATCAAAAATATTAACCCCGGGTTACTTGCCATCCTATTACCCTAAACCCTAAATCGATGTCTTTAGGGGTCCTAATATGACATTTCTTAAGGGGATCAAAGAAGTTCTCAAAATTTTGTGAAGTTTCCTAAGGAAACCAAATTTAAAACAATAATATACATTCAATATTTAGTGATTAAACTATAGCCTAGAGCCTTCAAAATTTTCAGGTTCTATCAAGTCCATTATTTGGAAGGAACTCATTTTGGAAGCCTTTTATGTTTCAAAATGTAACTAACATTGTAGTTATATCATGAGTAGCTCAACCAATAAATTTTTTATAGAACATTGCAAGGTCTTTTGAAGACCCTTTAAAACATTAACTTTTAGTAAACATATAGAATTGAGAAAGATAGTGCTTCATTATTTACGGTTTATTTGTGGTACCTTACTTCATAGATCCCCTTAAGCCATCAAATGTTTTGTCCTATGACCTTACTTCATATATCCCCTTAAGCCATCCTATTACCCTAAACCCTAAACCCCAAATCCATCTTTTTGTCCTAGGACCTTACTTCATAGATCCCCTTGAGCCATCTTATTACCCTAAACCCTAAACCCTAAACTCTAAACCCTAAAGCATTCATTTTGTCCTAGGACCTTAATGAAATTTGGTTGTCTTGGGTAGCTTCACCAAATTTTATTCACTTAATCCATGTCATTTTGTCCTAGGACCTTACTACATAGATCCCCTTAAGCCATCCTACTACCCTAAACCCTAAACTCTAAACCTTAAACCCTAAAGCATTCACTTTGTCCTAAGACCGTATTGAAGTTTGGTTGCCTTGGGAAACTTCACCAAATTTTATTCCCTTAAGCCATGTCATTTTGTCCTACAACTTTATTACATAGATCCCATTAAGCCATCCTATTACCCTAAACCCTAAATCCATCATTTTATCCTAAGACCTTAATTCATAGATCCCCTTAAGCCATCTTATTATCCTAAACCCTAAATCCATCATTTTATCCTAGGACCTTAATTCATAGATCCCATTAAGCCATCCTATCACCCTAAACCCTAAACCCTAAACTTTAAACACTAAACCCTAAAGTATTCATTTTGTCCTAGGACCTTAATGAAATTTGGTTTCCTTGGGAAACTTCATTTTTTTTCACTTAAGCCATCTCATTTTATCCTAAGACCTTACTACATAGATCCCCATAAGCCATCCTATTACCCTAAACCCTAAATCCATCATTTTATCCTAGCACCTTAATACATATATACCCTTAAGCCATCCTATTACCCTAAACCCTAAACCCTAAACTTTAAACCCTAAACCCTAAAGCATTCATTTTGTCCTAGGACCTTAATGAAATTTGGTTGCCTTGGGAAACTTCACCAAATTTTATTCACTTAAGCCATTTCATTTTGTCCTAGGACCTTACTACATAGATCCCCTTAAGGCATCCTACTACCCTAAACCCTAAACCCTAAAGCGTTCATTTTGTCCTAGGAGCTTAATGAAATTTCCTTGGGAAACTTCACCAAATTTTATTCCCTTAAGCCATATCATTTTTTCCTAGGACCTTACTACATAGATCCCCTTAAGCCATCCTATTACCCTAAACCCTAAATCCATCATTTTTTCTAGGACCTTAATACATAGATCCCCTTCAGCCATCCTATATAAATAGTTAATTGTATTTTCATTCAAGTAACATGCCTTAGACATAAATGAGGCTTACACATTTTATAATTTGTATTCAATTAGACCATTTATATTGAATGGTTTAAGGGTATTTCCTAAACATGTATCTTACATTTTGAAATTACAAATCTAATGCAAGTTCACTTATATCTTAAAGATCATGGATCAATTCAATAATGATGATATTCATAATCCACCTCCATGCCCTCCATCTCCACCACATTCACCTCCACCTCCATCCACTTCACCTCATAAACCCCCACCTCCAACACCTAAATCTGATGGTGCTTGCTTGCAAGCACAAATCGATGCCAATGTTAGATCCATTCAAGATCAAATCAACACTATTTAGAATGAAGAATGTATAGCATCACCTTTGAGGTATGATGCAAAATATTGATGCTGGTGTTAGGTCCATGGATGTGGTCTTAGATGAGCATCGAAGATGGTTAGAGGAGAGGAGAAAGTACAATTCTGAAAAGGAAAACACAAAGAAATGAAGAGATGCAATAGAGAGCTGCAACACTTTATAAATTAAGACAATGATCTTATATTTATGAATTTATGAATTTGGTTGGATGGATATTTTTAGTGATGAATTTATGAATTTGGTTGGATGGATATTTTTTAGTGTTGAATTGATGAATATAATAGTATAATTTATGACTACTATCATATTTTCTCTTGTTGGAAAAATGTAATTCACATGCCTTAGATATAAATGAGATTTTTGTGAATGTTTCAAGTTTATTTTTTAGTATATACATGTATTAAAATTACATAGCTATAGATATTTAATTTTGAAATTTGTATGTACATGCTCAAGTTGAATCAATGTATGTATGTCTATGTGTATGCACATCATATTTAAACAAGTTTGCATGTATGTTTAAAATTTAACTATTTCTTGTAATTTTGTAAGTTTGTATGTTAATTTTGTATATTTTAATGCAGGTGAACACATATATATATATATCATGGATCAATTTGATATTGATGATGTCATTAATCCACCTCCTTAGCAACCTCCACCTCCATCCACCCCACCTCCACCCCCTCCACCTCCACCTCCACCTCATATCCCACCTCCACCACTGGTTGGATCTGATGAGGCTCACTTGTGAGCATAGATCGATGAAAATGTTGTATCCATTCAAAATAAAATCAATGCTATGCAAATTCAAGCATTGATTCCACCACATGTGAGACGATTTCAATCTACGATGCAAAACGTTGTCAATGCCATTAGGTCTATTGATTTTGACTTAGATAGGCATCGACGAGATAGGGAGGAGATGAGATGATTTTATGCAAATGGTCTCTCATATAAACAAATTTTAGACCTAAAAATAACAAAATCCCATCTAGCACCTTATTTATGTGATCCCACAATATTGGTTTATAATTTTTGGCCAAACTAGACATTGAACTAAATTTATTTAACTAAATCTTCACTTTCGGGCACCTATAGTAGCTAAACCATGAGGAATTTGAAGATGGTGCAAACTAGTGATTTGTGACATTTTGTCTATAGATTCTAAATATATTTTTTTCAAAAATTTTGGAATCAGATTGCACTTCTTTTTCCATCTTCAAAAACTAGTTTTTAACAGTAAACACCATTTTTAAAGAGTGACGTCACTGGCTAACACAACTTTTTTTCTATGAAGGATAAAATTCTATTTTTTTTGAATTTAGATTTGTAACAACAATATCTAGTGCATGGAATTGGTTTCATAGCATTTCATTGAATATTTTTCTCTTAATTAATTTTCAAATCAAACCAGTTACAATTTAGACATGATTCATTGGCTAAAGCATAACTTTTTTTGTATGTATCGAAATTCAATTTTTTTTGTTGGGTCAAGGATATCAATATCTAGTGCACTAATATTTTTCAAAAAAAAAATGATAATCTACTATTTTTCCACATGTGTAGAACAAAGAGCTTGATTTTTGGTAAAAAACCTATGTTTAATCAAACTAAAAAATAAAATACATAATAAAACCAAAACATATTAAAATTATATTCGATGGATAGCTCATTTCGAGGACTACCATCATCTAGTTGGTTCTGTGAAGTCTCCTCCATTTTTATCTTCAACCCGAGCTTCGAAAGACAATTTTTTGTAGAAATTTGGTGCAAGAGAAGGAGAAGGGGGAAAAAGGGGGGTTCACTCAAACCCCCCTTTTTTAAAAATTCCATTTGTCTTCCATTTAAAAAATGCGCCAAAAGGTGGGTCCCATCATTTAATAAGGTTCGCTCAAAGGGAGGTTCAAGCGAACCCATTAAGGGTCCATACGAACCCCCAATTCGTGTGAACCCCTAAAAGCCAAAAACAATTCAAGGGAGTGTTTTTGAAATTTTCCTTCCTCAAAGGAATTGTAAACCAGTATTGTGGGATCACCCCACTACATGAGTGTACATTGGAACATTAGTCAACCATGTAGACAAGGTCAATTAAACTCTGTGCAGTTGAAAATGTAGATAGTATTGTGATTAATCTCTAAAAATATGATCCATTGAAATAATCCCCCACACAAGAGATCAAAATAGAAGGTTCATGAGACCTTCCAAAAAGAAGATTCCTCCACTACTTCATTGAAAGAAGCATTAGCATAATATTGTCATAGTCCCCCCTTAATGCTCAAAGAATAAGCAAACCAACTAAAATCAAGAGTGTGCAAGGAATGTAGAGATGTACAAGAAATGAAAAAAGGGTCTACATCAAGGCATAGACGAATGAGGCGAGAATCATGAGGAGACATTGTTATGATGGAAAAGTAGGGCAACACACACCATAGGGCGAGAATCACAAGGATACACAACTGTGATTTCAAATCAAGGATCTACATAACCCATTACACTTTATAACAATGTAAGTACAAAATTTCTCAAATTACTAGTAACACTTCTAGTTTTGTGGCACTTTAGATGAGAGCATTTAAATAATTTTTCTATTATGATTTCTTACAAGTTTATGTCATGAGGTGGATTCAGAAGACATGTTTCTTTCAAACCTAAAAAATTGACAAAAACTTAAAATGAAACCAGATGATTCCAAAAAACTGGTTTACAATTTCGTTGAGGAAGCAAAATTGCAAAAAACACCCCCATGAAATTTATTTTTGGGTTTCATGGGTTTGAACGAACTTAGGGTCCAAACGAACCCAAAGAGGGTTCACTCAAACCCCCCTTCGATTGAACCCTATTAAATGATGCGTCCCTCATTTTTCATGTTTTCCAGAATAAAAACAAAGAGAAATTTTGAAAAAAGGGGGGTTCACTTGAACCTCCCTTCAAGCGAACCCCCATTCGTTTGAAAGGTCAAGGGGGGTTCACTTGAAGGGGGGTTCAGGAACCCTCCCCCTCTTGCACCAAATTTCTACAAAATTTATCCCTTCAAAGCTCAGGTTGAGGATGAAAATGGAGGAGACTTCACAGACGCAACTGGATGATGGTAGTCCTCAAAACGAGCTATCCATCGAATATAATTTTAATATGTTTTGGTTTTATTATGTATTATATTTTTTAGTTTGATTAAACATAGGTTTTTCACTGAAAATCAAGCTCTCTATTCTGCACGTGGAAAAATAGCAAATTATCAAAAAAATTGAAAAATATTAGTGCACTAGATATTGATGTCCTTGATCCAACAAAAAAAAAAGAATTTTGATACATATAAAAAAAATATGCTTTAATAGCTAGTGAATCATGTCTAAATTGTAAAAGGTTTGACTTTTAAACTTAATTAAGAAAAAAATATTCAAAAAAATGCTACGAAACCAATCCATGCACTAGATATCATAGCTACGAAATCTAAATTTTAAAAAAAATAAAAAATTATCCTTCATAGAAAAAAAGTTGTGTTAGCCAGTGACGTCACTCTTTAAAAGTGGTGTTTACTATTAAAAACTAGTTTTCAAATGAGATGGAAAAAGAAGTGCAATCTAATTCCAAAAATTTTGAAATTTTTTTTTTTACAATCTATAGACAAAATGTCACAAATCACTAGTTTACATCATCTTCATTTTCCTCACATTTTAGCTACTATAGGTGCCCGAAAGTGAAGATTTAGTTAAAAAAATTAGTTCAATGTCCAGTTTGGCCAAAATTGTAAACTAGTATTGTGGGATCACCCAATCCCTTCCATTTGCAAGTTATTGCAAAAAAAAAGAAAAACCCCTTTCCAAATTCATTATAAAAAAAAAATTGACTCTTTTACAAATTTTTAACTATGGAAAAATGTCACCTCCCCCTTTAAACACTTTCCCTTTTCCAAATTTATTGAAAAAACTGACTCGTCTTTTACAAATTTTTAACTAAGGAAAGGAAATAATTTCCCCTCTTTGACAAGCTTTAGAGATAATATAAACCATAAGCAGTTAAAAAAACATTAGTGGTTAGCAAAAAATCTGTGATTAAAACAAATTTCAAATTAATGATTATTGTGTAACCATTAATGTGTTGGTAAGAGAGTTTTTGGATTGTTGATGGGAGATGCAGTCTTATGTGCCAAGTGTGGAGGCCGTCTAGGAGTGCTGGAAAATGCCTCTTCACTGTATTTTGATCCTGAACACCTCTCTTTGTAAGAAGTACCAACTCTCTACCTAGGCCTCTACTTGTGACAGATTTTGAGATTTTGGTACGTGGCCAAGGAAGCAAATTTGTGCCACCAAATGATGAATCAGTTTGAATGTGGAATCAACAGACTAAATCCACAGTGTGTGAGTAATCGCAGTGGTCTCAGAATAGCCTTCAAATCATGGCCTATAACTGAAATTCATCATCCCTCTATGGGATAATGTGCATGTGAGCAATCACATAGCCTGGTTTTGATATCGTTGTTAGGAAAAAGAAGGTGTCTCAACCTTTGATTTTTCCCATAGCATTGATTTTTCTAAATATTGAATGTTTCTAATTTTCTCACATTGTCTTTTGAGTTACAACTTGCAGTTTCTTTTTCAGATGAGGATTCAAGTTGGAAAGTTGATTTTACAGGTGGATTTGTGCATAAAGGAATTTTCTATTTTCGTGTTGAGTTTACATGGAATGTGAATTTTCGAGGTGCAATTATTTTGGAAAGTGTAGATTTTGCAGTGTGGCAAGTGGTGACAATCGAAAACTTATTGTTATGTGTATGCAGTGGTTTTGGCACTTTCCATGTTGCATCTTCAGCCTTTGGAAATCAATTTAGAAATGTCTAATTTGTGCATTGTAAGATCTATAAATATGATTTTTGCTTGAGGAGTTGAGAGAGGAGATATTGAATTCATAGGGGTTATGCTGTCGGATTTTCTCTAGATGGAACATGATGTAAATCTCCATGTAAAGGCTTAGAGCCTACAATTGTATTATAACTATGTATTTTTGTTGCTGAATAATACAATGGATCTATGCTTTTGAAGGGTGGTATTTTTTACCCAAAAGGGGTTTCCCCACATAAATCTTTGTGTTCATTTCTTTTGTCCTTTCATGTTTAATGATTTTGTTTATTGAATATGTTTAATGCATATTGTTGAAACTAGTTGATCTCACATGATCTAAAATTGCATGAGCTTTCCTGTAAGGATTAATGGTGATAAGAACTATGTCTAGTTCCACTTTATGGTATCGTGGTACGTGCTTTTTGAGGTTCTCTAAAGAAACATAGCTTACCAAAGGCACCTATTGATTTCAGATGTTCATTCTGGGATGAATCAATTTCCCTTCAATTGGTATCAGAGCTTTCTTTTGGGATTTTATTTGTTCTTACACGTGTAGGTTTGTGAGTTGCATGTACTTGCATTTGTGTTGCATGTACTTGCATGGACTCTCATGGGGCTTGCATGTGCTTTCATGCTGATGCATGTAAGAATTCTTGGTGTTTTTGGTTCTGGGTATTCCTTCTGTAAAGATTTCTTAGCCTAGAAAGCTTGAGGAAATCAATAGGAATTGAATGAAGATTGATCGTTTGGTGAGTGGAAGTTCTTTCTTTTTTGTTTTAGTTACAGGTGACAACATGCAACTAGAGGGATGGTGAAGATGAATAAAATGGAGTTGGCCATATTGAAATGATGTGATCGGAAGCTCCTAGTTGACAATGGAATAATCCTGATGCATGGGGTGTGCTTTTTGTTCTTTATGGTTGTTTTGTAGTAAATATTTCATATTGGGTGTCTGTGTGAGAGGCTCTCTAGTGATATGGAGAAGCTTGGGTTATTTTTCAACTATGGAGTGATGTGCTTATGTTGGATTCTTTTTCTTGGTATTGGAAGGCACTACTTTTGTTACCTCGATTGCATGTAGGCTATGGGTTTGATCATTGGATGATCTGGAAGATTCTGCAATAGCTTGTCTCCCTCATATGCATGTGCACGTTGGTGGTTATGGAGTTGACCTGGGCTTGGAGTTTCTAAACTACTTTTTTCCTTTTATGGATGCTTTGTACTTGCATGGCTTAAATTCATGTTCCTTAGATCTGAAGGTTTTAAAGATTTTCCTAAAAAATCTATTGTTATGCTCATCTATGATCATCAGTTATTCTGGTTTAACTATTCTGGTATTTTTTTAGACTTTTGAGTCTTCCAAATGTAAATTGAGTGGGTATGCACATGGGTGTTTTTCAAACACGGTGGTTTTGTATGTTTTACACAGTCAAGAAAAACTTGTGATTTTATGGAGTTGTGGCTAAGCTATTTTCTAAACTCTAGCTTTTGGGGTGTTACTGGATGAGATAGTTGCAGTTTTGCATGCATGCTTCATACATGGTGTGAGGAGGTGAGATGCTTTCTCTACATGGGAGTGTTGGTACGTGATCAGTCACTCAACATTTTTGTGGTGATGCTTGGTGGATTCCTTGACTATGATGCTCATTGTGGACATGATTGGCAAATTGGATCCAAGCTTGATCTAGTGCTTGATTCATGTTGTCTACATGTCTATTCTCTTTAAAATCTCAATTTTTCATTTTCCAGTGTGATAGTGGGTTTGCATGTTACATTGATTGGATCTACGGGTTGTGCAATGTTGTGGGTTGTCTTTAGCTACATGATTACATAGATGACTTGGAAGTGGACTGTCTATATCCATGAAGTTTGATTCAGTGTTGATGCAGACTTGTTAGTTGGCCTTGTCTGTGGTCACTTGTGCATTGGTGTGGTTACTTTGAGATGAGAGGATGGATGATATGTGAGTACTTGGATAGTCAGTGTTTGGGTCTTGTAGCAAGGCATATTTCCTTGATTTGGAGATCTTGGTTTCACTTGGTGTGATCAACAATACACTTGTATGTGTGTGGACCTAAACGATTTTTAGATTTGGGAGATGGCGTGTTGTGCGCTTGGAAAGCTTGGTACCACGGTTCAGTGGAATTTTTAGTAGTGACTATGTATTCATCACTATGTGGTGAATGATGCAGATGTTTTAGAGGGACTCTTAGATCCTGTTGGTGCAAAAGGGTTTCTTCACACTTTCATGTGAACACTATTTGAGGATGTGTAGCATCTTGAAGCCATGGAGGACTCTTGTGGTCTTTGGGTTGAGGTGTTGGTGGTGCTTGATAGGTGATGTTGGTTTAGAGTTTGTTTGGTTTATGTCATGGTATACTCTTGATTGCGCATTAGAGTTTTGACATGATGAATTGTTCTTGAGACCATGGTATGTTCACTTGGAGCATGGGATCTCCTAAGGGGGATGGTAAGATCATGATTAATGATAAGCTCCTAATTTAAATGATTGGAACTTTGACAGTGGTCTGGTGATTCTGTACTTTTTGGGTGCATTGGTCATATGCTTGAGAACTTCATGATTGTGCAATGATGCATTTGGATTTTACCATGAGATGATTGTTTGCAAGTGCTCATGGATACATGGAGAATGAGGTGAGGTTGTATTTCTCTTGAGATGAGAGAAGTGTTGTTGAGATGGTTACTCTTGATGAGATTTCAGCAGAAAGTCTGAGGGACCTACACCTTGGTTGGATGTGAGTTCAATAGAGACCTATGAGGAGATTTCTCTTCGATGAGTCATGCTGGCTTGCATATCTTGGAGGAGCATTCTCATTCCCCATTCTTGGTCTACTTGATAGCTTATCACTTGAGAGGTATTGCCCATTGTTTCTCTTAGGTGCTTTATGCTTTCTTTCATTAACATGGATCTTGAGCTGCTATAAGATGGTTCTAGAGGATTCATTGTGAGAAATGGATAGCATGTTTATCTTCTTGGGTTTGCATTTTCATTTATGATCATAGGGGATGGTAGTGGGCTGATTTCTTGAGATGCGAAATGGAGTAGTTTGATCTTCTTTGAGAAGCTTACATCCATGTAGATACATGATGCATATGTTATGTTTGATCTCTTGAGGTTGAATGGATTTGGATATTGTTATGGCTTTTCTCTTTGAATTGTGAAGGAGATCTTACTTGGCATAGTTGGCATTTAGATGTGTATGTAGAAGGGCATGTTACATGCTTATGAGTTATAGATTTTTCTCTTTAGTTTGGTTCATATTCCTATATGTTCAGATTCATATGAATTCATATGTGAGATTTCTATGTGGAGCTATGGTGATCACTCGTTTGTGGTCATGTGTTGTCACATGGGTGATGACATGGATGTTCTTGTATCTCTTTCTTTTTTCAGATATGGAGAACATGGGAGGGTTGTGGAATATTTTTGAGAGAGATGTTTCTTGTAGCAATTGGTTGCAGGATTTGCAAATCTTTGTGGTTGGTCCTTGGTACTACATGGCTACACTTTCTATGTGCTATGATTGGTAGACTCGGTATGCCTTCAATATTTTTAGATTTGGCATTACCCATGGTGTAGTGGGAGTTCTTAGATGTGTTTGGTCTTCTTTGACTGGTTGACACATGGAGCTTGTATTTGCAGTAGATGGGTTGGCTATGTAGGTGGCATGATTTTGTTGATGTGGATACCTTTGAGGTATGGGTGATTGGATGGATTGGCACTTGCTATGAGTGTTATTTTCAGTTGCATGGGTTGGTCAGTTGGATACGAGTAGTCAGTTTCCTTGTTGTTGTTATAACTGATGTTCTATCTTGTTTTCTGGAGGATGGTTTCATGGTTGTGTTCGGGTTGCATGCTTTGAATTTGATGTTGTTGATGCTTCTATATAGCTTGTGAGCACATTGGAGTTGTGGTAGTATCTTGTAGCCTTTTCTATCAGTTGGATCTAATGCTTGTGTTCTTTGGACTTGTGCAAATACACCATGGCTCATCCTTTTCCTTTGGAGGATGGCAGGAATTGTTGCTTGAAATGGTGGACATATTGGATGTTGCAAGTGTCTTGGTTGGAGCACGAAAGCATTGTTTGAGATTCTTGTGATTGCATGTAAAGAGCTATGATGATGTGTTTTCATCGGTTGACTCTTAGTAGTTAAATCCTATTACTTTCATGGACTCTTCAAAGGTGTTCAACAAGTGGGAGAATGTTAGGAAAAAGAAGGTGTCTCAACCTTTGATTTTTCCCATAGCGTTGATTTTTCTAAATATAGAATGTTGCTAATTTTCTCACATTGTCTTTTGAGTTACAACTTGTAGTTTCTTTTTCGGATGAGAGTCAAGTTGGAAAGTTGATTTACAAGTGGAGTTGTGCATAAAGCAATTTTCTATTTACATATTGAGTTTACATGGAATGTGACTTTTCGAGGTACATTTATTTTGGAACTTAGTGCAGATTTTGCAGTGTGGCATGTGGTGACAATTGCAAACTTACCATTATGTGTGTGTAGTGGTTTTGGCACTTTCCATGTTGCATAGATTCAGCCTTTGGAAGTCAAATTAGAAATGTCTAATTTGTGCATTGTAAGCTCTATAAATATGATTCTCTTCTTGAGGAGTTGAGAGAGGAGATATTGAATTCATAGGGGTTATGCTATTGGATTTTCTCTAGATAGAATAGGATGTAAATCTCCATGTAAAGGCTTAGAGCCTACAATTGTATTGTAACTATATATTTTGGTTGTTGAGTAATACAATGGATCTATGCTTTTGGAGGGTGGGGTTTTTTACCTGAAAGGTTTTTCCCCACATAAATCTTTGTGTTCATGTCTTCTGTCCTTTCATGTTTAATGATTTCGTTTATTGAATCTGTTTAATGCATGTTGTTGAAGCCGGTTGATCTTACATGATCTAAAATTGCACGAGCTTTCCTCTAAGGATTAGTGGTGGGAAATAAACTATGTCTGATTTCACGTTATGGCATAGTAGTACGTGTTTTTTGAGGTTCTCTGAAGAAACATAGCTTACCAAAGGCCCCTACTGATTTCAGATGTTCGTTCTGGGATGAATCAATTTCCCTTCAATTGTGCCAAATGAAAGGGTGTGAATCTAGTTTCTTTTCGCCTAAAATACGCGTGCAAATCACATAGGCTCCTCCCACTCACGCCTTTTGGGATACAAATACCACTCCCTCCTATGAATGAATGTGCATGGGTCTGTTGATGGAATGTGTGTGGTTTTAACCAAATATGTTGATCCCTTGCCTTCTACGAGCCAAACTTTACACTAACCCTTTGCACCAAAAATTGCACCTCCACTATCTTCCAACACAAAAAATAGAGTAAAACGTTCAATGTCTGGCAAAGTTTAGACACCCCAACCAAGATGCACAGCATAGATTTAAATGCCACACCACAGATTAGAGCATGCCATATTCAAATAGCCACAAGTGGGGTTTGATTCGGTGAATGAACCCACTTTAAACTTCCTGCGGATTATTGATATGCACAAACGAATGAAACAAACAAAATACAATTAAATTAGTTCACCTAAAGGCCTAAAACTATCTCCCTCTGTGGGCTCTGATACCATATAAGAAATAAGAACTTATGGAGATGAGAAACAAGCACAATGAACAATATGTGCTATTGTAATTTGGATCAACTAAATACAATAGCTCATATTGTTCATTGTGCTTGTTTCTCATCTCCATAATTTGTTGTTTCTTATAGTAAACACATAGTAGATTTAAATCTTTCACTTGTACAGTCATGCTTTATGCATTGATAATCCATACTATGAATGTCATTAAATTGTGTTGTGACTACTCTAGTAAATCTATGTGTGCATTGATATGTTTATTTACAATATATTTTGAAATATTTTATTCATCCATTTATTATAATATATTGAAACAAAAGCATGATGCATTGCATCTTATTAGTGATTCCAAACTAACCAACTAGTACGTGAATTTATATTTGCATTCCACAATCAAATCCAGAAAATTGATGTAAATAATCAGTATGGATTGTGGAAATTAGATATCTCTAATTTGTATTCCTACCTGGAAAATTAAAAATGTTTCTTTCCTAGAAAAGGTACATTCCCATCAACAAAACATTCTCTTTTATTTCTATAAGCAAATGAATTGCATGTATTCAAATTGATGACCCAAGTTTAATTTTTGCTCTACAACAACTCAATATGTTTATCGAAAAGACAAGAAATGGGTCAAGACTTTTCCTCTTTAAGAGTTTATGAAGCTTACACATCCATGCCTTTTATACCATAAACATTAATGTGCATGATTCAATACCTCAGAGAACTTTGATTGGTTTTAAACTCTTTTTGATGTTATGTTTTTTAAACCATAACACAACACATTGAATGTGGGTTTTTCATTTTACACTAAGATAACAGCCACAATCTAGATACCTTTTTTCCCTAAAATTTGTTTCTCTAACATAAAGAATTTTTTTTAAAGAATCTGTGGTTACTTGAAAACTCAAATGCAACAACAAATTTATATGGAAATTGGAATTGGTTTAGCCGAGTAGCCTTATATCAAATTTTATTGAAACTAAAATAATTTACTCATTACATAATTTTTTTGAATGTTGAGTGTCATCCACGGCGGACGTAAAATATTATGAAATTTATTTTACTTGGTAAAACTTTCATAATGACAAGTCCCATCAACAGGCTGTATGCCTCCGAAATCAAATACAGATGATGTCAGAACAAGTTTGCAATACCATTAAATAATCCCAAAATTAAATGAATTCCCTGTACCATGTGCTGTCCATCGATGAATCAACTTGATCGTGCAGTTGCACTCATTGAGGAAAAAGCAAAGAGAAGAAACCTGCCTTCGAAGCTAATAATCTCCCCTGGTTATTCCCTCGCAAAGGACGGTATTTTTAGTCCGCCACTTCTTGCTGGAAATTTTAAATTTCCTGGAAATGAACTGCCCCGTAACTAGCCTATTTCCCAGATAAAAGGTTGTGTGTATTAATGAGGAGGATATAATCCAGAGCTGTGTTTGTTCTATGTCACCTTGCTTCCATTTGACTGACTGAGGTTTCATTTACTGAAGGAATTGTCGCGGACGTCGTGTAAGATGATGTTCCCTTCTCATAGTCTTCAACTCCCAAGCTTGATATTGACTTTGATTTGGATGTTGATGAAGCATGGCTTTCGCTATTACTCACAAAAGCAGGGTTTGAAGGATTTGGCAATGTTACGGAACTGCTAGAGAGCATCATAACAACATTAGACATAGCTGGACGAAGTGTTGCATCAGCCTGTACGCACAAAAGCCCAACATGAATGCATCTTAAGGCCTGCTCCTGACTGACTTGTGATGCCTTTGAATCTACCAGATTCAGGGCATTTCCTCTCTGGAATAATTTCCATGCCTGCATCACATCTCATTAGATCATAAGAGAGTTTAGATGACTATTAACATTGAAAAGTAACAGTTGAAAAAATGTAGGCACTGGGAATTCCAGTTTCTTACCCATTCCAACAGGTTTTGCATATGATTTGGAAGATCAATATCAGTGTTTTTCCTTCCACTGATGATCTCAAGCAACACTACTCCAAAACTGTAAACGTCTACTTTAACTGACAACTGCCCTCGCATTGCATACTCTGGAGCCATGTAACCACTGCATACAAATTGAAATTAAAATTTTATAAATGAAAAATAATTGGCTTATAGTTACAAATATTTAGAAAAGAAATTCACAATTTCAATAGCTTAACCTCACCAATTTAAATTTAAAAGCACATAAACTGTATTATCATTACGATGCTTACTATGTGCCTGCAACTCTTGTTTGAATTTGTGTCTTGTCTTCAGGGAAAAGTTTGGCTAAGCCGAAGTCAGCTATCTTTGGATTCAGTTTGTGGTCAAGCAAAATATTATTTACTTTAATATCTCTATGAATAATTCGCAGCTGTGAATCCTCATGAAGGTAGAGAAGCCCGCGTGCAATTCCAATGATGATGTTATGACGCTTTTGCCAATCTAACTCTCTACACTTCTCTGAATCTGTTATCCCAAATTTTTAGAAGGTTTGTAACCCTTTCATCTTTCTCAAAGTAAATTAAGACCGAACACAACTTACCAAAGAGAAATGTATCCAAGCTCTTGTTGGGAAAATACTCATAAACAAGCAACCTTTCATCTCCGTCAGCACAACATCCTAGCAGCTTTGCAAGGTTTCGATGCTGAACATTAGCCACCAGTTTCACTTCATTCATAAATTCTTCCTTTCCTTGCGCAGATTTGGCAGAAAGTTTTTTAACTGCTATTTCATTTCCATCTCTAAGTATTCCCTAAAACATAAAAAACAGATTTAGAGCTCTCCATTTAAACAGGCATTATTGTAGACCGAGATTGAACTATTAACTCACCTTGTATACCATACCAAAACCTCCCTCTCCAAGCTTATTTTTGTCATGAAAATTTTCTGTTGCTTCTACTAGAGCTTCTAAGCTGAAGACAAATTGTTGCTCTTGCATAAGTAAGGCAGATTCGGAGGAAAATCCATGCCTCGCTGCATTATTAGAAAATAATTGAGAGAAATCAGAAAAGTGAATTAAGCTTTAGAGAATTTGTTACACTACAACTACAGTAAAGTAAAAAACTTTAAAATTAGAAAAAAGGAGTACCTTGATTGTCAGCAATACTAGTTGTTGGTCTCCCAAAAATGACAAATTTAACCCTTTTTCTCAATACAATCAGACAAAGAACTAATGCGAAAATTATGCCTCCCGTAAGACCGAGAACTATGGGTAATGTTTTCGAAGACTTTTCTGTAAAGCACAGTTCAATAATTATTGGTTAGAATTACAGCTCTATAATGCTTTAGAAGTACTAAAAATGGAAAGAAGATAATTTGATTGCAGTTAACGAATGCTACGAAAAAAAGTATAACAGCAAACATCTTCCTATACAGGGTTATAGCATCACATTAAACTGGTGAGTCTCCAATAACTAGAGATTTATGAAATCATTCAAACTTCAATCAAAATGAAAGAAAAAAAATTATAAAAGAACTGAACATACTTTCTGATTTGATAAGAATGAAAAGAAGATAATCTAATTCTAGAACATACTTTTTGATGTCGTCGCAGAAGTTCCATTAACCGTATTAGGAGAGGGGGCTACTGCGGGAGGCAGGGCAGGTGTGGAAGCGGTTGGAGGTGTGGAAGTATTTGGAGTGGATCCCTGAGGGGAGGGAGAGGACGACTGAGCAG
>VDFB02056387.1:0-41335 GCA_007258455.2 Sequoia sempervirens
CTATCAGAAACAATGCTCTTTGGAAGACCATGTTGTCTCACTATTTCCCTAAAAAAAAATCTACAACATTCATAGCATCATTAGTCTTCTTGCATAGAATAAAATGAGCCATCTTGGAAAATCTATCCACTACAACAAATATTGAATCATGTCCCCTTTGGGTCCTTGGCAAACCGAAAACAAAATCCATACTAATCTCCTCCCATGGCCTCTCAGGTACTTGTAGTGGTTGATATAAACCTGTGTTCTTACTATTTTCTTTTGCTACTTGAAAAATCCTACAACCTTGCACAAATTTTCTAATATCTTGCTGCAATTGAGGCCAATAATATTTCTCTCCTACAAGTGATGTGGTTTTATCAAAACTGAAATGTCCTACAAGTCCTCCACTATGCTTTTCTTTAATCAAATTTACTCTCATTGAGCTTCGAGGAATACACAACTTGTTACCTTTCAACAACATACCATCTTGGATTAAATAATCCAACCACTTGGTTCTATCACTAGAAATAGGCTCTTTTCAAGCCTTCCAAGCCTCTCCAAAATCTATATCCTCTTCATACAACTCCTTCAACTCATTGAATCCAACAACCTCAACCTACATTTCAATCAACAAACCCTATCTTCTACTCAAAGCATTTGCAACCCTATTAGACTTTCCACTCCTATGTTTCAAAAAAAAATATAACTTTGCAAGAAATCTACCCATTTCATATTCCTTTGATTTAACTTCCCTTGACTACTCGAATACTGGAGTGCTTGATGATCGGTAAATAAAACAAATTCCTTAGGAAAAAGATAGTCTCTTTTTCAATGCTTGTACAATGGCATAAAATTCCTAATCATACACTAAATATTTTCCTTTTGCATCATTTAACTTCTCACTAAAATAAGCAATGGGTTTACCTTCTTTACTTAGAACAACTCCAATGGAATTACCACTTGCATCACACTCAACTTGGAACACCTTGTTGAAATCTGGAAGTGCTAAAATAGGTTGCTCAATCACTTTTTCCTTCAAAAAATCGAAGCTTCTTGTTGCTCTTGTAGTCCAACTAAAATCCCTTTTATCTCCTCTCATGGTATCAGTTAGTGGTGCACAAATACTACTAAAACCTCTAATTTAAACTTTCTATAAAAACTTTCCAAACCATGAAATGATCTCACCTCGGTGGCACTTCTAGGTGTAGGCCATTCTAAAATAACTTTCACCTTTTCTGGGTCCATCTTGAGACCTTCTCTAGAAACAACAAAACCCAAGTATACCAATTCTCTCTTCATAAATCTGCACTTTTTCAAGTTAATGAGCAACTTTTCTTCCTTCAACTTTTCAAAAACAAATTAGATATGCAATAAATACTCCTCTAGTGTTTTACTAAATATCAATATATCATCTAGATAAACAATAACAAATCTGTCCAAAAACTCTTTCAGTACTTCATTCATCAACCTCATGAACATACTAGGAGCATTGGTTAGTCCAAAAGGCATGACCAACCATTCATAAAAACTTTACTTGGTCTTGAACATCACCTTCTCATATTCATATTTGATGATAACCACTCTTCAAGTCAATATTGGTGAAGTATTCAGCCCCACTCAAACAATCCATGATATGATCCATTCTGGGTAATGAAAATATGTGTTTGATGGTGATTTTTTTGATATCCCTTGAATCCATGCACATCCTCCATTCTCCTCCTTTCTTTGGTGTTAAAACAGTAGGCACTACACAAGGGCTTAGGCTCTCTTGAATCAAGCCTTTCCACAATAGTTTTTTAACTTTCTTGTTCAACTCTTCACTCTTGATTGGAGACATTCGATGGGATGCTTTGTTAGGAAAACTTTCTCTTGGTATTAGATCAATTTGATGACTTATCTTCCTCATGGGTGGCAGCCCCTCAAGTGCATTGTCTGAAATAATTTCTGGAAACTCTTGCAACAAATCTGCAACCTCCACACGAACATCTTCCACACTTTCACTGTTAGTTTTAGGAATCAAAGCAAAAAAAAAATCTCATGCCTCATACCATATAGAAATTTTCTTGCATCAACTAAACAAACTATTGCATTACAACAAACTTGAACCAAATCTTTTTTCAAAGGTTTTAATTTATGCTTCACACCATCCTTAGTTATGGTATATGTATTAGCATAACCATCATACATTTCCTTTCTATCATATTGCCAAGGCCTTCCTAACAAGATATGACATGCATCCATTGGAATTATATCACACAATATTTAATTAAAATAGCCTCCTATTTTAAATTTTACCAAACATTGCTTGCTTATCAAAAGCTTTTGATTATCTTGTACCCAAGATATTCGATACGGTTTCGGATGCTTCCTTCGTTCAAGGTTCAATTTTCTCACCATTTCTTCGGATATCAAGTTATCCGTGCTTCCACTATATATGATGAAATTACAAGCTTTCCCTTCACATTTGCATCTTGTCTTGAATAATCTCTTTCTTTGAACTGGTTCATCTTCTTCATTCAACAATGCTCTTCTTGTCATCAGGACTTCACCTCCTTCCACTTCTTTAGAATGCGATGAGCATGCATCCTCCTCATTTATGTTTGCTTCTCTATTCTAATTTTTAGGTCTTCTATTGGTTCTTTCTTGATTGTGAGCATAGTCATAAGCCTTATGGCCCTCTTCACTGCATCGAAAATAGGTTCTATAAAAGCCACCTCTTTCGAATCCTCTACCCAATCTCCCTCTACCTCTTAGATTTTGATATCTAGCAAGGTAATAAATTTCTGATTTCTGATTTTTGTTGCTTCCTTGGTCTTCAAATTTCTGATTTTTATGATTCCCATCGTAACTTCTTCCTTTGATTCGTCCATCATGACCTCTTCCTCCTTGTTTTCTCTCAATTTTTTTGTTTAGTCTTTCTTCAACTTTCAATAAAAATTGGTATCCATCCTCAATGGTGGTCATTCTCACCAATTACAACTCCTCTTGTATGCTAGGTTTCATCCCATTAATGTAATGAGATATCTTCTCCTTATTTTCTTCAAAATGTCCTGTTTGAATCAAGACCTTATGAAATTCTTTTGTGTATTCTTTCACAGTTCTAGTTCCTTGTCTCAAACTCTGCATCTTTTTGAGAAACTCCAACTCATAATCTATTAGGATAAATTGTCTTTTCATTGTTTCCACCCTTCTATCCCATTTGGATATTTTGTATTTCCCTTTTCTTCCTCTTTCAAGATGAACTTCTTTCCACCAAATGCTTGCATGGCCCTTTAACTTTGTTTTTGCAAACCTCACTTTGTGAGGGTCTTCAATCTCTTCAAATTTAAAAAAATCCTCCATGCCATTAATCCAGTCTATCAAATCCTCAAGATTTAGGCTTCCATTGAAGGTTGAAACAAGTCCATTTTTGGATTCTTTCCAATGTTTGATAATTCTCTCAACAATCTGATTTCTCTAGGATCATTTTGATTTTGTTCTTCCTCTTCCTCTTCTTCATCGGTTTCATCTTCACTATCAACTCTTTCTCTATGGACTTCTCTTCTATGGATATCTTCCTCCAAGGTTTCTAGTTGCCTTCTAAGGGCTCTAATTTCATCTCTAAGAGAGTCTCTTCCTCGAGCACCTCTACCTCTACCTCTACCATGATTGGTAATTGTTGGAGGCATTTTATTCTTCACCCACAACTCATAGGTGTTGTTGTAAACTTCCTCTCTTCGGTGCTCTGTTTATAAGCTCAAGAAAACTCACTTTGATACCATTGATGAAATGGGAGACTCTCCCTTTCAAATCTGAATATAAAACCACACTAAACACAATGCAAGAAGGTTGCAAATACATGTGAAGAACTGAAAATGAAAGAGAAATTTATGTAACTTTTTATTACATTCAAATATGCAAATGGTTACATCAACATGAAGCTCATGGGATCCTCTTGAATCCTACATCCAACACTTGCAAATAATATGTCATCAACAATCTGGTGCAATTGTGGTAGCATTTGGGTATGCAAACTTCACTTCTCCAAGCCCCCTTCTCCATATGATAAGGCATCAATAAATAGAGAATGAGCAAAGAGGAAAACAAACCATGGTTTCACAAAACAAGCTCCTGAAACCACCTCGAGAAAGGTATGCCCAACCTTGGGAATTTGAAAATATTCCTTAAGACATGTGGCACAATGCATGTTAACCTCTCTTGGGTGCCTAGACTCTTGACTGACCAAATTTGAGATGCTATGACAACTTACACCTCTTACAAATTCCTTATAGCCTGTCATAATAGTTGTTGCATGCAAAGACATGCAACTAACATGCAATATTCCTTTGGAAGCCCACTTTATGAAAAAATATGACACATGCACAAGCAAATATGACCCCTTTTGACCTCCTCCAAAAGTGGGACACCCAAAGACCTAACCTTTTACAAATTACATTTACCGAGTTACGGGGGGTATTTTTTGATCAAAAGTTATATTACATTTTCACACAAAAGAAATTTAAAATGTTGCAAATGAAAATTAATATTTTCTATCACCTAAGCACTTATTGAAATCAAACAAAGCAAAATAAAACATTTTTCGTGATACAGAATTGTCAGTACACCATGGATGCTCTTGCATCAGTGAATCTCATCAAGCCCTTTGTATCTTGCCCTTGAAGTTGTTTGTGCTTTAGTTCTACAAGTCACTTTTATCTTTCCCTAAGGTTGTGTGCCTTAGTTTGTAAGTCCTTGGAAGTAATCCTAATTGTAATTTTGAAGTGAGCATCTATATTGTGAGTTAACTCTCACCGAGGTTTTTCCCTCATTGGGTTTTCCCTGTAAATCTTGGTGTCCTCTTGTATTCATTGTCTTATATTTATTTACTACCAATATGCTTAAGTATTGTTGATTTGATAAAAAACTATTAATTTGATTAAAGGTTGAACTGCTATATTTTTCATTTTTGTGAGTTTTTGTCCTTGTTAAGGAATCAAATTGCTATATCTCTCTTTTCTGTTGATCTAGTTGAGGGTTTTTGGTTTCGAAAAAGAAGTTGGAGATTTATTTTTCCTAAAGGGTTTAGGTTTTTGTAAAGACCGTTTCACCCCCCCTCTTAGTCTCTTGGTGTGTTCAACACCCAAAAGTGATTTTCCCTACCCTTCCACTCCATGCTTAGTCCTCCTTCCTTGTCCTCTCTATTTTATATCATATTTAAATCTCCCCCAAGGATCCATAAGACCTCAAGAATATTGATTAACCATTTCCATAATTAAATCCTTTCTTTTTGTTCATTGGGTGCATACATTGAGTAGATGCTAAATCTATCATCACCTTTTTCAAAAGTTTCCCAAACAACTCTGATAAAAGGGGAGGTTCCAAAGTATTTTACATGAGAAGCCCATTTGTTATCCATAAGAATGGTAGTCCCTCCCCTTCCTTTATCATGTTTAGTAACTGAATGGAAGGAGTTGTCCCAAATAAAATTTAGGTCAATTTCTAAAATAAAACCAGTTGCCTTTACCTTTTGCAATAGTACAAAATCCTTGTTAAATTTTTACATTTTCAAGAACCTTCTCACAATGTGTTTCTAGTTTGGGGACTTCATTCCCATCACATTCCATGAAGTGAGGTTAAGATTCATTATTATCAGTCTTTAGCAAGGTTGCTTTGGCATTCCTAAATAACTCAAAGTATTTAGGAGCATTATATTCCACTTCCAACCTTTTGGAGGTGGGTGTGGGTAATAAAATACTTTTATTTTTTATTTTTCTCTTTTTAATATTAAGGTTGCCTCTACTGAGGGCTACAACCTTCCCTTTTTTCATCCCCCTTCTTTTAGGTGCAATGGGGAGGGCAGGATTACAATCATGTTTCCTATCACTAAATTCCTCTTTCACCAAGTACCCAATAGGCTTTGCCAATTGACCAGGGCTTGGTTGAATTCCTCATGAGGATCCTTTTTAGTTTCATTTTTTCCCACATTCCAATTGTTAATCATTTAGTTATGGTGTCTAGGCTTGCCTTTAACAATTGAGCCTTAGTGTTCCCATGAATTGGAGGAAGCTCAACTTCATTAAATTAACTAGAAAGGTCATGGCCTTTTCTATAACAACTACATTCAAATAATTGTTTGATTCCCCTCTTGTGTCTGGCCTTTGGGTGTCACCGGGATTCAGGCAAGAATTAGTGATTAACTGATCACATGTTAATTCCCCACTTCCTTCAATTAGGTTACTAGGATCCTCAAGAGTATTAAAGATCATTTGGTTAGTATTTTCCTACTACATGAGAATTTCATTAATTTTCTTACTATGATTGACCAACTGGTTACTAGTATCCCATTGGGTTACTAATAATCCAATTTATATTTTCTAAATCAAAGATGACAAATTTTACCATGGAGGAAATTTCCTCTTAACCATTTTGCAAAGGCCTTATCCTATGCATTTGTCTTGGGATTAGGGCCACTTGAGTTGAACTTCGAATTAAACCCTTTCATGTTAATTTCAATTTCCTCAGAATTATCCAAGGATCTATTTTTGTTTCCATTTTTTGTGTTTTTATTTAATTCTACATTCTTTCTAAAATTTCCCATCACATTTTTTTGGGAATTTATTTTCCCAACAATTAGATTAGCCATTTTACCTAATGAGATTTCCTACTTAGTAGGGCTACTTGTGGTCCCCTTTGGGGTTCCCATAATTTCTTCACAATTGTTTTTTTTTGTTACACAATTAACATTATCATTTTCACTTTCTTTCTCTATATCACTAAGAGGAGTAAAGGAGTTATTTATAGTGAATCCTTCATAGCCCCGAGAGGGAGGGATGCTTCATTTTGAAGCTTTGATGTCTCATATAGATTTATTTCCTTATAGTTAATAGGAGTGGTAATTCTAGTTTCCCCTTCTTAGCTAAATTGCCCAGTTTGCATTCACTCGGGGAATGTTTCCCTTGAATTATTCAATAGGGGGAGAAGCTTTCTAGAATGATCAATTTTTCCTCACATGGGTTCATCGTGAAAGAACTATCCTCTTTTTGATCCTCATGACTCAATACAACATTCAGTGAGTCTGTTTCCCCATTAATTCTAGGTTTTGAGATGGGTTTATTAGGGTTCTTGTGGAGGATAGGGCATTTTTTATGAATGTGCCCTTCCCTTCGGGAAAGATAGAAAGAGTTTAGGCCACCTAGGAGCTCCACTTCATAGGTGTGTAAACCATTATCTAGGTTAATTCCTAAGCAATTTGACACTTTAACTCTTGAGGTTAATGAGACCAACACCCTTGTTCTATATAAGGGAGGGAGGATTTGACTATCTCAATGTTAATTGTAGTCCTGATAGGACCAAGAATTTGGGGTATGAAGGAGCAAAAATCTAGTGGAAATTTTTTCATTAGCACGTACTTAGTGTATGATAGTGCCATTATTTCCTCACAGTTGGCTTTAGGAGACCAGGTAAGAAACATGAGCACAAGATCCCATACAATCTAGTAGGGATTTTTTAAAACATTAACTTGCATTTGACATTCTTTCAAAAAAAATATAAATACACATTTATGGATCATTCTGTAAAAGGAGACTTGAATCCCAATTTTTTAGCCCACATATTAACAAACTAGTTATCAAGGAATTTTATGGAAGTATTCTTTTCTAAATCTACTATTGCCATGAAAATGGTGATGTCCTTAATTCTAATCATTTCATTGTAGATTGCATGCTTAATTTCAGAATTGGGTTCAATGATAAGCATTTAGGGGTCAGAGAAACCCTTACCTTTCTCTCCTCCACTAGTATCAATACCCTCACCATTGCAAGTCGACTGAGCAAGAAATTTTGATTTTGATGAACAAGAAGGGATTTCATCAATCACAACATCCCGAAAGGATTTTTGATGGTTGTTATTACCATTCAACCCCCCTACACCAAGAGGAGGGTTAGCAGGGGGATTCATACCCCCTCCATTAAATGTTACTAAATGCAAAAACCATTTGAGAAGATAGAGAAAAATAAAGCCAACAAAGATAAAGTGTTTCAAGCACGTGATGGAACAAGAAGTAATACACATGTTTAAGAAGACATTAAATAAGGATAATCATGGGTGTAGAGGGAGAATACAAAGGGATAAAGCCTATGTGGGGGAGGGTCCTTCCTCACCCACTACCAATGCTTGAGAATCCCTAGCACAACACACAAACTACCACACCTTCCCCGTCAACATAGAGCAGCCTCAATCTTCTTGACAATTATCTTCTTTCCTCTCTTAGGATAATTAACATTGTAGTCATTAGAATCACAATAAGGCTTTACCCCCATGCAATTCATTTGAAGGAATAGTATAAATATATGGCTAACTACTAGATGCAATTGGGATATGAGCTAATATGGGCTATTGACGAAGAAAATTTAGGATAAGAGGCATTGGTGGCCTTGGAGCTATCTTCCTATCTTGCATTAGACAATTTTATGTCATGATGGAAATGCCATATGTATTTGGTAGAGTCCCTCCACATATAAATTATATCGTAATAGCCACATCACTATTAAGAGCCCTTAAATAATATAAAAAGGCATGGTTGGGAGAATATTTCAGCAAGGCAAGGATTCTATCCCAATTCTTTTGAAATCTAAAGTTAAAATCTCCCATGAATTCATGGGTGTAAGACATGGTATCAGAATATTCCTAGTACCATGGGGTATCTGATACCATCATGGAAAAATAGGCCCTTAAGAGTGGCAAAATTTAGAAAAATCGAGTTAGGCAACTTGGCGTAAAAATTTGAATAAGTTATCTATATTATTTCAAAATATGTAAGAATAGAATTTGTAGCAAATTGAATGGTTTTCTAAACTACTAGATTTATTTTAAGAAAAAATAAATCTATTTGGTGAAATTTTGAAATTTCAATCGATGAGTACTTAAAATTTGGGGGAAAAATAAGTAGGTGTTTGTCTGACCACCCTAACCACAATAAAATGATAATATTTTTTTATAATATTTTAGATATAAGTATAAGACTCATGTCCCAATGTGATGCATATTTTTTTGTAATTTTTTTCCAAGTAAATAATTAATTATGAATTTTTTATTACAACTTTTAAAAAATATTAAAAACTCCTATGTCTAACCACCTAAACTTGGTCAAAACTTCATGAAAATTCATTTATTTTTTAATCCTATAGTATGCAAAGCATAGAATGTGATGCATGTTTTGGAGTTCAAAAAATGTAATACCATTTGAAAGTTATAGATTTTTTTTCAATCAAACCTATCAATCAAGATTTTAGTCATAATTCAAATAGAAAATGAATAATAATTATTTATTAAATTCAAAGTAAATCATAATTTATATTGGTGGAAAGTGAGAATCTCCTTTAAAAACCCTTTGTTTCATCAATTTTGGGTAAAAAAAATTAACCACATGGCCATCATATCACTTACATATCGCCACTTTTGGGCCCATCATGATCCTGCACATACCCCATGTAAGAGCTAAAAGATTAGCTTAACACCAAAGAACACTTGCAAATACTATGATAAACCTTCCACAAGAGTATATGCAAGAATATGAGCTTTCTTGATATTAAGACCTATCAAATGATGAGGTATGAAATATGATCAAATATGATACAAATGGGTACAAGCATCTTCCTTATATAGGAAAGGTTGATATATAGGATGTAACATGATGTTGACATGTGTCATAATCTTATGACATGTGACAACTAACTAACTACCTAGTAGAATGTGAAGTCTAGATAAAACTTCTAGAAGGAATCTTATTTCCTAAGTACATGTGAAGGGCGATGACCCCATTATAACTAATTACCTAGTGAATGCAACTTAGGAACATGACCTAAGTAAACTTATGCAAGTGTAATTAGATATTTAATTACACTAACAAGCCCCCCATAAGTGCAACTTAGGGAGGAAAATATAATGTAAATGAAGATGCAATGATGCAATGATGGGTCCCATCTACATGGCTATTTTTGGTACCCATGTACAAATGAAAATGCAATCTCTCACAAACAGAGATAAGGAGAAAAACTAGTGGGAAGAAAAATCCTCTCCAAAAAAGAGATATGGTGCAATAAAATTAGTGAGGAAGGATAGAGGACTCCATGATACCCCCAAGTACACCATCTGTCACATAGATAAATTAAAATCAATAGCCCCCCCCATAAGAGGGAAAGAGAGACTATGTAGCGCCCGATAATGTATAATCACCTACAAAAATGGTAAGTGCTTGAAGAAAAAATATGATCCAATGACCGACAAACAACTTGTCTCCCTTTTGGAAGAAACAAAACCAAGTACAAATGTAGGGGTAAAAATGTAGGGATGCTTCCCATTCTAGATAGGAATTGAAGGAAGGATGAAGATGGATGATGATGATGTCCCTGAAACCTACTCATGTATCTCCTTTTCCACTAAAGTTGAATATGCTACAATCAAATCAGGTACAAACCCAATCAATGAAGAAGGTGACAAATTAGGACTATGTGGAAACTGATGTTGAACAAGATCAAAAGACCATGATGGTGTGAAAAAAATTGTGCAATGGTTGTCATCAAATAGGAGAGATAACCCCTCAAATGTCTCCTCCAAATTTGAAATGTGAGACTCCACAAACACGGAAGTAATGTTTTATAGATAGGAATCCCAATTAGGAAGACCATGAGATACTTGTTGTAAATGAATCATTGGATGTGCTTAATGAATCATCACCATAAGATGAATGGTCCTGCTGAACAAGAATGATAGGAGCCTCAATCAATGACTCTGCATAATGAATCACTAAAGATTAAGGTACATCAACTATCTCTAATGGAGAAGAAAGAGCATCTGAAAAACACTCGTCATCCTTATTTGAAGATTCAAAGTATTCCAAATATTCAAACTCCCGCATAGTATCTGCATCATAGGGTATCCTATCTAAAAAATGAAGAGGCATAAGGAAATCTGAGATAGGATCACCTGGGAATGGCTGAATATTAGGATCTCCATATATCTCCCAAATTTTAGTCCAAATAGTGTGAGGGAAATCACAATGATCAATGCCTTTCAAAGAAGCAACATTAATATGCAGTGTAATGACTCCTAAGACATGATCCCTTTTACAATTCCATGAAAATTTCTTACTATCAATAAGTACTAGGAAGGAGAACAAGATTATACAAATGTGGCAACAAATGAAGCCATCAAAGATGTGTTATGATTCCATTTCTCCATTGTTTATAGTTTCCCCTTTTCAACATAATCAAAGTAGGATGAACTGAAAACCCCATAATGAAGTATGATTGATCTCCACAATTACAAAGACAATAACCTTCAATATCAAATAGAAACTCCCAACTATGATATATACTACAAATGAAGTCTTCCCAAACTGATAGAACCTCTCCAAGAGTCAAGATGTCCAAGTAATCAGCCACAATGCCAAATGTGCAAAATATTGAATAGATAATACCTAGATTTGAATCTAGGAAAAGTGAATGGGCACAATGAAAGAGCTCCTAAATACCTTCCAAACACAACTTCAATCACAAAAAATAGAGAAACTAGTAGAAAGTTATGAGCTCAGAGGTCGAAATGGGAGATCTAACTTCAGATGGCTATAATTTGTATCTACAATTTTTTTTGCAAAAATACCTACACCAATACAAAGTACTTGGAGAGAGCTTTCTGATGATTTCTTGTTTGTAGAATTTGGAGATCATGGAAAAAAGGTTATGGAAAAGTGTAAGAAACAACTATATTTGTGCAAATCACGGTACTGCAAAGGCTAAAGAGGTACAAATTTGAAGGATAAATCAACACAAAATTTGTGCTCCCTAGGCTAGCTCCTGATTCCTCATGTGACCAAGTCAGTTTGAGTGGCAAAACAACACTAAGCGCATTGATCTGACAAGATGAGCTACAAATGAAATCCTGGCCGCAAAAGTTTATTCACCACAAATAAGGATTAATTTCCCAAAGACTATCATGTAGGCTAGAAAAATGTAAAGGCAGACAAATGGATTAAGATTCATACCCTGTAAGAAGGATCTAGTGGTTTGAATGGAGATGATACTAGCTGTATAAATGGATGATGGTCAATGAAGGAGTAAGACATTGTGGCAGGTAATGAGCCGACAAAAAACCTTATGCCTAGGTAGATAGAATATGACCATCGGAAAATTACGAAGGGGCTTGGGTTTTCAGAAAACTGACAATGGATGGAATATGTCAGTGGTTGAATGGTGGGATCAAAGAAAAAAAGCGATGGCCAGTAGATGTAGGGTATGGTCGAAGACAGCTAATGATGTGATTGGTAGGTACAATGGTGCCAAAAAAATAACACTAGTCTGCAGATTAAAAATCAAACCCCCAATATAATATGATATGCCTGGTAGGAGGATGAATATGCCAATGGATGGTGGGGAAAAAAATGGTGGTCGAAGATGTGACCAAGGTTGACAAGACTATTGGATGCGACAGTCAGCAAGGAGTCTATGGTGGTCTGCAAAGAAAAATAAGTGCCGACCAAGCAATATCCTTCGTAGAAATTTGATTAAACCCCACAATAATATATTAATCTACCAAATAAAATATGCCTGAAATCATTTCAAATAGCTCGAAAGAAAAGCCAATAGAAATATTAAACGCAAAATATTACAAAATATTTATTTTTTAATTCTGCGAAATCATACCCAGCCTTGGGTGGATCATACGACCCAAAAAAGAATTTTTCCTCTTGAACAATTGATGCCAAATATAGGCATATTTTATGTTGATTTTTGTCTCTTAGGCTCCCTGATGATGATGGCAAGGTCCGATCGGGCTCAAAGTATGCTAGAAGCTCTACAACCTTTAGATTTTTATTTTCTTCAAACCTTCATAACTTTGGCATAAGATGTCGGATTTAGGAAAAAAAAGTTGATCTTTTCTTTCTAAACAACCTTGATCTCAAATTTGAGCTTAGATCCCCTCCAACACATGCCAAAAGTGACCTTCCAGGAAACCCTTGATATAGATACAACCTCAAAAAATCACCAAGATCTTACAACCATAGCTCAATCCTCAGATTTTGGAAGGGTCTTGTAGGCAAGGTTCTAATACCATGTAAGAGATGTTATAGAATGCTCTAATACCATGTAAGAGCTGAATATTAGCTTAACACCATAGAACACCTACAAACACAATGATAAACCTTCCACAAAAGGATATGCAAGAATATGAGCTTGCTTGATATTAAGACCTATCAAATTATGATGAGGTATAAAATATAATAAAGTATGATACAAATGAGTATAGGCACCTTCCTTCTATAGGTAAGGTTGAGATGTAGGATGTAACATGATATTGACATGTGTCATAATCTTATGGTATGTGACAACTAACTAACTACCTAGTAGAATGTGAAGTCTAGATAAGACTTCTAAAAGGAATCTTATTTCCTAAGTACATGTGAAGGGGGATGGCCCTATTATAACTAATTACCTAGTGAATAAAACCTAGGAACATGACCTAAGTAAAATTATGCAAGTGTAATTAGATAATTAATTACACCAACAATGGGGTGCCTTCTTAATTGTTATCAACTATTCCACTAAGGATAATTGAGCATGATAAACTCATTAATATTTCTCATATTTGTTATAACTAATGAGAAATAAAAAGAGAGATACAAAATGACAAAAATACCCTTAGTGAGAGTTAAAAATTATAATATTTTTATTAAGTATAATATTGTTATGAAATATGAAATATTTTTAATTATTCTTAAATAATTTGCACGTCCTTTACAAAACCAATTCTTATATAAAGTCATTTAAATTGTTATTAAAATAAAATATAATATAATTTAACTTTCTAATATAGTAGATACTATTTTTTTAATCTATTTATTTTAATTTTTTTATAAATAATTATTATGAAATGTTCTTAAATAAAAGTACCAAATCATAATATTAATAAAAGTAAAATTTAATAGTGAAAATAAAAATAATACTTAATATAATAAAATTAAAATAAAAAAGACTTAATAAATTTATATGTTTATTTGTAAACATTTTATTTATGTAATTTAAATAAATTTTTAAATTTCAATTATTTTAATAATTAAATATTTAAATAATTATAATTATTTTTATTTGATAAGTAAAAAATATTTTCTCTTATATTTAAGCTAAATTCATAATAATAGTAATCTCATACTTTTCTTTATATTTAAATAAGTAAAATTAAAACTAAAAATCACTTAGAACATATTAGATTTTTTAAACTTGCAACCTTAAATCTTCTACAACTTGTAATTTTGTCTAATATTTAGTGAGGCGACTTTACTTATTTTTAATCTTAATTATTAACTTTTTAAAATTATAATATATCAATCCTCATGACTATAAAACATAATCAAATATTAATATAAAAAATTATAACATAAAAATTTGTATTAGATTTTTTTATAACTTTATAGACTCTTAAAATGTTATACCTTTAATATAATTTTAAAGTATTTAACAACAACGATCCATTTTAGATTATAAGAAGACACACATTGCATTATGTTCCTATTCAATAATTATTGTTAGATAGAGAAGTTGTTGCATGACTTGATTTCAAATAATGATGTGTCTCTTATAATGTGTGGTGTCTTATTTGTGGACACAAATTGAGATTAAATGTATGAATAGCCCGCAATAAATTATATCTATTTCTTAAATTTTGGTTTATAACAAACATTACAAACAAAGTATTGTTTCATATTATTAAAAAAATTAAAAAATTGAGTTCTTCTAGAAGCTATGTGACAAGATTCTTCTAAATTTTGTTTAAAATAAGATTGTATATATCTCATCAATGAAGTAAATATTAATTGAATTTGTTGGGTGACATATCTCACCATAGATTTGCACATAATTGTAAATTAATATGTCTTTTCAATATCATGATATATGCAATATTATTCAATATTATCCAAGACTTTAATACGATTAAAATTCAATTATAGAAAAATGTATTCTAAATCAAATGAAAATATTTTGTCACCTATCCTATATACATAACACTAGTTCTTGTCACCCAAATCATCAATTTTATTTGGAACTGTAATCACACACCCTCCATAATTGTCTCCAATTTTGTGTCACTACAAAGGGGCCGCACGTCTACAGCTTTACCTGTGGATTTTAAGCAAGATTACCCAGATTCTCAATTAGCAGATGTTAATACGAAATACAGTGTAACTGACCTACAAGATTCAGCTATTTTAGAAGATGGCTATAAATTTCACAGAGCTGAAGATCAGTTCTATGGTACTACAGTAAGCATAGCACAATGGGTTATTGAGATCAATACAGAAGATGAAATTTTTCTACCCATAGCTCGGTTTGAGCATAGTTACTGCAACTAAGATATTTACTACTGAAATACCCCTATGGAGGTGGCAAGGAGTAGGTAGGATGCAATGTCTGCGAGCAAGGAGCAGTTATTGACAGTCCAGTTGTGAGGAAATAAAATGGCAGATCATCAGACAAGGCGCCGCTAGAAGTAATGAATATATCTGCTTTTGAATTTAAGGCCTTGTTGTCGTACAGCTAGCACAGCCGACAGAAAACTACTATGCAGAGTGGACGGGCCGGATTACCACAATCGTCTATCTGTATCCCATAAATGTTATTTTATAGAAAATTCTCATTAAATGCTACGTACCCCTCGGAGCAGGTGGACCGTTTTATAATCAGTTGTGTAAATGCAGTCTTCAGGTGGAGTAAATGCAGCAGGCGGTGGAGAAAAACTGACGGCAGTCAATCAAACGGCTCAAAGAATTGGAATGGTCGGCAGACGAAATAACCGTTGGATTGTAATATTTAGCTTTCTCTTCTTGAAATAGGATACGCCTTCAAGGCTAAAAAATAAAAATAGAAATAAGCAATATAGTAAAATAGAAATTATAATTGAAAAATGGTATTGTTATATTCTTATTTTTCCATCATAATTTTCAAAGTGAAAAGAGGTAATAAAGAATTTAAATATATTTTTAAATTTGAAAATGAATTTGATACAAAGATTTAGATCAACAATGAATTTTTATAAAAATTTAGATCAACCAAACACTTTTTTGATACATTAATCTTAATTTGGAATTAAAAAACATATTTGAAATGTCAAAGTTCCAAAATGATATAGCATACAAGTAAGAAAAATCATCCATTTGATTTTTTTGTTTTTAAATTATAAATTATTGTCAAAATACATGTACATATATTAAAACATTAATAATTTTTCATATTTTTTATAGAACAAAATCGATACAAATTTGACATTTAATATATATTTTTCGTAGATAGTATGCTATACACAATTTTAATAGCATGTATATATTATTAATTTTGGGGTCTAGGGTAAAAGTAGATGAAGTGTTATCATTAGTGAGCAATTGATTGCAATGTTTATTTTGTTTTCACAAATTTCAATGCAGATTAATAGTAAATGTGCCATTAACCATTTAAGTAGATGAAGTGGTTATCTTGGATGGTGATTATTTCATTTTCACTATTTTGAGGGTGAGGTAAGAGTAATTGTAAATTTGGTCTATATCTTGGTTGGATGATAGTCAAAGTTTGTAATATAGGTTATCATATTTATGAATTAATACATTGTGTATGTATTTGATGGAGAATTTTATATCATCTACAAAGAATTTTTAGGGATCCAATACAAGAGTAAAAGCCTTTAGATTAACCTAATGATTGAGGGGTATCATTCTACCAAATTAACTCAAAGTATGATCTCAATCTAATACCTTATGATGTCATAATTTTGTACTCGATTTGAAACCATTCAACTTCACTACTAAATTAAACACCCATTCATTAAATACATTTTGAATATTCCTAAATAATTTTGAATATTCCTAAATAAGCAATCGAACAGTCGTATAAAGTTGGACATTGGCCGTCCATGAGTAACATTTAAAACTCGTTCCAACCCACGATCTCCCGCACAAGATTTACTCTTTGTCGTTTACAAAGACTCCGCGTTGATTTCCGTTCTAGAGTTGCATTTTCTTTCCTCTGAAAAGACGTGACATTATGGCGGTATGACTTTACTGCATTCAAGTCTTGCCCGTATAAATTTTCACCATTTATGGGACCACAAAAAATTCGTCTAAATGTAAGTTCTTTGTTGCTTCTGTGTCCTTGCGATGAGCTTAGCAGACAACTTCAAAAGTTAAGTAATCTTTAAATCATCCGTCCATTCCGAGATAAAAGGAAAGGGGAGGTATCAAGATAAAAAATGTGTGGAGAGAATTGGAGAGTTTGTTATCAAGTATAACACTTCACCTACTGTTCCATAAGCTTTCTTTGTGGTGGAGGAAATTGGAGAGTTTATTATAGTAGCAGATCAACACTTCACAATCGTTCATCCACAAGCTTTCTTTAACTTAGTAGCTATTCTATTCTAAGATAAGAAATGGAGAGAAAGCTGTACGCAGCAGTTACATCAGGCAACTCGGAGGCACTTACAAGTTTGCGAGATAATGGACTCGATATTCTCAAAGAGATTACACCCACAAAGAATACAGCACTCCATGTGGCAGCATTTCATGGCCACGTACAAGCAGTGGAAATGCTACTTAAGTTGAGGAATCCAGACATAGAGGCCATCCATGAATTTGTAACTGCTAGAAATGACGAAGGTAACACTGCCTTGCACGAAGCGGCCATTGGAGGACATCTCAAGGTAGTGGAGGTTTTATTGGCGCATCACCGTGATCTTTTGAATATCGTCAATAATGCTGGTGAGACCGCATTGTTTAAGGCTGCAGAGGAAGGTCATAAGAAAATTGTTGAGGATCTTTTGCCTCACACAGCATCCCAGTACGACAAGAGGACATCTGATGGCCAAAACCCTTGCGCGGCTTAAACATCACACACTAAGGATTTGACTTCTTACGTGGCTCTGGGTCCCACTCTTACACTGTTCGGTCGGATTCTCGTCTTCCGTTTCCCGTTTTGTTTCTACTGCACTCCTCTGACTCTGACAGTCATGGTCACTGCAACTTCCGCAAAATCCAGTTGTCACACTCATTGATAATGAAACTGCGGTTAAGTTTGAGTTGAAATTTTGAATCTTCCTCTCCCGCTCAAGCAGCAACAGGAGTATTTCTAGTGCAGGATATTCCTTCCGAAACAGAAAGCTGGTTTGATGTCTTTTTTTCCCTGCTGCTACTTCTTACTTCTTATGGAAGCCTAGCTTGCTGTTGCTGCTTCTTGTTTTTTTTTTTCTTCCATCTGCAGAGCATGTAGACGGTTAAGTTGGAAATCCTCTGGTAGACATGTATGCAAAATGCGAAAGCATAGACAGGGCATGTGAACTGTTTGAGCGGATGCCTCAAATAAATGCAGTCTCATGGAATGCTATACGCAAAATGCGTTTGTTGAGAAGGATTTAGAAACTTTCGACTAAATGCAATTGGCAGTTGTAAAGCCAGACTCCGCCACCTTTGCTAGCATTCCTTGCGCCTCTGCCAAAATGGGAGCTTTGGAATAGGGCATGGACATCCATCGCAGGACAATGGATAGCAGGATTTTGTCAGATGTTGTAGTCGCAACTACCCTGGTAGACATGTATGCAAATTTTTTTGGAATCATAGACAAGGCACGAGAACTGTTTGAAATGTTTTCTCATGGATGCCCTGGTTGTAGGACATTAAAAAAATGCATCCGAGGATGTCAAAATTATTAAGGTTCTTATTATTCTTTATTACATGTCTTGATGATTGAAAGCATCACTTATTAGGTAGTGATGAGTTGTATGGGTTCTTTGATATATTACATGAGCGCATAGTATATGTATTTGAATATGGGTTCTTAGTGGAAATGTTTCTAAGAAAATTATTCTCGAGAGAAACATATGACGAATCTAAAAGTAAGTGTACTTCATAGGGGTAGTCCCTCAAATACTCGTAATCAAGGAAGCATTGTTTGTCTCTCTCAATAACAATTCTAAATATAGAAGAAATTTACAAGATTAAGCAAGGTATTTTTTAATTAAATATTTGTATTTTCACCTATAATTATATAGAGTTCATCATGAAAGGCTACTCTTTCTTGCTAAGATAAATAAAAAAATTAAGTTCAATGGAATATCTAAATATATAAATTCAATACCTAATACATTCAAAAATTAATTGTCCTTATTTGATGGGAGTGATTTACATTACGTACTGTGCATCTTCATGTCTTAGTTAGTCTAATGAATTATTTCAAGATATTTGTTAAGGATGTATTGTTGAAACTATTTGTTCACTATTAGAAGGGTAATGTAAAATATAATTATATTAGCTTCTTAGATAATTATATTTCATATTACGAAAAATTTCAATATACTATTATTGAGTAGTTTAGAGATGAAGTTGATCTTAGTAGGTTAATTGCACAACTTTCTAATATTTAGAAAATAACAATGAATCAATTTATCTGTTTACTATTAGATAATCTCACTTTGAGTTGTGATAAATATCCCTAAGCATGTAAGATATTGATAGGGCAGGGTTGGATGAGACACTCACAGTCTCATGCTTTGGGTCTCACCTTGGCAAAACCTTTGGTGTTACTCTCCACCTTCTTGACCGATAGGTCCTAAAGCTTGTTAGGCACCCCTGGTTCTCCTGGCCAACCCTACTATCATCTGCATACACCTAACCAAGCCAAACTTGGTGCTTTCTCCTCCATTTTCTCCCTAGCCCTTAATCTTCCTAAAGGCTTGCTAACTCTCCAAACCTCACTAATTTGTTGCAGGGGTGTGTGGTGTCTATTATAACTTCAAAACCATCCCTCTATGGTTCTTGAACATTCACAAAACTCATTTTCCTCATCGCTTTCTCCAAAACCTAGTTTAGGGTTTAAGAAGGGCTAGTAGCCCTTGAACCCCTATTAGGCCTCCTAGCCCGGGGAAATAGGCTTTAACTCTAATCCTGCAGAAGAACATCACAAACTTCTTTCTGAAACCCTAGTTCATTTTCTAACCTCTCAAGGATTTTTGAGGTTTTAGGCTCCCTCAGTCCGTACACAGGCGTAACCCTGATTTTATGAAAATTAGGGCTTTTTTTAAGCCATTTCTTGACCTCACTATGAACTGACAACTTGTTCAGTCATCAGATGGTTTGATGGGATCTCCTACTTCCTGCCAAGCCTTTGTAAGACCTCCTACAATCACCACACACCCTGAGTTGCCAAGGAATAGTTGTTGGGCTGCAACGTTAGTGTTTTGTTTTTCTCTATCTTTCCTAACTAGGCATAGCCAAGCTCGCCTAGGAAAGGACCTTTTCCATGGAACCTTACATCCTAGAAACTCCTAAACCTATTCTATATATAGGTATGGAGCTTAGCCTCATTTCCCATGGACTATACACCAGGTATAGTGGAAAACAGAGGTCTGAGACTCCATGAAAAGCAGCCAGTTGACTAATCAACAAAGAAAGAAATAAAACCTACTGAGAATAAAGCTTGGAAATGATGGAAAAACACCTCTAAAAACTACACAAAGCTTGTACAATGATTACCACATGTGCTACACTCTATTCATTACTAGGAGCTCTCCATTTACACAGTGAAAGAACCAAAAAAATAGGAAAATTGCAAGAACTTCAATGTTTTTTCATATAACAGCAAACTCCAAATGAAACAAAACTTCTCCAACCCCTTGAACAGTTCAAAGCACACCTTATAAAGGTTCATAAGGTGGTTATGTCTTCCCTTGGTCGGACTTAACCACCACTAAAGGCCAAAATTGCATAAATGCAACATTTTGGGCTTTATTTCTAGCTCCTAGAGAAACCCAAAGGAAAACAAGTTGAGAAGTTCATCCAATCTACCATGAACTACTGAACCACATTCCTTCTAACATTTCCTAACATCTTAAACACAAAACAAGATGGTCAACATGACCTTGAAGTTCAAAAACTCAAAATTGCTTCCTAGGCTTCCAAAATTGCCTAGTGTTTCCCAATGCTCTCTAGGTGCTCCTGCACCAGATATATTATATAAGAATGTTTGAGATTTTATCATGGAGTCTTTGATCCTAAGTACAATATTTTTTTCAAAAGAGATGAATCTCATAAGTCTCTCATAGGCTTATTATTGATGTAAACTTCGATGAAACCATTAGGGTATCAATGATGTTACATCATACATCCAAAATTGTTTGATATCCCTTAGATTTGGATGTTTAGTTTAATAAGTTAGCTATAAATATTTGTGATGCTAATGACCAAGTTATAGTATATAGTGATTTATTCCTTTGGTTTGAAGCATTACAAAAATTAGATACAAAATATGCTAAAAGAGAAGTTCTAACAAAAGAAGATGAATAAACTACTAATGAAGTCAATTTAGCATTATTTCTTAATAAATTTTCTAGTAGATTTATTAATGAATTTGGTTATAGTAATGAGTCTCATGTAGCATGTTACAATGAATGTGATAGAAAATAAAAGAGCCTATAATATGAAAAACTAGGTCCTTCACATGTGGTGCCTCAACTTTCCATATTTAACTTCAATTATCTAAATGATGGTTTGGGTTACGTATATGGCTCAAGTGTATATGTTTTTTTCTATTTGGATTATAGCATTAGTTTTTCATGTTCCAATAATATTTTACAAACATTAATAAAGTTAACCAAATTGATAGTAGAAGTAATATTTGGATCTTTGTGCAAATGAAGAAGAAGAGCTACACATTTTAGGTGACCTATATATTTAACCCAATGTAGTTTACTTAAGAGAATTTTCCTATATTTGAGAGTTTTGTTTGGGATTTCCTAATAAAAAGTTTTCTTTATAAAAAATCATGTAGCCTAGTATGTCATTTTGCAACATGTGAATATGAGGCATTTAAGTTTGATATTAATATATGTAAAGTGGTTTGCATTTAGGACAATGTCAAGACATTAGATTATGAAGAATTTTTTTTTTCCTATGTGTTGGGATAGATCCACTTTCCAATAATGATGAACCATGTAATATTAGCATAAATACTTGATGCAACTATGGTAATATTAATATGCAATATTTCTATGTGTTCCTTAGTGAGCTATTTGATTCATATAAGGGCCCAAAAGTTAATCTTTATTCTTGATCTTCAACCAAAATATGCACATGTGTACGTTCTTGAATGTATGAGAATAATTATATTTAGCTAGGTAGTAATAACATTATAATAAAAAGAATGGAATAACTAATCTAAAATGTTGTTTTTGATTTAGGAAGGTATTAGTTTTATGTTTTCCTATAACCTTTGCATACAAGATGTCATTTTAGATGATAGTGTATCACATTTTTTGTATAGACCATTGTAACTTCATATGTATGCTAGAATATTCCTAGTTGTAATTGCATGTCTCTAATATGTGGGAAATTTTATTCATTGTGAGCCTTTAATTTTTAGGTTTCTCTTTCTTTTATGTTTAATTTATATTTGTACATTGTTCTTGTGCATTTTAGTTTGTGGCTTTATTTTATTCTTCTCCATATCTTCTTGGTTTGGTATGCTCTATTAGAGACTTCTAGATTCTTGTTGTACCTTTTGGATATTTAAGTCCCTAATAAGAGGTGTTGTTGACATCCATTCTTGGAATAACCTATTTCTATCTCTTTATAGTGTTTTAGAATGCTTAACATTGACAATCAATCTAAGAAATTCAAATTAGGGTTTCATCCTTATTCCTTTACCTAGCTATATGATTGATGCCTTTTTTTATTTGGTTCTCCTACACATGTTTATTAAATCTTTATGATTTTGATAATATTTTGTGTTATAGTGATGGTGGAATATTATAACAATGTCTAAGTCCCTACTTTTCCCCAAATAGTTTATTTCTAATTGGTCATTGGCTTATGATAGGTAAAAAAACTTTTTGTGTTTGTTCAACAACAAGACATTCTCACTTTTGTGTTGGCAAGAGAGACATCCAAGTTCACCAAGTCAATATCCACCCTAGATTCACATTAACAACAACTTTAGGATCCTCCAACTTTTGAAGCTTACCAATCTCACCCACAACATCACCCTAGACTTTCACCTTACCATTCATCGCCTCTACCACAAAGACGATCTCCCTCTCCTTACCCAACTCAAGGTTTAGGGATTTCTTCCCTGTCGAGATCTTTCCCTCAACCCCTTTCTCACCTTCCACTACTATAATTCTTCTTTTCACACTCGAAGGAAGAGATGACTCCTCCATTTTACAACTATGGATCCCTTTCTTAACCTTAGTCAAACCTTTACTCTTTAGCCTAACTAAGGGAGACTCCTCAATGTCCAAATCTATATGTGAACCACCAAACCAAGAGGGTCTAGCCTCTTTCTTCCCCCTTTTCTTGGGTTGATTGTCAAAATCTTCTAGAGAAATAGAGTCCTCTTCAAACAAACTTGAATCTTCATCCCCTTCATCCTTTCCTTCAAAGTCATTACCCATTTCATAACCAGAGAGGACCTCCTTAAGCTTACGAGATCTGTTTAATTTAGGTACTTCCAGTACATACTTGAATTTTACATATTCCATAATTAGAAGCATTAGACCCTCATGCAAAAAGGGGTTATTGGGTTATTTTCTAAATTCCATAAATCCATTTTCCAGCAAGAGGAGAAAATAGAAAGGGAAAGATGCCAGTTTATTATGCCTAAAGTGGTTAAGCAACAAGAAATGATAACCATAAATAGCAGAGAATCTGTCATCCAAAGTGAAGTATCTCATAATGGCCATGGCAACTTCCCTTCAAATGGGCTTAATGGAATGTCAATCATAATCTCCACAAGCTAATCTCTTAAGCTTACCCTTTCCTTCCCTTTAAAGAAATTGACCAAAGTTGACTTAGAAGTTGACCAAACCCTATAAAATTTCTTACCCTCAAAAGATAACTCAATAATCTCCGCAATTAGGTTCTCTGTAATACTGATCCTTTCCTCGAAGACTCTCAACACCCTTTTATTCCAACCATTAACAAACTCATTGGAAACTTGTGAGTCAAACCCATGAAGCTTCAGCATAAAATGGGTAACCCAAGTTCCCTTCTCTAAGATTTCCCAAACAATGCCATTCACTTGAAATTCTCCATAGGTAATAGGTTCCAGTCTACACCTATCACCCCCCATGGTCACCAAAACATGACTGAACACAACTTTCTCCCTGAAAAGAAACACCAACAAATGAAAATAAAATTTCTAGATACAAAGGAAAAGGAAGAACCAAACACCCATAATCCATGTAAAACTAGTAACACAAGGACTAGAAGTCATCATGGCCATTACAATAAGAATCTTTACATAAGCTTTTCCATACTTATCAGGACATTCGTGGAGCTTCACATGTCTTTTCATATTAATGAGGAAATTATGAAGCCAAACTCCTCTAACTCCCAAAGCACTGTCCATCATGTGATGTTTTGATCATATTTAATAAGATTTTGAATCTCAATAGGGATGATATCTTGAGAGTCCCAACGATTAGTAGAGGACACCCCTAAATTGGCAAGGCAATCAGCTAAGTAATTAGCTTCATGATAAACATGGGATACATAAAATTATTCAAAAGAGTTCAATATGAAAATAGCATCCTCAATACTATGCTCAATTGACCAAGAAGAAGGATGCACCCCCTTAAGACAATTGACAATATTTAAAGAATCTATTTCCAACCAGATTTTTCTAACACCCTTCTCTTGATTGAGCTTCAGGCCATGATAGGTTATAGAAGCTTCTACAAAGTGGTTTGTCTAGGTTCCCAAAGGGAGCACCACTGCAAAAACTAGCCTACCATGATAATCACGTAACACTCCCCACAACCAGCAAGACCCAGATTTCCTTTAGCAACACCATCAAAGTTAACTTTATACCGGTCATCAGGAGGAGCTTGCCACACCACACCCTCCCTTAAATATTTGGCCTTCCTCAGGGAAAAAATAAATAATTTTCCTAAGGTATGTTGATAGGACAATAAAAGAGATAAAAATAACACTTAATTCATCAACTAGAGCTAATATATGATAAACCCTTTATTACATCAAAAATTGCATACCCTTACAATTTCACATTTTGTTTTAGGAATTGTTTAGTGACCATTCCCATATCATATTTAGGGATCATTTTAATGTCAACTTTGTCCATTTTCCTTCATCGGATTACCAAATTTTCTATCACATTTTGGTTATTCTTACTGACATAAAATCACATGTTAAATTTTGAATAATTTCTCTAGGATATGAGTGCAATGCTCTTGAGAATTTAGATGATATTATAGTTTCCAATGAATTTCATAAAATTTAAATATTTCTTCTTTACCAATTACCTAACATAGATAAAAGATAATACTTGATTAATCTATAATATGCAATTAAATAGTTAACCTAACATAGGTAAAAGATAATACAATTAATCCAAACAAAAAATTTATACAGAGTAGCAACTATAATTGTGAATCATCCTCTCCCATTTCCTACAGTTCAAGCATCTTTCCATTTAATTTGGAATTTTCTTCACCTTTTATTTTCTCTTTCTATAACTCCTACTTTAATTTTTCATTTCATACATTTTTAGTTTTTATAAAAAATTACTTAAACATCCAAGTTATCATAAAATAAGTTTGATAGATACCCCAACAATGAATATTAGTAGTGATCTCCATTGCACTTTATGTATCTAATTTTTAAAATCCAACATGATATTCTAGATTACCAAAAACTCAAATGAAAAATAAAAAAGTTAATAAAATTTTCTTGAAGATAGAAATAAAACCTTGTTCCCTCATGTAAGTCTAATATGGTGCACATTATTATAGTGAATCCTATTTTTTGTATCACTTCATTTAGTGACACTAATAATCTCCACATGAAAACTCCTAGTGGATGTGAGGATCCTTTTAATGTTAACATAACTACAATTTTTTTTATAGGAGAAACATCCTAATTCCCACTTAGAGGATAGGCATAAGTGCATGTTTAACTCTAGTCAATTAATGGCTTATGTTTCACTTGATAAAATAATAAATAGGGTTTTTTCTTGACTTAAAGGATTATTTCCAGGGCTTCTTTCCTCTTGTGGAAATGTGTCCATTAGAGATTGACTCTAAGACATCCATAGTCAACAATTTTCATGAGGAATTGATGGTTAGGAGTTATTAATACTTGGAAACAAAATTAGGCTTCAATATTACAAAGGAATCTAATCTTGAAGTATATGATTGATAGAGAAATTATCATGAAGGGACTCACAGACTTATTATAATTAATTCAAGAAAACATCTTCAATACTTATATTATTTAAACTTTAGATCATTGAATCTTGCAAAGAGCCATAGGATAATGGATTCAGTCTAGGATATAAGAATTTTCCTCAAAGAGATATGGTAATACTTCCTTTTATGATTTATCCATAGGGTTTATAAAATTATCTCTTAACAAATCTTGACCATCTATAAGACTTGATTTATATCTACCTAGGTATATGCTCGATTTATGACATAAGAGAATTACTTACCAAATTTAGGAATTACATAAATACTACACGTTAGCCTCTAACCATCCATGGCTCCAATTTTCTAGATCATTCCCTCTAGGTCAAGTACACTTAAGTAGCTAGGTTCACTAACTAGAACATTATAGAATCATGTCACATGTCTTATAAATTAAAACCCAAATAATAATATAAAGTAATGTACTTAAATAGGAAGGTATTAATCCTTAAAGGTTTCATAATTAGCTTTATTAAATGACAATAAAACACTATAATATCCCCAATAAAAATGAACCTATAGTAATTAAGCCTTCTAGGAAGTTCATACAAGCCTTAAGTAATTTATATCACACAATAGAATCATGGTATTCAAAAACTAACTCTATCTTTGAGGTGATGGGCCAAATTTTACACAACTATTTTACACAAAGTATTATAATATTTAACTATTAACATATCCTTTAAAATTCTCTAGACTGTACTACTTAATGCCTTAAGAAAAAAAATTAATAACAGGTCTCTTAATCCTTAACCAATAATTTGATGATTGTCAACTTTCACCCAACAGTCCTTAATGCTTCCTACTACACATCTTTGATGGAGTCCTTAAGCAAATCTACGCCTTCTCCTATAAACATATTGGGTGAACAAATATCACAAATTTCATTACAATAGTCAAATATAATTGTAGTTAGATTCATGAATTTAGAGATAATATGCATTCATCTTTATTGTAACAAAAGTTATTCATTGATTCATCTAATGTAGGAACATGTGTTACCAATTTACTATTAGAGTGTAGAGTACTTTGCTTGGATTTCAATCCAAGTATCATGCCTACTTTTCCTCCTATACAACATTACAATGATCAATTCAACTTCATAAGGATGTTACTGAGGTGTGTGGCCTTTTAGAGGTCTTCAACCCATTTGATTGGTATAGTGATTCTAGAATCTAAGAAATTTTTTAGCTAATTTCTAGAACCAATCCAAGATAGCTATGAAATTCACCACTTAACCAATCTAGGAAAAATATGACATCCACCCATCAGCCAATCTAGAACTCAATATCACTATATTGACCAATTGACACATGCACACACATGCATATATATAGACACAAACATGTCTCTAGACATTTGAGTCACAATTACATTCAACATAATTTGGGGGGCTACAACCACACCATGAGCCCTAACACATATTAACAAGGAAATATCTTGATTACAATGTAACACCTTGCTATACCAAATCAACATTATCCAACTTTAAACTAACATAGCAATCATCTTGAGAATATCTTGATAATCAAAGGCAACACCTCACTATGGAAAGGCATGCTATTCAACTTGTAATAGAGATATAAAATATCCCACTTGTACTAGATGACCATCATTGGGTTTTTGATTCACCAAAATGACCACTATGTTACTTTATGCATGAATGACCATGGAGCTATTGTCTCTATAAATTGGTGACTATACAACTCCATTGAGACTTGAAGGATGATCAACAATTTAGTCCATGGAGTCTTCCTTGTGGTTAGATCAAATGCATATTGTGCTACAATAGATCAAACTCATCCACGATGATTCCAACATAGACTTGAAACCCATGAATTCACAAACATAGAATGACATATTCACACAACAACCACATTGAGAACTCTAGCTTGAACATATATCGTCACGATTTAATAACATCACTAATCACACACACATAAAGCATATCCACAATATTATTTTACCAATTTCAACCTAAACATATACCTCATCTAAACCTTCCTCAACTCTCCTAATCTCATATACTCTTCATTAATTTATATGATGAATTGTAATCGTATATACTCTTTGCTAATTTGTATGATGAATTGTAATCTCATTTACACTTTACTAACTTATGTGATGAATTATAACTACAATTATGGTATCGAACTTACTCCAAAAGTTGAATGTGTAGGTTTTATGAATATATGGCTACATTTTGCATACACGTCTACCAGAGCAGTTCCAAAGCTCCCATTAGGTACAAGTTGGGAGGATGCTGGCAAAGGTTGTAGAGTTCGGCTTTAAACCAGCCAATCGTATTTGGTTGAAAGTTTCTAAAGCCTTTTCAACAAATACATTTTTTTAATGTCCATTCCATGAGAAAATATTTCTTTGAGGCATTCTGTCAAACAGTTCTCGTGCCTTGTCTATGATTCCAAATTTTTTGCATACATGTCTACCAGGGTAGTTGAGACTACAACATCTGAAAAATCCCGCTATCCATTGTCCTGCGATGGATGTCCATGCCCTGTTCCAAAGCTCCCATTTTGGCAGAGGCGCAAGGAATGCTGGAAAAGGTGGCGGAGTCTGGCTTTACAACTGCCAATTGCATTTAGTCGAAAGTTTCTAAATCCTTCTCAACAAATGCATTTTGCGTATAGCATTCCATGAGACTGCATTTATTTGAGGCATTCTCTCAAATAGTTCACGTGCCCTGTCTATGCTTTCGCATTTTGCATACATGTCTACCAGAGGATTTCCAACTTAACCGTCTACATGCTCTACAGATGGAAGAGAAAGAAAAAAAACAAGAAGCAGCAGCAAGCTAGGCTTCCATAAGAAGTAAGAAGTAGCAGCACTGAAAAAAAGACATCAAACCATCTTTCTGTTTTGGAAGGAATATCCTGCACTAGAAATACTCCTGTTGCTGCTTGAGCGGGAGAGGCAAATTCGAAATTTCAACTCAAACTTAACCGCAGTTTCATTATCAATGAGTGTGACAGCTGGATTTTGCGGAAGTTGCAGTGACCGTGACTGTCAGAGTCAGAGGAGTGCAGTAGAAAACAAAACGGGAAACGGAAAACGAGAATCCGACCGAACAGTGTAAGAGTGGGACCCAGAGCCACGTAAGAAGTCAAATCCTTAGTGTGTGATGTTTAAGCCAGCCAACCCTTGTGCAGTGTGCGGTGTACAAAAAGCACAAAGGTACCCCTAAAAAATCTCTTCGTTTTCTTTAGATAATACAATACAATCTTCCAAACACTTCGAAACACTGACTACTTAAAATGAATATCTTACAAATCGTGTAGGTGTGCTTAAAATAATCATGTCTGCTAATCGAGATTTCCTTCAACAAGTTGATAATTTAGACAGAACGCCTTTGCATAGCGCTGTCTATCGTGATGGAATATCGCATATTGTGAAGATTCTCTTAGACAAAGATAGGTCTCTGTGTTATAAAGTGGACAAAAATGGTCAATCAGCACTTCATCTAGCAGTGAAAGAAGGGAACCTGGAGCTAGCCACTGAGATACTAAATTACGCCAAAGATTGCATTGAAATTGTAGATAATGATGGTAGAACTGCTCTACACTTGATGGTTGAAAATGCAGTACAGACGTTTCATAGAATTTCAAGGCGTATCAAAACTTTGGTGGAGTTGTTGGTAAAATCAAGGAGGTTGATTAATAAACCTGACAAGCTGGGAAAAACAGCATTAGACATTGCAATTGATAAGATGTCCAGCGACGAACGTCTTTTCTATGGGGTAAGCATTTCATTTCATCTATGTGCAATGTGAAAAGTTTTCTAATGTAATTTTTTTTAGTTTGATTTATTTGGATAGAATGTTTTTATATAATTATATGTTCATAGATGATTAAATTCATTTTTTAAAGTTTTAACTATTTTTATTTATATATAACATTATTCTATTTTAATTTGCACTTATAATGTTAGATTTATCATTATCTTTATTTTCATACACCTATTTCCCAAACTTATATTCATTGATGCAAGTGCATCTCAAGATTTTACTGGTATGTATTAACCAAAGACATATGGTCAAATTTGTATTGTTAAATTTTGCATATTGAATCATTGTGAAGTCGTCGTTTGGAAACAGGTAATTGTTTTAGATTAGGCTTTGGATGGTTGAATCATTTAGTGTGCCAAAAGAACAAACTGTTGCTGAACAGACAGTTGAGTGCACTTCCTAAAAAATATGGTCTTTGGCTACAGAAGTTTGTGCTTGCTGTAAAATTAGGGTGTTGACAAGGTCATGGGGTAAGCTGAATAAGTTCACATCTGGCCGTAGAATTGCATCAATGGCTTGGTTTATACAATTTAATTTTGGATTTTGGTTATTTAGACAACATATAATACTCAGGGCAATAGTTTGGAAAACTTAAGTAGGGTCTATAGCCATGGATTTTATTGTCAACCTAACCTCAATTTCCGCCCACACGCTCAAAAAAGCTGTTGAATTAAAATCAGTTGGCAATGATTTTATTTATTTTTGAATAATTTTAAGCATGCTCAAAATAATCACGTGGCAGAAGAAAAAGGAGGAATTCTTGTGGGGTGGTGGGAGCGGGAGTTTCATTTTGATCTGGGCTTAACAAGTAGCTATAGGCACATGGGAAAGCAAATTGTAGAGAACATTCAGAAAAGGGAGATAAGAGAACAAGAAAAAAAAGCATGTATCATAGAATATTCAAGAAGAACAATGGTGTAGAAAGGGCATGCGCAACCATTGGGTAGAGGCTGTCTTGAAGTAGTTGAAGAGCCAAGGGAAATGCCTTGGAAAAGAGACAAAAGACATCTTATTTGGATCATATGTAAGTAGTTAGGGTAGAATAGAGAAGCACATTCAGAGAGGTGAGGACAATTTTATAGGGGTATGTACATGTTTGGGCGTTCCAAAAGGACTATTTGAAAGATTATAAGAATTGAACAGATTCACAAAAAATACTTTAAATCATACTTGAAAAAAAACATTCAGCTTAGCTGAGGAAAAAGAGTGTAATGATTATATAAAACCTGAATTACAATAACAATAACAATGTTTTATAGACTGCAGATTTCCCAGGAATAGGAAAAAAAAACTAAAAACTAAAAAGCAAGCCTATCGTAGCAGTTTGCCAGCTGCTGTTTTATTAAAACAGAAAATTAAATAAAACATAAAACTACTTTATGTCCATCGTATCATTCTTATCTCCAGCACATCGATCTTATCTTCAATCTCCCCTTGAATGATTAATAGAGGTGAGTCCCAACTGATTTACGAAGGTAATAAAATTCACTGTTGCAAGAGCTTTGGTAAAGATATCAGCAACTTGTTCAGATAAAGGACAGAACTGTAACTCCACTTGCCCATCTTGAACCAAGTCACGAATGTAATGATATCAGATCTCTATGTGTTTCGTTCTGGCATGAAACACAAAATTCTTTGTCATGGCAATAGTGCTATTGTTATCATAATAAATGGTGGTTGGATGCTCCTGAACCAAATATAGATCTGCCAATATTCTTCTAATCCATACTACTTGAGAATTTGTTGATGTAGCTGCCATGTATTCTGCTTCTACTGAAGAAAGAGCCACTGTTGCCTATTTTTTACTACTCCAAAAAACAACTCCAGAACCAAGTGAAAAGACATATCCAGATGTAGACTTTCTATCATCCACTAAACCAACCCAATCAAAATCTGTGTAACCAGTACTCAAACTTTTTAGTGAGAATAATGAATTCCAAAATTTTGTGTACCACTTACATACCTCAAAATTCTTTTAGCAGCCCACCAATGAGACTCATGTGGATCCTGCATGAATCGAGAGGAGTGTCTCACAACATACATAATATCGGGTCTAGTGGCTGTGAGGTACATGAGACTGCCAACCAAACTTCTATATAAAGTAGCATCAACCTTGGGACTAACATCCTCCTTGGTTAATTTCTCACCAAGTGCTATGGCTTTGCATGCCACCATTCTAAACTTCTTCAATAAATAGGCAACATACTTGGTTTGAGAAATATATATACCTTTTGATGTTTGTAGTACCTCCACACCAAGAAAATAGTGCATGAGTCCCAGATCTGACATTTCAAATTCTTGTTTCATTTTTGCTTGAAACATCTCCATGAGAGCTTTGTTGTTACCTGTATAAATAAGATCATCAACATAAAGGAAAACTATGCGAATATCATTACCAATACATTGAACATACAAGATTGGCTCTGAGTGGCTTCTATTGAATCCCTTCTTCATGAAATAACTGTCAATTCTAGCATACCAAGCACAAGGAGCTTGCTTCAACCCATAAAGAGCTTTCTTCAACTTGTAGACTAAGTATTATTTTCCTTGAACTTCATAACCCATAAGTTGTTCCACATAAACTTCCTCATCTATATAACCATTAAGGAATGTTTATCTCACATCCATTTGAAATATTGGCCACTTGTATTGTACAGCTATAGACAATATAATCTTTACTATATCAAGTCTAGCCACAGGAGCAAAATTTTCTGCATAATCCACTCCAAGAGTTTGTGCAAATTCTTTGGCAACTAATCTTGCATTATGTCATTCAACTGAACCATCTACATGATATTTGACTTTATAGATCCATTTCACACCAATCACCTGTTTATCTTTGGGAAGTTGCACTAATTCCCAAGTATTATTCTTATGAATGGAATCCATCTCATCATTCATAGCATTAACCCATACTGGTTCTTTCACTGCTTCTTCATACATAGAGGGTTCAACTTGAATTGTACCAAGTAAAGAAAAATTAACAATTGGAATTATATTTGCACTCCTCTAATAAATATCAACCAAACTCCGTACCTTTCTTGGAATTGATGGTGGAGGTGATGGTGGAGGTGATGGTGGAGATGAATCGCTATCTGAATTTGTGCTACTAGAAGAACCAGGTGGACTTGGAGGACTGGAACTTGAGCTTGAACTTCCACTTGAGCTTGTGGGGAAAGGATGAAAACTATTATCTTCCATGTTTATGATTATTGATGGATTTTGTTGCACAACATCTTTCCACTACCATACTCCCCCTTCATCAAAAATCACATCCCGACTAACAATCCATTGCTTTGTGTCAGGATTATAGAATCTATATCCCTTAGTTGCATTAGAATATCCCACAAAGATACAAAGTTGGGATTTGGCATCCAACTTCTTCCGCTTTTGAATTGGAACATGCACATATGCCAAACATCCAAAGACTCAAAGATGAGCCACTAAAGGCTTGTGACCACTCCAGGCTTCCTTTGGAGTGATGTTTTGAACTACTTTCATGGGACTTTTATTCAAAATATATACGATAGTGGCAACTGCTTCTCCCCAAAAGTTATTTGGAAGATTTTTTGTTTGCATCATGCTTCGTACTAAATCATCTAACTTGGCAAATAGATCAGATTAACTTGTCATGTGATTGGAGTAGCCGTTGTCCAAAAACCAAACATCCTCTTGGTGTTCTTTTGCCAAATTGTATGTGAAGAATGTGGAATGTTTTGTATCTGCAAAACTCTTCTATATAATTGGCACTTGACTTATTCAAGTCAAATTTCTTCTTTCTGCACTCAAATTCATAATGACCATACCTTTCACAATATCAACACTAGATACTCCTCCAATCTACAAAACTTCGTCATTGTCCTCTGTTATTTCCTCTTCCTCTTCCTCTACCTCGTCCTCTATCATTAGAAGAAGATTCACCTTGAGATTTAGTGGTGTGAGAGGAAGGATACTTTTCTTCAAGTTTTACAGAAGACTAGAAAGCTTGCACCAAACTTTCCGTAGAATATTACATACGTTCTTCATGAGATTGCAAAGAACCTGTCAACTCTACAACTTTGAAAGTAGTTAAATCTTTACTTTCTTCAATGGCTATCACCACTAGGTCAAATTTAGGAGGAAGAGACCTTAGATTTTTTTCTACAATTTTTTGTTCAGTTATTGTTTCCCCTTGAGTCCTAAGCTAATTCACAATACTTGGAGCTCTAGTAATAAATTCATGAATAGACTCAGCGTCCTTCATCCTTAAATTTTCAAATACTCTTCAAAAAGTTTGAAGTTTTACCAATCTAATTTTTTTTGTACCTTGATATGCAATTTGTAAAGCCTCCCATGCATCCTTTTATTTTGTCATACCAGTAATTCGAGGGAAAATTGAAACATCCAATGCAGATTGAATGGTGAAAAGAACTTTTCAATCCTTCTTTTTGTCTTCTTTTAGCTGATTTTGTCCATATGGGAGAAAAACATTTATTTATTTTTCGAGGCATAGTAGAGTAGCCATAGGCACGTGGGGAAAGAAAGTGTAGAGAATATTTAGAAAAAGGAGAGAAGAGAACAAGCCAAATAAAGCACACATTAAAGAATATTATGAGAGGAACAAGGGTGTAGAAAGGGAATTTGAAATTATTTGAGAAAAATACTATTTTGTCCCTAAAGTAGTAGACTAGCCAAGGGGAATACGTCTGAAAAGGGATATTTGGATTATCTATAGTCATAAGGGAAAAAAAAAGGAACATATGTAGATAGGTGAGAGAGCTACATTGTAGGGGTATGCGTATGTTTGGATATTCTACATAAAATATTTCAGAAGAAAAGGGAGACCAATATAGGTTACAACATGGATTGATTCTTTCTTGAGATAGCCACAATTTGGATGGAGTCCATACTTAGAGTGTAGTCCTATGGGGAGGATTCAAGATCTATTTTCATGGAGTAGGGGGTCCCTTGAAGCAAAATAAATTATGCTACAAGATTAATTTGAATCTTTTCTTGAAAATAGTAGCTCCTACCTTTTAGGACTGCAAATTTGAGTGGATGAAATTGAGGTGGGGCTAGAAATTGCCCCTACAGCTTATGAGTTTTTTCTGCCACTTGTCTATCATCTGAAATTTTAAATTCCTATCAAAAAATAAAAATGAGAGAATTTTTATTTTTTATTATTTTTTATTTATTTATTTATTCCTTAAATTTTGGAGCTTAAACTTTTAAGCTAAATTACACTATTAAAATCATGAGACCACCAACTTTACAATATCCATAAATATCTCAGTAGCATCCATTGAATTTTTTTAAGGAAAGCATAAAGGGATTGACAATAAAAATAGAAGTGGTCTAGTAATTTTATTTATATAGTTAATGAATAATGTAAAATTGAAGTTGTATTTTTTATTAAGCTAATTAAAGAACAACTATTTTAATTTTTGTATAGGATATTATATTAGAATTTTTGTGTTTGCATAGTGAAGGGAATATTTGTATGTTGATCTCACTTACAATAATTAAATAAATTTGTTTTTGTCTTAGAAATCAACACTAGTGCATGTTATATGGGTTTACATTAACAATGGTCTTGTATTTGATTAGTTTAAACCAAGGATTAGTGTGTGCTCGATTAAGGTTGTTTAGTATGGGATTCTTGTTCAATTGGGTCATCCATCAGAGCTTTGTCATTCATGTCTTTGTATCTCAAATAAATCCCATGTTGTATGGGTTCACTTCTGTACTATGCAAAATTCACCCTTGAAATTCAAAACTTTAAGTTCAATTTTTATAGAATCCTACCTATTCCATTGTATGATTTATTTTTATTTCTGCAAATGTCATATTTTGTTATAACCAATGTAAATAATTAGTTTAAACCACTTTTTTTTTAAAATTTCTTTCTAATTAAATTACTTCTCTGTCCATTTATATCCATCTTAATTTTTGTCTTTTCTATAAATGAAGTCACCTCTTCCTACCATCAAAACTTATCCTCATTAATTTTTTGTAACATATTTTTCTTCTAATTACTCTTTTTAGAACACATTATTTAAAAATAATTTCTTTATTATTTTTTATCTCATAGAAATAATTTTTAATAATCACCCCAAACACACATATTACATATAATCTTTGTAGACTATAATACCCTATACCATGGCCTATTCCTATATAAATGTCTATCATCTACCTATTCCGTTAAAGTCTTCTCTCTCTATTGATACTTTCATTCGTGTTATTAAATCTTTTGACTTAATTTGTAAACCCTATAAGTTTATTGAAAGATAGAACTTTTCTTTTTAAAAGTGTCATTTCTTGAAAAATGTTTTTTTTCCCTTTCTCTAAGCCGTAATATAAAATTGTTTCTTTTTCTTTCTCTCGGCAATAATCATTATCTACATAATATAACTTGATGACTTTTATCTCATCTTCTAACTGGATTTTTAATATACTAAGAACTTCTTGTTATAAAATGATTTATATAAGAATAATTTATGAAGTGAAAAGTATATTTATGTATATTTATCAATTATTTTCAAAATGAAAATTGTAAGAAATTGGTTTTGATTCATAATAGAATTGTGTTTTTGTAGCAAGATATTTTATGCTTTAAGGATAATGTTTGCTTGATATTCTAACCTTCAAATTCTCTAATCCAATTTATAAACATGAAGTTTCCACAGTCCATGATAATATTGCTGAGATTTCTAGATTGTAATTATGTACAATTTTTAACATTGATGTTTCAAATCATACTCCATGATCCATCATTGAAATGAGATACACTTAAAAAGAAAAATCTCAACAATATTTACAAATTCCACCAAATATTTGATTTCTGAATAAAAAAATAAAATAAAAAATCTTCTTTTCCCCTGCCACCTTAGACTCCAGTCCTTAAAGGACTTCCTGACTGAAACCTCTTCAGTCTCATGCAGTCCTACCACTAATTCCCCAACTCAACTCTAATCTTGATCGAGCGATTATCGACGCTTATTCTGGCACTTGAAAAGTTCAGTTTTTTGGACTGTGCGTTTCTAATCGAATTCAGTGCAACGAACTAGATGACAAAATCAAACGACCTGAGTTCAAATGTCACAGTAGACTGAAATTTCCCCATTTAAAATCTCTTTAATTTACTTTTAAAGCTACTCTTATACTCTATACTTTTAAATTTTGAATGTCCATCCATTGTTTTTTATTTGAAAGATTTAAGTTTTGGTGTAGATTAAAAAGTTGCTAGAAAGAAATGGTGCACGGAGTAGCGCGAAAGGTCCGGAAGAAACAAGAGGGCATTCAGTAGCAGCTGATAAATCAACGTTGAACCCCCAAATTGTTCTAGTAATTGCGGTGTTGATCGCAACAGTAGCGTTTGCAGCACCTTTCACTTTCCAAGGCGACCGCTATGGCCATACTGGTTTCTTTCAAATTACAGTGATATGTGACGCATTAGCATTCTGCACTTCAATTTCATCGGCGGTTGTGCTAATGTACGCATTATATGGTAATCAAGAAGACCACCTGCTTCTCAACTCCTCACTCACGGGATTATGGATAGCGTTGATATTTCTCTTGCTGGCTTTCGGGGTGGGCATGTTCGAGGTAGTGGCGCATAGAAAGGTAGCAGGGACGGTGTTGGCCATGACTAGCATTGTTCCGATTTGCATAAGGATAATGATTTTCCGTTCCAAGAAATACATGTTCAGAGAAGACAGGCTTCGCCTCCGGACTCTCAAAATAGTTACTTGCGTCCAGCTGATACTATTAATTACACTTTTCGCGGTCGTTAACAAAATCACTCCTCTGATGGTGGGTGCAGTTGTGGGGGTGACGGTGGTTTGGAGTGCACTGTCTCTAGGCTCAACAAAACACTTTCTTTCTCAACAAAGCATTTCTGGATATAACTGGCGTTGCATCTGGTTTATAATTATTGGTTCAATCATAAGTTTCATACTTATTTTCTTCATAGCATCACTAGCCTATAGCGCCAAGAGTTAAATGGTGTCAAATTAGCTGGTTTCGACCCTAATTTGTCATGATGAACTCTATATGGTTGTTTTATACTTTTACTACACTTTGCTATTGAACTATTCAATATATTAACCCTATTGTGCCTTTTCACTAATCAATGTATTGGAATCAAGTGGATGGTAGATTCAAATGTAAACATGAGTAAATTAAGACTTTCATAATTGAATTTGTAATTTTTACATTTTGTAATATGTTTGGAATGTTAATTTGTTTTGTATAATTTGTCTATTGTCAAATGATTATTTCTTGGATGTTTATATTCTTAAAAATGTTTCATAATAATGATACTTTTAAAAAGTGAGAGCTGATATTGTCAACAACAAAATTTATGGATTTATCAGAAAAAATCATTGTATTGAAGAAAAAATTCATATAATCATTTTAATGTTATTTAATATTTTAGATTAAAAAATTGTTTTCAGAATATAACTCTAATGCTCCATTTCTCTTTATTCTTATAAATATTTTGTATCATCCATAATAAATTTTCTTATAGATGCATTTACTCTATTTCTTCATATATTGAAGGTTGTAACAATAATTTAGAGAGGAGTATATGACTCCTACCATGTTCTATGGTTGCATGCAATAAATGTTTAGTACATTTCATTAGGTAGGTTTTCCATGTTTTAATTGTGCTTTCTATAGTCATATCGAGTTTGATGACTCCCTATACCTTAGTTATGTCCTAGGGATGGTGTCATAGGTAAGACATTATTTTCTTGACAAAGTGTTTGAATTTTTTGATATAAATTTGACAATGTACTCTAAATAGTTAATTCATTTTTATTTTTTGTTTGAATCATACAACACTACCTTGGATGCCTTTTTTATTTTGATGTTAATATGACAATGTACTCATATTTAATTCATTCTTTTATTTGTTTGAATCATACAACACTATCTTGGATGCCTTTTTGATCCCTTGATCTTCTATACCATAGGTCAAGCCAAAAAAATCTCAACCAAAGATGTGACTATCATTCAAATCTACTTGTTGGGTGGAAAAATATGTGAGGATTGTCCCAATAATCTATGCCATCTATATGTTGATTAGGTTTCTCTTCATTATAGTCAAAATATTAATTTTATTTCTTTTTGTCCTATAAACTACAATAAACATTCTAATTATAACAGATTTTTAATGTTTTCCCAATTTTAAACAATCACCTCCCTTTGTGCACATCCTTGAATAGTTTATACAACATTATTTCATTTGACTAGATTTTTTGTATGAGAATATGAATTAGAATAAAGATTATAATGAAATCAAGGATAAACATAATTGTAGGGATGAACCTCATCTTCCACTTCTCACTCCCTTTTTTGCAATCAAATATCCAAGATTTTAAAGAAACTATGATTGACAATGGCCCATGAGTTCAAAGAAATTATTATATGTTATAATGAATCTCAAACTTGTAGATGCAGTCCCATAGCCTCCACTCACCTTATAAAATATCTTGTACAAGATTAAAAGATAATTGTAGCTTTGGTAACATATGGAATTTTTCTTTTGCCCTAACATCATGTTCCACAATAATTTCTATAGGTAACTATATAAATGCGCATAATCCAAGATCTTGTGAGCTTCCTTCATATGATATTTTGGTTAACATATCATAAATTTTAATGTGAAATTGCTTCGCGGTGTCGGGGTAGGAAGTTTCGTTTAGGGATTTTTACCGATAAGATAGAGCGTTAAAGTAAAAGATTAGATATTTTGTGTGTGTAGGGCCTGTTGAGGAAAAGTGGGGTTTATTGTGAGGCATTTAATTTTTTTTTTACTAAGAATTAAATTGCATAAACTTTCTTTTTTGTTTTAAGTAGAAGAGACACATGGGTGCTTAGGAGAAATGGGTAATTCAAACAATCTTTTAAATGCTTGTAGTTAATAGTGTTATATCTAAAATGACAAAACAGAGTAACTTGAATGGATTACAAAATGAATGGGATTGGATTCGGAAGACACTAGAAATGTTCTAGGGTTTATAAAAATGAGGTAGTAAAATAAGTGGACTAGGTTGTGAGAACAAATTCTGGTTAATTACACTTGTATAAGGCTAAGCAACTTACCAGGAAATTTAATGGGCGATGATGTGATTGACTCCGGTTGGAGTACTCTTGTGTGGCAGTGAATCTAGGTAAAGTGCAAGCCTGTGACTACTGAAGCTATATGATGGCAATTTTCAGTTATGTTAGTTTTGATTTCTCTGCTTCACTTGTGCAAACATCACTTATTGATTGCAATGAGAAAGAAACCACTAAAATAACTACTCAAAAATGGAAACTTTCATTGGAGTAGAACAATGGAGCATGGGCAGGAAAATCAAGATTTTGAATCTTTGAAAAATGGAGCAGGCCGTGGAGTAGGATCTAAGGATTCGCAGGCAGAATCAACACAAGTTCCGAGTAGGAAGAAAGGTAAGGATGATTCAGATGAGGACGCCAGAAACAATATTCTGGTGGACCCGGGGGGGGAAGACTATCCAACTTGCTAACCCTATGGGATCTATTAAAGGATAAAAGGGTGATAAAACTATTGATATGGTGGGGGTCACTGGAGGAGAAGGAGGTAAATGCAAACCATGGTCTTCTCTATTTGGAGTCAAGCCTAATGGTAAATTGGTTTTCCCTCTAGTGCGCAACATATCTCACTCGATGAAAGGTAAGTTTGCATCTTTGTGCCTGATTTGATTATTGATCATAATATTCCCTTAATGGATAGAGCATTGTTTGGAAAGTTTATGGGCCCTAGAGAAAATATTGAAGTGGCTAAGGAGTTGGTTAAAAACAAGTGGATAACCAATGACAAAGTTACTAGTGTAGTGCTTCCCAAAGGTTACTTTTATTTTGAGTTTACTTGCAAGGAGGATATGGTGGCTGTCAGGAGCGGCGGTCCTTGGGTTATAGGGAAATCCTCCTTGGCCCTTAAGAAATGGATGTCTAATCTGGACCTCTCTGACTCCATTTTCGAGAATGTTTCGATCTGGGCTAGACTTCTAAGCCTTCCTTTGGAATAATGGAACGAGGATGTCTTCAATGGCATTACTAACTCTTTTGGGGAGCTTTTGTCAATAGATTTCATGACAATGACTAGAAAAAGGCTTGTGTTTGCTACAATATGTTTGGGAGTGTCCCAGAATGTCGACCTCCCTTCTTCTATTGATATCCAATTGAAGTTGGGGACTTGGGCACAAGCTATAGAGTTTGAATCGATCCCTTTTTCTTGCTTTAAGTGTAGAAAAATAGGGCATTGGGCTAAGAAAT
>VDFB02056388.1:0-22337 GCA_007258455.2 Sequoia sempervirens
ATTTACTCCTAGCATGAGGGTGGTCGGGTGGAACATGCTACACACCCCGTTGGGTTTCCCATCAGCGTTCATTCTACATAGTATCATCTAGTCATAGCTTGTACTAGAAGTTCACAATGTATTTCAGTTATTCCTTGTATTGATGTATCATTTCCACATGTATGGGAAGTAATGATGTAAACTCATGTATATGAACCATGTAATGTATTGGAAATTGAAGTAATGTAAATGCACCTTTGTAATCATTTATGACTTATGATATTGACCTTGGTTTTATGTTATGTGGAGTATCTATGTAAATATATGTATGGACTCATTGGAGTTAGCCTTGGTTTACCATTTTTAATTGAACTTATGTAATGATCATGATGAATGCAAAAATTAGTTAAGTTATTTAGCATCAATGTTTATCTTTTGTTATGGGTTAGATTTAAGCGATGTAGCGTAGCATGCCCCAAAGGACTTAGGTGTTTGAAAGTGTATCATGTAATGTAATATTGTATAATGGTATTTTAAATGTTTACTTAATATTTTCCTTTGTATTTAAAAAAAAAAATTGTGTGCATAGTAGTTATCTTTCAGGGTTTGCATGACAGGTGTTACAAAATCCAAGATGTCCCCAAAAAAAATTAAGTCCAAAAACAAAGAATGCAAAAAGAACCCCTGAAAACCCTTGTTCTTAGTTTTTTTATAGAATTCAAATTTCAATTTCTTTTGAATGGGAAAGTGACACTTTTCACTCACCCATTAACCCTCCCAAGCACATTCACCCATGTGTGCTCTCACATGTGTGAAAACTTGGGGGACTTCCAAGGCAACATGGAGAAGTGGGAATGTAAAGGGACTAGTCTCCATCCCACTTCCCAAAACCTTATTTTCGTCAAACATTTTTAAGGCCTCAAAAAGGGTGCCCAATCATGCAATGGACTGAAAATTTTAAGTTAAAAAGGTACCTAACCCATAGGTACTTGACCTAGGGACCTTAAATCCATAAAAACACTTTAAAAACTTAACTTTTCAACCCCCAAAAGTGCCTTAAAGGTTAAATCCGAGTTTGTCCACTTGGGTGGACAACTCACCATCTAGATGGATTGGCATGGCTATAAAAATCAATTTTCCAACATTCACAAATAACATCACGAATAAAAAAAACCATTACATAATGGAACTATAGTCCAGGCCATATGGACTATAGCTCGGTTTCACTGGTTGATTTACTCAAGGTTCCTAGAGGTTACCTCCAATTTGCATTGGCCATGGAAAGTGCACCTGCACACTCAAGACACATGTTAATCCATCCAATAATTCATATTTCAAAAGAATTGAATCATCATTTCATATACATAAGTTTCCATCCAAATAATTCATATATCAAAACAATTGAATCACCATTTCATATACTCAATTTTCATAATTTCACATAGCATATATATCTCGTATCATAACTGGAAAAATCACTAATCACATATCATCCCCAATTCCTTTTAGCTTAATTTCAAATTGCAACATGGTTCATTCACATCACATATTTTATTTTTTCATCATTTCAAATTTCAAATTAAACAACCACGGTAACTAGCATAAAATTAAAGGTCAATAATCACAATCAGCTAATTAAGCATGTAGCATAATCATCATCAAGTCATCATAAGAACTCAAATGTCTAAATATCATAAAAAAATTATGATAAGAACTCAAATGTCTAAAATATCATGTCCTAAAAGGTATCACTAGACATAGTCAATAATACTAAAACTCAAAATAGTCTAAGAAATAAACCTATCCTAGAGGCGGACCTCATAATAACTTATTTTTTCTAATTTCATTTTTTAAAACAAAGGTTGCAGGGAAATATCCCATAGAGATAAGAGTACTAGTTCTGAAGATTCTTGTGGTGAATTTTGAAGCCTTGGGACAATCTTTTGAAACCAAAGAACCATAATCTTGGGACCATATGGAGGACAACCTCAACATGGTTGTCTTCAAGAACATGGATAAGGAAAAACCCCTTAGATTTTACATGGCATCTATGTGGATCCCATGTGGGGTCTAGAACCTATGAACCTAGTCTTGAAGTATGCTTTTAGGGTAGACTCTACCCACAAAATAACTAATTAAAGTTAAAATTTCTAGCAATTTCCAAGCATTATCATACTTGGGAATGAAAGAACAACATTTGGGAGTGTTTCAAGGGACATACCTCGTAGAACACCTTGGGAATAAATTTCTAAGGATGTTTGAGTAGGGATGCCATAGGGAATCATTGCCAAACCTATTAGAGTTATTGTGCATTAGCTAATAATTAATTAATTTTTAATTGATTATTAGAATAATTTATTCTAATGTACTTAAGCTAAACTTAGGATTATTTTATTCATTTAACTAAGTGTTTTTCTATTAACTAAAGTAAGCACCATTGAGGGTTTAGCTCCTATATAGCACTCAACTCTCATTATAATTATTGACTTGAGATTTTATATATTTTCTATTATCTCTTACATTTTGAAGCTTTTCTTGTTGAGGAATATTGCACATATTATTTGTAGATCTCTTGCATGGAAGGTGTATTTTTTCGTTGTTTAGTCTTGTGGCTTGTGGTTTTGTGCTTGTTTCATAATTCTAATATGGTATCAAAGCATGGATTCAGCAAACCCCTTCTCAATTTATGAGGGGTTTTATTCAACAAGGTTTATAAGCTTCAAATTTGAATCCCCTTTGTTTCTTTTGCCATTTTTAGAGGTGGGGGAAATTTTCAAAGCCATTTTCATTTTTGCTTCAGAATTCCAACTTCCACTCATTTGTAGGAAAAATGATTTCTAGGTTTTGTAGCCAAGGTCAAAATATTATTTGAGTATCTTTTGGATTTTGCATGTCTTGAGTAGATCTGAAGAAAATAGTTTTCCAAAAAGTGTCGCACATCATTTTTTTATAGGTTGAAGGTTAAAAAAAAAATTCATCTTCTCCAAGAACTGCTAGATCAAAAAAATATTTCTAGGTTTTATTCTTAGTATTAAAATATTTCTAGGTTTTTGTTATTGTCTACAAATAGTGAGTAGATTTTTTAGAAATCAAATTGGAAGTAAATTTTTTTTTATAGAAAAAATCATTTCATGCCAAATTGCTTTTTAAATTCTACAACTTTTGGTTCAATAGTCGGAATTTTTACATTCATACATTGGAAAGATGATTTTATCCTCTACACAGATCCAAGATCATTCTTAATCATGGAGGCAGATGTGAACATTCATAAGTGCATGCACTTTTTCATTTTTTGCATTATTTTTGCAAAATAAATGCACTCTACTTGGATTTTTTTCCATGCACTCTAAAATTGGTAGACCTCTATTTTGGAGATTTTGCCAAATTCTATGAGCTCTTTTTCCCTTAACCACCTCCACTGACTTTAATTTTGCACTTTATTTCGCAGGCCCACAGGTCCTTTTCCGATGTAATTTTTTTTGAACGAGGTAGACTCTTATCTTCTTCAGAATGGTGGTATTTCTTTCTAGTTTGGACTTCTCGATTCTTCTTTATAATTCTATTTTCTCAGTGTTGTTATTGTCTGGTTCTCATTTTGGAGACTTTGATGGGCCGTATCTTCTACATTTGGACTCCTTTTTGTGTGTCATTTTTTCAAGTGCATTTTTTTCATGTACTTTGTCATGGTGCTACTAGTTTCCACATTTTATGTCAAAGAATTGTATTTTAAGTAGATAGTCCTTTTTTGGACATTATGGCCTCCCATTGTATGCATTTTTTCATTCTATAAATGCATTGAAATAAAGTGCCTCAATATTCTAATGTATCTTTTTTAGGATCTTGCACATCACTTTGTGTCTTATTGTACTTGCACTATGCTATAAAGTTCCATGGGGGGGTTTTATTTTTTTCCTTTGTTTGCAATCATACCTTTGTCAAGTGAGTGTCCCTTCCATGACAATAGCCTCATGAATGTGTGCCTTTTTTTTGCACACCCTTTATATGTGTTGGTACTTTCATGTTTGCATGTTCAGATGTTCCTGATTCTTCTTCATGCACTTCTTTTTAGCATTCAGTTTCAATGTACCTATCACGCCTCTCCCTTTTCAACATTATGGGGGTTTGCTACTATTGGTTCTAATGCCTCGTTAGTTTTGTATTGGAGTGAGATATTTATACAATATTTATTCCTATGTACTTTCAGATGCAGTGGCTACATTTCAATGAGATTGATCATTTACCATATGGAAACTCTTGCATTCCTATTTTTGGAGGTGAAATTTCATTTTCATTTCATTAGAGATTACTGGGTACCTGTATTTTTGACTTGTAGTTTTCATGCATGTTGAGTAGTGTCATTTGGTCACTGATACTGCTTCATGTGTCATTTGTATCTTCGAGTCCTAGATGTTTTCCTTTGTTTGCCACCTAATCGAATAGGTAGTGTCATTGAGGCACTCATGTAGTATAGTCTCCTTGATCTTGACATTTGTATCTTTGATTTCCAAATGATTTATCTTTGTTTTCCATATAATTCAAGTAGTGTTATTGGGGCCACACACATAGATCTGCGTCTTCTTTATCCTGATCATCATCTATTTCAACGGAGATTCTTGTTTTGGCATTGCAACAATCATTCTTTGATAGTGTTTGCAGCTTCTTCATGCTTCAATGTTGTTCTTTTGTTCATCTTTTGTTCCTATCTTTTGGGACAAATTTTTGTTGGATGCTTCTTCGTCCTTCACTCTTATTTGGAGGCTTCTTCAGTCCTTCACTTGTATTTCTCTCTTTTGGAGAGGAGTTTTCTCCCATAGTATTTTTCTCTTTTTCTCTAGTTGTAAGAGATCTTTTGTTTGTACATGGGCACCTCATCAAACCTTGCTTTTTGGGGCCCATAATGCATTCTTTATTTTAGGGTTTTTATCCACTCCCTAAGTTCACTTAAGGGGGGGTGTTAGAGTTATCATACATTAGCTAATAAATAATTAATCTTTAATTGATTATTAGTCTATTTTATTCTTATGCACTTAAGCTAAACTTAAGATTGCTTTATTCAATTAACTAAGTGTGTTTCTCTTAACTAAAGTGAAAACCATTTAGGGTTTTGCTCCTATATAGCACTCAACTCTCATTGTAATTATTGACTTGAGCTTTCATATCTTTTTTATTGTCTCTTGCATTCTATATATTTTTCTTGTTTAGGAATATTACACATGTATTGTTTGCAAATCTCTTGCATGGAAGGTGTATTTGTTCGTTGTTTGATCCTGTGGCTCATGGTTTTTTGCTTGTTTCACAATTCTAACAAAACCTTCATCTCTAGTAGTAGTTTCTATGTAGGAATGAAAGGTTGAGGCCATATAAAGTGGTGTAAAATTATCACAAGCTTAGCAATTGAAATTACACTACAATAGATGCAAGAAAGTGCAAGAAAAATATTGTGGAAAAGTGCAATTTGACATACACACCGCAAAGCCAAGGCCCTAGTAGAACGAAAAAACTATTCCCACAAAATATCTTTCTCTTTATTTATTTTCATCCATATTTTTTCATACCACTAATCATTTGCAAATATTCTAATCATATGCACAAATTAACATGAGACCCATACAAGCTCTTGCAAGAACAACTATGAGACTAATATCAACTCATTTTAAGAAATCATACTAGAAACCACCTATGGGTGACCAAGAGTCACAAATTAGATATCCACTTATTTAGAAACTACCTCCACACTAGAAGCCAAATATGGAAGACCAAGATTCACAACTTAGAATTGCATAGTAGACATCTCTTTGAGATTTGAACTTGGGTCTCCATAATGAGAACTCAATGACTTAATCAATTAGAATTAAATTCTTGGACTTGTTGAACCCTATTACAAAAGTAATATTAAGAATAAATGAGAGATGATAAATATTGATAAAAAATTAGATTTTTAGAAAATATATTAAAATTTTGATATATATATATATATATATATATATATAAAAATCTAGTTTACATGCCACTATTTTGCACTCCACAAAATGTGTTGTCCCATAGGGGAACAACTCAAGTTTTATAGGGAATGTTCTCTAATAAATACTAAGGACACATCATTACTAGTTCATGTTTATCTAAATTTAGAATACTTTGTGGAGACAAGTTGTGCCTAAACCTAGCTAGGCAACTGTATCTTGGGTGCAATGCAAGTCTTATATATGGGTTGCATATGGTGCGTAAGATAGCCTATTGTCCTCACAATTGTAATGGTTTTGTTTCCCTCTGTGTGTATTTTGGTGAGAGCAACCATAACCTTTCTAGAAAGGCTAGAGCCATTCGAAGTAGCAGATGTGGTTTTGGCATAGTCCCCAATAGTGTGTTTGATGGGTCTTTTGGGAGGCATCAAAATTCTCTTCGTGTCACATCTCCTTCAACCACACTAGGCTTTAGCACAACAAATGGATATGCCATAATTGGGCAGCTAACCTCTCCTCCTCCTTAGCTGTTGTAATAGGAGTAGTATTGATTTTCTTTACACCCACACCTAAGAATGTATACATAACAAATTACCAAACACATCTTAACATTATGATCATAAGAAGTTGATTGCTCATTAAAAATAGATAGAATTTTCTTTTTTGTTAGACTGGAGGAATTGGTCTAGTATCTGTCCCCGTATAAATTGTAGTGTGCCTGGTAAATTTTTTCACATGACCATTGGCATTGGTGTGATATGCCCTTCGACACCACAGGTTTGGGGAGAGAGTAAACCTCGTGATGTATTGAGCCTACAAAATGATACTTTAGCCAATCGAACTAGGCCTCCTTAAAATAGATAGATTAGATCATCAGGAGAAGCTTAATTTATCCTCAAGTGAAGGTCTATTGATTGAAAGCTTTTGCTCAAATGGTTGTAAATCAGATTTCACTAGGGCCTTGTTCTTACTCTCACGTGCTCTTGGACCCCTACTCCAATTATCCTAGTAGACACCTCATAACCTCTGTCATTGTATGCCCTATCTCTGAAGGGACTACTTGCAGTTGTCAATCTAGTTGTAGCCTCACTATCGTGGTGATGAGATCAACCTCTCAAAAGTATTGAATGCTCCAAAATAGTAGATAACAGTGCTTGAATCAAATTTGTAGTAGAAAATTTCATCCCATATCTTCTCTTACCATTGTTCCTAAATCCTCCTTTAGTGTTTCCTCCATTCATTTCCATCATTCAACCAAATGGATACAAATTTGAATGTTGCGGCTCAAACTTACAACTCTTAATAAATGACCAAAAATTTTATTGTGAAATTGTTAGCCAAATCATATAATTTTGGCATTATCTGACAACCAATTTTGAATTCTCAACCCATTTTGCTAAACTAAGGGTTTCCAAAGGTCAAACAATAGACATGGATAAAAGTGCTTCAAGTTTGTAGCAAAGAATTTTTTTCCCTTTGTGGCAGAGGGTTTCCAAGATAACATGGAACTTATGTGCTCTAAGTGTGGAAATGGCTTTACAGAAGATATTGCAACTACTCAGTCCTCTTCTGATGTGCATTAGACTCAAAGGATGGCCAATCACAATGGAGAAACCAGACGAGGATATGGAGAAGAAGATGAAGTCCAGAGGAGAGACCATGTACATGAGAAAATGCTAGAGCAATTATTTAGCGTGATTAACCAAAATGAGCCCTATGTATAGGAGCCTCGCCCACAAATAGCCTACATAAGAAAGAGAAAATGATAACATGTAACCCAAAGAGAAAATGAATTTTTCCTTGAATGAAAAAAGACATCAAATGTGAGGCGGTGGACCTAGCTCAATTGGAAAAAGCATCTTGTTGTAGGAAAGAGGTCATGAGGTCTAGTCTCCCCACCATCCCCATGGTACCAGAGGGTATGTCATGCCAGTGTCACTGATCACGTGAAAAAATTTAGGGGGACCAATTCCTATAGTCTAAAGAAAAAAAAAAATCAAATATTGCCAACACAGGTTCATGCAGCTTCGTGTAGGAGTTGGAGCTAAATACTAAAAGAGAAATTTTATACTATTTTTAAATCAACTATCATAATGTTAACAAAAAGAGCATCTACAATGTCAGCTTACATAATAGCTATCCATCCAAACAATATGCGTTATCTAAAATGAGGCGGTGTTTAATTAAGTATTAAGACCTTCAAATCTTCCAAATTATCCATTAAATAACATGCTCAAAATAAGAAGAACTACACATTTCTCCAACTATTTTTTAGCTTGATTGAATGGTAGTAGGAAAAAATGATCCATTGGCATAACATCCAATCGAGGCTACAAACACATTGGATCTTGATATTGTGAAGGGCCCCTCCATTGGAAGTAAAAGGAATTGGTGTGTAGTCTATGAGACATTTTTATTGATTCCTTTTAGATGAGTAACATTGATTAGAAGAGAGTTGTATGAGTGACTTAAGATCTAGTATTCACCTGTAGGTGTGGAAATGATTGGGATTAGAAAGTTTTATATAGGGTTGGTTGATGGCATAACACACTACATTTTCTACTTTACACTAAGGGTAAGGTCTCATGGAGGGGGGTTTCCTTAAAAATATCAGCATATGTTGCTTAGCTTTTTTAAGAATATTTTAAAGTTTGTGGTCTCATGGATTTAATCTTGCAATTTTGCTTCAAATTTTAACCTCCAAAATATAAGGAATGATCTGTAGTGTTTTGATAAAAAAATAATAAATAAATGAAAATTCTCTCATTTTTATTTCTTAATAAGAATTTAAAATTTTAGATAAGAGACAAGTGGCATAAAAAAACTCCTAAGTTGTAATGGCAATTTATAGCCCCACCCCAATTTCACCAGCTGAAATATGCATTCCTAAAAGGTAGGGGTTCTTATTTTTTGGAAAAGATACCAATTAATCTCATATGCACAATTTTTTTCTCCCATCACACCTCCGGCTCCATGAAAACAAAAGCTCAATCCCCCCTATAGGACCATATAGTAATCCCCCATATTAGTTATCACCCAGATTTTATACTAACCTTAATTAGGAAGCTTAGGCAAAATAAAATTAATTTCATTAAGAACGTAACTTCCACTACAAACATGATAGAAAAAATTAGATTCACGACTCAATTGATCCACTCTCATATGGATCAAAGCATGTGACAATCCTCATGTGGCCACATCAGCCTATGACATGGTTGTACTCTACTTAAGGGCTACTTGCCCTTGCTCAATTTTCCTTACACTGCACATACTCTAGCCGACCCAATAAAAGATTACCTTATGTATATATTTAATTATTGCAGTCCTATATTCTCAAAAAAAAACTTTTATGTGGGATAAAAGTCCACTCTTCCATCCTTCATAATCAATTTTATTTTTTTACACACTTAGAAACATGAGAATAATATAAGTGTTGTTGAGAAAATATGAATTTTATCGCTGACACTAAGAAAGATGAGAATCTTAAGAGTGTTGAGAAATTATGAATTTTCATCATTAGTATTCAAAAATATGAGAATATTAAGAGTTTTGTAGAGAGAATATATACATATGTATTGGCTAGCACTGATAATTTTAAGAGTGTTATGGAGAAACTATGAATGTGTATCAATGGAATTTAGAAAAATGACAATTTTAAGAATGTTGTTGAGAAACTATAAATTAGTATTAATTACACTCAAAAAATTGAGAGCTACTATATTGTAATATAGTATTTGAGAATAAGGCACTATAATAATTCTTAACTTGAAATATTGACTATCCTTTAATTTTTATATAGGAATCAATGCAAAGTTAAAATTTTAAAGTTGTATGTTGATTGTAAGACGATGAGAATAATAATGAAGAAGATTGGAAAGAAACATATGAACAAGAAGAGGAAATGGATGAAACAATAAGTGTAGCCATTTCACAATAGGTACATTTTTTCAATATCCATCCAAATTTCCAATCACAAAACTAACCTTAGTGATACAAAACAAAAAAAAAAAACATAAACATGCACAAGTTGGATTTACCACTGTTGAAAAGCAGAAGCACAACTATAATTTATAAAAAATGTGAGAAATAGAATATAATTTTCTACTTTCAAATATTCAAAACAAAAACACATATAATCTCTTTTGCACTGCATATACAACATTGCAAAAAAAATGAGTAAGACAATCCATAAGTTATGTATGCTCTGCAATAGTCAAACTTGTGGACAAGTTGGACTTATCGCTATTGAAAAGAAAAAAAAATAATTTAGCTTATCAAACATGTGAGAAATAGAATATCATTTTCTATTCTCAAATATTCAAAACAAAAACACATATAAACTCTTTTCCATTCCATATACAACATTGCCAAAATAATGACTAAGATAATCCATGAGTTATGTATGTTATGCAACACCAAAACTTGTGCACATCAACAGAAGATTAGACTCATTAAAGTGAAGGAGTAGTGTAACTCTAACAAATTCACACACCTAAAAAATAGGTGTCTACTGTACACGATTTTTAATCCCCTATTTTTGGAATTAATTCTTTTCTGAGTAAAAATATTTGGAACATAATTTATGCAAAATAGTATTCTAAACATTTTGACTCACACTAATATAAAATACAATCATCGTAACCATTGAACCTCCTTTCGTTGCAAGTGCTAGTTACATATTTTTGTAAAAGATAAAGAACTAAAATGCAATTTTAGATTTATGCTTCCCTATGACCCTTCACCTTTTCATAGTTAAGATGAAAATTGTGATATTTAATAATAAAAATCTAGTTTACACGTCACTATTTTGCACTCCACAAATGGTGTTGTCCCATAGGGGAACAAATCAATTTGTATAGGGAATGTTCTCTTATAAATACTAAGGACACATCATTACTAAGTATTGTAGTACTTCAAGTTGTCAAAAAATGCAGTGATTTGATTTTTAGTTATTCCTTTAAAAGTGTTGATATATTTTTACATAAAGTTTGTTTTTCAATTGTTTGAAAGGTTTACATATAGTTTTTAATATATAAAATTATTTAAATATCATCATTGTACATTTCTCGTAGGATTTTAAAGGGGAATTTTTTCACAAATATAGGAGGGACTCAAGTCTAGCATATTGTCTATAATTGATTTTCCTACATGTGAGAAATAGAATATCATTTTCTTTTTTCAAATATTCAAAACAAAAACACATATAAACTCTTTAGCACTCCATATAGAACATTGCAAAAACAATGAGTAAGATAATCCATGAGTTTTGCATGCTATGCAACACTCAAACTTGTGCACAGTAACAAAAGATTAGACTCATTAAAGTGAAGGATTAGTGTAACTCTAACAAATGCGGACTCCTAAAAAATAGGAGTCTAATGTACATGATTTTTAATCCCCTCTTTTTGAAATTAATTGATTTTTTGAGTAAAAAAAGTATCGAACATACTTTACGCAAAATAGTATTCTAAACATTTTGACTCACATCAATATAAAAGACAATCTGCATAACCATTACACGTCCTTTCGGTGCAAGTGCTAGTTACATATTTTGGTAAGAGATAAAGAACTAAAATGGAATTTTAGATTTATGCTTCCCTATGACCCTTCACCTTTTCATAGTTAAGATGAAAATTGTGATATATAATAATAAAAATCTAGTTTACATGCCACTATTTTGCACTCCACAAATGGTGTTGTCCCATAGGGGAACAACTCAAGTTGTATCTAGGGAATGTTCTCTGATAAATACTAAGGACACATCATTACTAAGTATTGTAGTACTTCATGTTGTCAAAAAAAATAGTGATTTTATTTTTAGTTATTGCTTTAAAAGTGTATATATATTTTTACATTCAAGTTTTTTTTGCAATTGTTTGAAAGGTTTACATATATTTTTTAATATATATAATTATTTAAATATCATCACTGTACATTTCTCATAGGATTTTAAAGGGGAATTTTTTCACAAATATAGGAGGGACTCAAGTCTAGCATATTGTCTATAATTAATTTTCCTACATGTTCAAAATAGAATATCATTTTCTATTTTCAAATATTCAAAAAAAAAACACATATAAACTATTTTGCACTCCATATACAACATTACAAAAACAATGAGTAAGATGTCGGTGAGTTATCCACAATACCAAGCCTATCTATTAGGAATTCAAAAATATCCTCTGGCAATGCCTTGGTGAAGATGTCAGTAAGTTGCTACTCGGATCTACAATACTAAAGTTCTATCTCACCTTGTTCCACCAATTCCCTTATGAAGTGATATCGAATCTCGATTTGTTTGCTTCCTCCGTGGAAGAATAGATTATTTGTCAGAGCTATTGATGAAACATTGTCATAATGAATAACGGTAATATCATCTTTTCGTTGTTGTAAATCTGCAAGGATCCTCCTCAACCAAATAGCCTGACATGTTGCATTTTTTGTTATGTACTTTTATTTTGTTGTGTTGAGAGAGACAATCGGCTGCTTCTTTGATTCCCATGAGATTGCACCTAATCCCATGTTGAAGACATAGCCTGATGTGCTCTTCCTATCATCAAAATTTTCTTCCCAATCAAGTCTATATGTGAAATCATCCAACTTAAATTCATTTGATGCACCATACATGATGTCATATCTTGTTGTTCCATTGACATACCTCAAGATCCTCTTTCCTGCTTGCCAATGTGTGTCCTTAGGTTCCTCCATGAACCTAGATATCAAGCTTACTACATACATTAAATCATGCCTAGTTGATGTCAAGTACATAAAACTTCCAACCATGCCTTTATAGAGGGTTGGGTTCACTTCCTTATTGTTGTTATTCTTGCACAATTTTAGACCTATTGCTATTGGTGTGGGGGCAGGTTTGTTACATTATGCATTTTAAACCTTCTTTAAAAAAAATCACAGAGTTAGCTTGTGAAATAAAAAATGCCATGCTCTATTTGTTGAACTTCTATCCCAAGGAAATACTTCAACAAACATAGATTTGTCATCTCAAATTCATTTTTCATCACCTCTTTAAAATCAACAATTCTATTGTCACTATTACCAATAAAAATTAGATCATCTACATACAAAACAACAATTAAAATATTACCTTTGGCTGATTTGATGTAAAGTGTGGGCTCACTGCTGCTCTTGTTAAATCCATTGGTCAACAAATAGGAGTCTATTCTGTTGTACCACACCTAAGGTGCTTGTTTTAGCCCATAAAGAGCTTAGTGATAGTAGATTTCCACAATCCATAGAGAATGTTGCAAATTATTTCTGGATTTTGATTGTGTAAGATTTTTTGCATCAATGTTTTGAATCACACTCAATGATCCATCATCAAGATGAAGAGTTGAAAAAGATATGAAAATATTAGTTGTAGACCCAACAAATTTAAAAATGATAAAAGGAAGGTGAGAGAGGGGGGTTAAGGCACAAAACTCAAGGTAAAGGATTAAAAAACTATGACCAAAGAAAAGAGGGGGGAAAGGAAAATAAACCAACTAAAACCAAAGGAAAGATAGGAAGACACCAAGAAACAAAGAAAGAAGAAACACAACTAAATGACAAAAAATAAAGAGAACACCTATAAAAATAAGAAGGGAAGGAGAAAAGAATGGAAAATATGAAATGGAATGGGAGGAAAAGAATGAATATTAATAAACAAATGGATAACAAATGAACAAGAAAAGGAAGGACAAGAAACAAACAAATGGAATGGAAAGGAAACAAGAAAATATAGTGGAATGGAATGGAAATAAAATATGGAATGGAATGGAATGCAAGAAAATAAATGTAGGCAATTATTAAAAAATTAGAACAAAAAGAATACAAGGAAAAACAAACATACAAACACATAAGTAAATGCAATAATAAAGTAAAATCAACATAGAAGCAAACATATATAAGAAAATGAAATTAAAACATAAGAAGCAAAAATCAAAATAAACAAACAAAAATAACAACAAATTGTAACTATGTGTAAAATAGTTACATATTTAAAATAAAAGAACAAATAAATCGAAGCATATATGCAAAAAAGACAAAGGAAATAATTGGAAGAATAAAAGCACTTTATGGAGCCTATACACTTTGTTCTCTTGCCCTAGTACTTCATAGCCAGGTGGTTGCTCCACATATACTTCCTCCTTCAGCACTTTGTTTAAGAAAGCTAACTTTACATCCATTTGAAATACCTTCCATTGACATTGTGTTGCAACTACTATGAATTTCCACACTATTTCCAACCTTGCAACTGGTGCATATGTCTCATCATAATCTATATTGGGTTGTTGTTTGTACCCTTTGACAACAAGCCTTGCTTTGTGTCTTTCAATTTTTCCTTCAGCTATAGACTTGGTCTTATAGACCCACTTCACTCCAATGACTTGTTTACCCTTTGGTAAATCGGTCAACTCCCATGTTGTATTCCTCTCTATAGCATCCAACTCTTCATCCATGGCTTTACACCACTTCTCTTCTTTCACTGCTTCCTCAAAGTGTGTTGATCACTATAGGAGAATAATGTACAAAATTCAAATTCTCATCAAAATTAGCATGTCGTGTGCTGTCATAAATCTCCCTTATACTCTTTTTCTTTCTTGGCATCAATGATGCAAGTGTGGGATCCAAATTTTCTTCTGAGCTATTGCTACTTTGACCTTTGGAGATACTGCTCTACCGAATTCTGGAGCTGCTAGATTGTTGTCTTTGTTCAAAACTGTTGGTATGTTGAACACCTATAGAACTATTGTTCTACTACACATCACTGAAGCTATTGTTTTCTAATTCTCTATGGTATTTTCTCCCTGAGCTACTGCTCTCTCGAGCTCCCCCTATCTTGCTATCATCTGCAACTTCTTCATCATCAAGAGGTATTGTAACTAAAATACCAGTGGTGTCATCCACCATTCCATCCCATGCTTCCTTCTCAATAAATATAAAATCTCTACTGATTATAACATTCTTGGTGATGGGATTGTAGAATTTATAGGATTTTGACTCTTCACTATAGCCTATGAAGATGCATTTTTCTCCTTTGTCATCAAATTTCTGCCTCTTCTCCTTTGGCATGAGTGTGTATGCCACACACCCAAACATCATTAAGTTCTCAACACTCCATTTGTTGTTTGTCCACACCTCTTGTGGAATCCTATCACGGAAAGCCTTTGTGGGGCACCTATTCAGTATATAGACTATTATTGCTGCAACTTCTCCCCAAAATATGTGTGACAGTGCTTTTTCTTTCAACATACTTGTTGTCATATCTTGAATGGTCCTATTTTTCCTCTCAGCCACTCTGTTTTACTGTGGAGTATGCCTAGTTGTGATTTTTTTGTGAATGCCATCATCCGTAAAAAAATTTAGGAATTCTTTGGAGATGTACTCTCCTCCTCTATCTATTCTAAGGTTTTTGAGATAGTGACCACTCTCCTTTTCAACTACTTCCTTAAACCACTTAAACTTCTCAAAGGCTTCTGATTTGTTTTTCAAGAAATATACCCATATTTTTCTATTATAGTCATCTATGAATGTAATGAAATATGTGTTTCCTCCTAATGTGGGTGTTTTCATAGTTCCACACAAATCTGAGTGCACTAATTCTAATGCTTCTTTTTCTCTCCTAGAGTACCTAGATTGGAAAATTTGCCTATGTTGTTTTCCTAAAATGCAAGCCTCACACTTGCCTCACACTTGCCATCGGGTTCTACAATGGATGGTAAACCCCTAACCATTCCTTTCCTATAAAATAAACTCAAAGTTGAAAATCTTAAGTGCCCATACCTTAAATGTCATAGTTTGGATGGGTCTTTGATGATTATCTTGAAATCAAATTGTTGTTTGAAACTATTGACTATTGTCCAGCTGTTGTGAGTGTCGGCAAACAATGTTGTTGTTGTCTGTCTATTGTTTTTGTCACAGACACTATGTGCATCCTAAGAGAAAACATTATGTTTCTCATCATTTGCACTGCAACCATCACTTTCTTGTTTCCTCCTTTATCAAATATCTTACATTCTCCATTCTCCATCAAGATTTTGTAACCATTTTGGACCATTTTTCCAATGCTCAATAGGTTATGTTTTCTATCGGGGGCATAATAGACATCTTGAATTTTTTGTCTTTCACCATTCTTCATTTGGATGCTGACAACACCTTTTCCAATGACGAGAACATTCTCATCATTTCCCATTTTGATTTATGTTTTTATACTATTGTCTATGGAGGAAAAGAATTTCTTGTTACCACTCATGTGGTTTTTGCATCTATTGTCCAAGTACCATACTTCATCATTGCTATGTTCAGCAAGGTTGCAAACAATAAAAACATTTGACTGTTTGTCATTTTCAACTTTTTTTCTCATTTGTTACATTAGCATTTTGACCTCCATGGACATGCTACTTCTTTCTACGCTCACTAGCATAATGGCCATATTTGTGATAGTAATAACACTGCACATTACTTTTTTCAGACCTCTGATTCAAACTGTTGTTCTTCTTCTGGTTCTGGTTTGTTGACTATGAGATGCTCGACTCCTTTGTGCTGTCAGAGCCTCCTCTTCTAGAATTGCTTCTTCCTCTATCTCTTTGACCTCTACTTCTGTTTCTTCCTCTTCCCCAACCTCTTGCATTGGTCTGAGCTTTGAATGCTTGCTCTAGGGAAGGACCAGATCTATTCAACTATTGCTCATGGGTTTGTAGTGAACCTGTCAACTCATCTATAGTCATCTTAGACAAATATTTTTCCTCTTCAATGGCAACAACTGCATAATCAAACTTAGTAGGTAGACTTCTTAGGATTTTCTAAACAATCATTTTCTCTTCCATTGTTTCTCCATTGACTCTCAGCTGATTTATTAGGGTTGAAACCTTAGTGTGATAATCTGAAATGAACTTGTTATCTTTCATTAGTAGAGTCTCAAAATTTCTTCTCAAGAGCTACAACTTAGCTAACCTCACTTTATCAGTCCCCTTGTAACTATTTTTCAATATTTCCCAAGCTTGTTTTGCATAGTTTGATGCTACAATACGTGGGAAAATAGCCTTACTCAAGACTTCCTCAATCAAACTGAGGGCTTTTGCATCCTTCGTTCTTATCTCTTTCAATTAATTCTTTTTGAGGATTTGAAAGGGTTGCATAGGTTGTTGGGTATGTGATATCATTGAACCCATTTGTGACCAACTCCCACAGGTTATTTGCAACTAAGATGGTTCTCATCTTCTTAGCCCATATATCATAATTCTTCCCATCAAAATTTGTTGGCTACTGCCAACCTTTACTGTCACCTCCTGCCATATTTCTCAAATTTAAGAAGACTAAACAATGCCTAGATAACCTAGAGCTTTACCCACAATAAAAAAATTGACTGACTGCCCAGAAAAACAGGGCTTTGATACCACTTGTTGGTAGGCAAGGGAGCAACCACATAGCTTCACTGCTATTACTGGACTAATAAAATAGAAAAATAGCACACGGAGAATGCACAATGACAACAAATGTAAGCAAACTGAAATTGACTTTTCATATATTCCATATTTGCTTCAAAATACAAAAACACAGGGTATATTCTTTGTTTTACATGAACAAAATAAAACTTAAACTAACTTGGACAGATGTCCAATACAAGAGGTGCTACACTCACACCGAAAAAAATAAAATGCTACAATCTTGTAGCTGTAGCTATCAATGTGTTGTAGCACCCCTCCATTTTTGCACTTATGATCGAACAATATTCTTTTATGTATGCTTCATTTCTATTAGCACTCTGACTTTGATACTTGGTTACTTTTGACCACCATCTGATAAGCGATGTAAACATTATATTTTGATGTTATCATTATGGCATGTTTGAATTAGCATAGCAATTATTTAATTTAAGATGCTTTATGCTTTAATTATATTGTTGTTGTTAGACGCATCAGTTTTAAAGCTTGTATTGGTGAAGGGGACAGGATTGTATCAGTTGTTTGCGAGTGCCCTATGATTCTGAGATTTCCGCTTCACGGTGTGTCTTATTATATATATTTGCCCATCCGATATGCTCTTTGTTCACAGGTTAACAGGTACAGGACATCGACTCCACCTGACTTCACAGGTTTGCGCATGTCCATTGACCAACAGTTATCGATTGGGAGATAGTAGCTAGGTTTCCCATGCCAAGTCATCACCCTAGTCATAGTTTGTTGTCGGGTTTAGTAGTTTTGATTTGGCTATTCTGTCCCTGGTTAGCTATTTCACTTAGTATTTTAAAGGCTACTAAATGGTGGGTATGGTTAAAGTGATGATTTAATAGATCTATCTAGTTCCAATGTTGAATATTATGTTATTTCATTGATTATTTTGGTTTAATTAATAAAATCATTTTTTTTGGTTATTGGTTAACTAGGCAATGGTCATAAATTAAATGAAATAGTTATTTTGACATTATTGTATATTTAGATTTAAATTTAAAATGTAAGAGGAAATCATGTTAGATAGTTAAGTTAAATGATAATAAAAATAGAAATGTGTTAAATCTCACTTTTTGGAAATGTGGGATAAAATATACATTCTTTGCAACTTTGGGGATTTTAGTTTTAAATGAAATTATGAAAATTTGAAATATCATTCTTTGAAAGTAAATTGTTTTAAAAATTAAAAAAAAGAAGGAAATATCCTCCAAAAAAAGCTCAATAAATTTAGTGGGTGGGATATTTTTAGGGGTTTGACTAAATTTGGGGAAGCTCTTTGTAAAGAAATGGAATTTCATTTATTTTTCAATTTTTGATTTTTGGTGGAGAGTTTTGTTGTGGCTGATTTTGGAGTTGAAGGAGAGATTGAAACCACCATTGTTGAAATCTTCAAGCTTGGGGAGAAAACACCAGGTTCATCTTCATTTTTGTTTTCCTTTTAAACTAATCTTCAAATTTCCTTTTTTGTTGTTTGAAAACTCTTTGAATGCTTTTTAGATGTAATGAAAACCATGATCTAAATGAATTCAAATCTTACAAACAGCTATTGGATTAGGAAAGAAAACCCAAAACAACAATCACATTGAAAATAGGAGGAAAGCCCACAAAAAAATCTTCATTTCAATTTGATATTTTAAACTCTTGTTGTTTTGCCAAATTTAATCTTGTTCTTGCAAGACATTTGTTGTTCTTTTGCTCAATCTTGAGCTGGAAATGAAAATTTTGGTATATAGTTGTAAATATGCCTGTATATATATACTCATACATATATATACAAATATATTTGGTTTTCAATCTCTTTCAAAAAAAAAATTATGTTTTCAAAATGTACAGGGGACTGCCCTGTTCTGTCACTTTTTTATTGACAGTGGGTTTTTTTTATAAAAAAAATTATATTAAATTTTTTTTTGTTGGTGGAGGGGAGGGCCGAAGCCCAGCACCCCCCATCTTGTATGTATGGGAGGCGTTTCTCCCACACAACACCCCCCATTTGGGAGGGGCTTCCCACACAACACCCCCCATACAAGGGAGGCTATGTGGTAGCCTAGCCACTCCCATTTGGGAGGGGTCCGTGCCCATATGAGGGTGTTATTTTTTAAGTTAAAATTTAAATTCATTTTTTTTAATATTATTTAATAACATATATATTATATAATAATATATATATATATATATATATTATATAATATATATTATATTAGATATATAATATAATATATATTATATATATAATATATATGTTATATGTATATATATAATGTATATATGTATATTTCATATATTTTAAATAAATTATTTTATTGTGTTGAACTGCTTAATTTCAATGTGATTTAGAATTTTAAATATATAAATATATAATAGTATATACATTGAGTATATACTTTTATGTATATATATTTAGTGTATATTGTATCTTTCTATAGAGGAGTTTTAGTTGATTAATTTATTTTAAGTCGAAATAAAGACTAATTTATTTTATCTAAATGTTTTATTTATCAAGTGGTTTTGATTATGGAATATAATTGTGAAACTTAGAGTAGATGATTGGTGTTTAAATACTTCAACGTCGTGAAATGAATTTGGTATATTTGATTGGATAAATGCAAGTAATGGAAACTGAGATTGACTAGATTTAGTAAATCCTAACTTTAGCTTATTTAATTGCTCGAAGTGCTTTTAGTGTTGATTTGTTATTTCTTGAGGTTTGTGAAACTAGAGTAAATGTTTTTAAGTCTTCTAGATAGGGGTTCAATTTTTGTGTTGGGATGTCATTTTGATAGTCAACCTTTGTATTTCTTGGGTAGTGCATCTAATCTTATCCAATTTTTTACCCGGTTATTGTGAACGTGATGTGTGGACTTGATGTCCTGTATAGGAGTCATTCTCCTTAGGTCACACTTGTGTACCCTTGGGTGTGGATTTACTCCACATGTTGTCTTAGAGGAGTGGCTTGCAATAAGGGCCAACACACAAAGTGGTGTCAGGGAAACTCTTTGCAAGTTGGTTAATTCAACGATAACATAATAAACTGGTAGAGGCTTAGGTTGCATCAAACACTTAACAAGATTAATTTTGCCTCGCTCATGGACACAAGGGCTAGTATAGAATTGGGATGAGCTGAGAAGGCCTAGAATGGAAAGATCGTTGTCTTGTCTCTATGAGAGGCAACTAATTTCGCATTGGTTTACATGAGGGGCTGGAAGTCCTTAGAGGTTACGAGGATAACCCAAGATGGGGGCCGAGACCTAGGAAGACTTGCCAGGATATCCCATGTGACATTGTGATGACACTTTTCCTAAGTCAACAGTATGATTGTATTAGTGATGTAAATGATTATTTAACTCTGGAAGAATTGTAACCTTCATGATATGTGATGTGGTACTTGGGTATGTGCAGGATCATGATGGGCCAAAAAGTGGCAATATTATGGGTATTTGTAGGGTATGTGGCTGATGAATTTTTTTATCCAAAATTGATGAAATGAAAAGGGTTTTTAGAGGATATTCTCAGCTTTCCACCAATATAAATTATTCTTTAATTTGAATTTAATAAATAATTATTATTCATTTTCTATTAGAATTACGACTAAAATCCTAATCGATAGGCTGATTGAAAAACATCTATAACTTTCAAACGGTATCAATTTTTTTGAATTTGAAACATGATTCACATTATATGCTTCACATACTATAGGATTAAAAAAATAAAAAAATATATTTCATGAAGTTTTGACCAAGTTAAAGTTGGTCCAAACCTCTGAGGACCCATATTTTTAAAAGTTATCAATAAAAATTCACCATTAATTATTTACTTGGAAAAAAATAACAAAAATAGCATCACATCAGGACATAGATTACTCTACTTACATATATAAAAATCTTATAAAAAATATTATTATTTTATTATGGTTAGGGTGGTCAGACGAACACCTACTTCTTATTTTTTCCCTGAAATTTAAGTACTACTGCATTGAAATTTCAAATTTTCACCAAATAGATTTTATTTATTTTTCAATAAACCTAGTAGTTTAGAAAATACATTCAATTTTCTACAGATTCTATTCTTACATATTTTTGAAATAATATAGATAACTTATTCAAATTTTTACGTCAAGTTGCCTAACACTGATTTTTCTGAATTTTTTGCCACTTAAGGGCCTATTTTTTCTATGATGATCCTGCAAATACCCACTTGTATTTATTTTGTATCAGTTTTGTGTAGCCTATATCTAGAGGTAGATGGTCTTGCCTAGGAATCCTTGTTACTATCTCCTAGCACGGCGGGTAAGCTTTTGGGTATCACATGGTTGGGTGGAACATGCATCTTAATCCGTTGGGTCAACTTTTGTTTGTGTGGACGAGATTTCTAGATGGAGAGCTTGTGGGATCCAGTTCTTCTTGCTTTATTCTTTCAGTTATTAATGTAATTTAAATACTCCTCTTTGTATTAAGGTGGAAGTTGTATATTGTAATCCTTATATTTTGGAAGTATCTCATTCGAGGAATGAGTGTTGTAACCATATTGTAAAGTATATTATTGGGATCATGTGGAATTCTTATGTCTCTAATTTAATTTCATCTTGGATGGAATGTATGCACATTAATTTGTTAAACAATTAAATGTAATGGTTTTAATTCATGTTTCTTATTTGGGTTGAAGTAAATTTAGTCTCGTAACCTTAGGGGTTGTTGGCATTGTGTAGAGAACTTTCATGCTTTTTGTACTTTAAAAAAAATAAAAAATTATTGCATTTGTGTTGTTAATTGCAACTTCCCCTAGGGTTGCATGGCAGGGTGTTACATGTGTTGTGCCTGATAAACATTCCTTTTATGTTGTTGTTGTTTCCTGTTCTATGTTGAACATTCTCTACTTCATCCGTTGTTGTAGGGTCTTCACTCCAATACAAAACTAACTTCTACTAACTCCAACAATTGCAACAGTTTTCTTATTT
>VDFB02056389.1:0-63463 GCA_007258455.2 Sequoia sempervirens
CAAAAATTCATGAAGTTGTTTGAATCTTACACTTTCCTCTTGCAAAAGTTGTTGAAGGATAAGATCATAACTTTGCCACCCCCTAAGCTTGTTAGGGAACCCTATCCTAATTGGTACAATGGGAGTGCTTACTATCAGTACCATCACGTTAATGGACATGATACTAAATGTTGTATGCGATTGTGTCATGAGATACAAGATCGCATCAAGGATGGTAGCATTCATCTCGATGGGAATAGACAAAACACTAACAAATCAATGGAAAAAGCTAAAAGTGAATTGTAGTTATACACCGACCCATTTCCATCACATTCTGCCAACATGATTATTGATCCCACTGATTATGTTCCTCAACCCGAGGCCTATGTGAACATGGTCATAGTAACTTATACTATTCCACCTGCACCCGATTCACTGGATATTACATTTACAACACAAGATCTTATACCCTTAAACAACAAACCTTCACCTCTTTACATTCCCAATTGTGTCAATGGTAACATTGTGATGGGAGTCCTGATATACATCGTAAGTTGTGAGAATGTTATTACCGAAGAAACATTAGTATTGAACTCATTGTAAAAATAAAAGTATGGAGAAACAAAATCTACCATTTGTACCCACGATGGTATGAGTCTTAAACCTTATGGCTCGGCCACTTTGTCCGTTCTAGTTGGACCTAGGACTATTGACACAGTCTTCGATGCTATTCCAGAGTCAGACCTATTCAGAGTGAAGCTAGGCATTCCTTGGTTGGCTTCCATGAATGGGATTGCATCTGTTATTCATAAGTGCTTAAAGTTTTCCCATGAAGGTGTCATGCATGTAGTGCATGATACTGGATATCAACCTTTGGTATCTCATGGTGGATATTCACTGGATCACTTTTGGCCCTCCCCAGTTTGTCCACTTCCTCTGAGAATAGACCTACTTTACAAGAACTATGTGAAGTACAAAATTGGGGGCAAAGGGGAGCCAAAGCTAACCCTTCTTGCAATAAAAAAATCAGTTGCCTCCTCTTCCCAAGATGAGAAGGACCCTGTGCTTATGACTACTCCTCCAAGAAAGAAAGAGGAGTCCACGCCGGTCCTTTCTCCTCCCTGTAAAGGTAAAGAGAAGGCTATACCATCTGCTCCCTTTTCCCCAAAGGAGGAGAAGCCCATAATGGCTCCCTCTCCTTCTCGTAAAGGTAAAGAGAAAATGACCTTTTCCCGAACTACCCCATCCTCTCCCCTTTCTTGGGAAGAGTACTGGATGAGAAATTCTAATGGCTATCCTTTGAGTCCAATGATTCCTCCTTAGTGTAGGCCCAAGATTAGAGTCTCGGACCTTCCTAATGAATTTCTTGGACCATGGTACTACTTATATGACATAAAGAAAGGTTCTCGCAGAGAATTTGATTTGCGACCTCCTACTGCTCTTGCTCCTAAACTAGTGAGTGGAAAGAGGCCTATTGTTGAGGCTCTCGAGTTGACTCCTCCCCTAACTCCTCAGCCTGTTCCCCCTACTCTTGTACAGGATCTCGTTCCTCCACCCGAAACTACCATAGTGGACATTCCTATGGTCGAGCAGGTACCCCCCGTCCCTTCACAACCTCTGGTTTCTAACTCCAAGAGCCGTAGAAACTTCCTTACACATGAGCACAAGTGTTGGTCAAAGGATCTCCTAGCTGAGTAGGCCACCTCACAGTAGAAGGAGGAAGAAATGATGGCTCCTATTTTAGGACCTCCTGCCACATCTCCTTCCTCCCTCCCTACTATTTCTCTTCAACCTGATTCGCTCTCAACTTCCATTGCAAGAACAAATGCGCCTAACCCTAGACGAGTACAAGTGTTTATTGCTCCTTCAATGGAGTCACCTTTGTTGATGTTTGTCTTAGATATTTAGCCCTTCCCTAAGCTCATGGACATGGTTAACACTTTGTTCAAGTTGGCTATGGATCTATCCTCCTCTTCCTATGTGCCCCTAGCTTCGTCTATGGGGATTTCATCTCCTCCCACGAAGAAAGAGGTAGAGGTTGGTCCTTCCGAAAAAGTAGGACGTAAGAGGAATCCACCTTCTTCACAAGGTGGTCCCGTGATGACTTGTTGTGTCCTTGTGAAAGAACTAGTCCCAGCTTCCCCTGAGTTTTTCACCGCTCTCGAGTCATTCAATGAGCTTAACGATTAATCTTAGGCACAACTTGTGCCATCCACTAAGAATAAGCATGATGCTCCCATGGGATACATGTTTAATTCCATGGATGAAGTCCCAGCCCTGTCAATGATTTTCACAAAATCGTTGACTTTAACTCCACAACAGCTTGGTGGAGAGGACCTTAAGGGGCCCTCTTCCTTGGCCCTTGTTATGGGAGAGCCGGATGCTCCTCTTCTTAACATTCCACCCTTGCAAGCTCATCCTCCTTCCCCTTATGAGGATCTAGATTGGGAAGCAGATGACCTCCTGGATGATCAGTGTTAGGAGGAGGTCCCCTTTTCTTGATCTTGTGTGTGTGTGTGTGTTTTGTGATGTTTCCCCCCGTACTCGTGCTATATGTGTCTGGATGACCCTCATCACCCCTGTTGGTGCTTGGATACAAGCATGGTTTTGTGATGTAAACCTTCTTCTATTTGTACCATAATTCTTCCATGTTTGTAATTGATTTTTGATAAATTGGGGATGATGCAAAGTGTTGGGGGTATTTAGGCTTCCCTTCCATGTTGACCCAATTTTTTATTTTTACTTTTTTTTTCGTGCATTCTTCTTGATCTGGTTGGGGATTGATGATCTTTCACCTTGCATTATGGTTACCTATTATTATATGATCTTGGATAGATCTGACCCTGCTAAACCAGATCCCCCTGTGCCCTTTATTTATTATTTTCTTTTCTCTTTCGTTTTCCTTTTATCTTTCTCTCTTCTTTGCTTGAGTTTTCCCTCCTATGTGTGACAACGTTCTCCTCTTTAGCACTTCAATTTTTAGAAAGTGAATTTGTTGCCAATGAATCTTTTCTTGAGAATGTTTACAACATTTTCTTTAAAATTGCATTCTCAACTTGGAAACCTAACAGAACATGTTTCCTTCATCATGGGTTCATAAAGAAAGAACTTGAAGACCTTCCTCTGAAGTGGGAACTACTTTGACTTCCCCTCACATGGGGGCATGATATTCCTTTCAAATTCCTTGATAAAGTGAACATTTTCGAAAGGATCCCTTGATGACGAATCACTCTAGCTGAACAGTCACTTTTGAATTGTGCGTCCCTTGAGTGGACCCCTCTCCTTTTGAAGGGTTCCCGTGGGACCCCTTTGAAATTTTTTTAGTCTACATCACTAGTTGCTTTTTGACATGCTCTATCTGTAGGTAAATGTGTCGCCGCTTTAGAAAATCTCTATATGTGGGTAGACATGTCACCGCTTTAGACACGCTCTATCTATGGGTAGATGTGTTGTCGCTTTAGACATGCTCTATCTACGAGTAGACCTGTCGTCGCTTCAGACATGCTCTATCTGGGAGTAGACATGTCGTTGCTTCTTGACTCTATGAAGTCCGCTTCCGTGGGGCTTCCTCCATGCGAGAGAACTTGGGAGTTGCCTCCTTGTAGGCCCACGGGCTTGTAAGATGCTTTGTTCCAATTCCATAGTTCTGAGCAACTATGGAGTCCTTTGCATCTTTTGCAACTTCGGTTATGCCAGATCGAGTACTGCTTCCTTGACAGCTCAGGTATACTTTTCTAACCCCACTTTTTTCTTGATCTACTTTACTGAGCACTCATCAATAGTCATGCTCACTAAAAGGGGGGGAAAATGTATAAGATTGAATTTTCACCCTAGGCTCAATTCCCCTTTTTTCCTTTATACACTTTAGAAAACCAAATTTGGAGGCTTAAATTTACTTAAGCCCGTTGTTGGTAGTCCACATGGAGCCTATTTTGTGTGTTGATGGAGACGTTTCTATTAGGGACACTCACGCGACATGCAGACATCTGTATGGCGTGCTTACGTCCTTGGAAAATTCTTGTAGCTGAGCCAGCAATGCATTACTCTTCCCATTAGTAGTGAAGTTGTAACGCCTCCTTTGGCCGACTGACCCAAATATGGCCATTTTCATCTTCATTCCTTCATATTCATTCTTCCAATTTGCATCCAACTCTACACAACTTCACTTGAACTCTTGAACAGATTAAGCTTCCATACTCTCACTCTCACAAGCTCACCTTCACTCACTTCCAAGCATTCCAAGCATTCTATTGTAGCAACATCACATTCCATCAACTTGGTAGAGCACATTTGGGACCATGCCATATGCAACAGAGGCTTGAGTTCCTCTCATTTTCTCCCCCAAGTAGCCTTGAGTGCTCTTGGTGGAGGTGGTAAGCTTCCCTCTCCTCTCCTCTATCATTTGGTGAATAGCATAGTACTACATTGTAGTGTTTGTGTTTTAATTACATCGCTTCTTTATCTCATTCTTTTGGTTGTATGTGGTGGTGGAAACACCTAAACGAGGGTCTGATTGAGGTAGGCCCCTATACAGCCCCCCAATATTTTCCCTTCTTGTTGTGTGTAGGTGTGCAAGCTCTTGGAGAATCAACTCGTGAACGAGTTCATTGGTGAGATTCTCCTCATCTTTATCACTCTTGCTTATTTACTTTATCATATTAGAGATTATATAATTTACTTAGTTCTTTCATTTTGGCCCTTTAGTTAGCTTGTTGGGCCGTTAGCTAGTTTTTAGTGACTTAACCTCATTTTTATTGTTGTCTGGCCATATAGATAACAACACACTTTTGAGACGCCAGCGCATCGTGTAATAGAGGCTTGAGTTCCTCTCATTTTCTCCCCCAAGTAGCCATGAGTGCTCTTGGTGGAGGTGGTAAGCTTCCCTCTCCTCTCCTATATCATTTGGTGAATAGCATAGTACTACATTGTAGTGTTTTTGTTTTCATTACATTGCTTCTTTATCTCATTCTTTTGACTGTCTGTGGCGGTGGAAACACCTAAACAGGGGTCTAATTGAGGTAGGCCCCTATACAGGCCCCCAATATTTTCCCTTCTTGTTGTGTGTAGGTGTGCAAGCTCTTGGAGAATCAACTGGCGAACGAGTTCATTGGTGAGATTCTCCTCATCTTTATCACTCTTTCTTATTTACTTTATCATATTAGAGATTATATAATTTACTTAGTTCAGTCATTTTGGCCCTTTAGTTAGCTTGTTGGGCCATTAGCTAGTTTTTAGTGACTTAACCTCGTTTTTATTGTTGTCTGGCCATATAGACAACAACACACTTTTGAGACGCCAACGCATCGTGTTGTCATCCAAAGTCTGCACTTTTGTCCTCGGACAAGGAGCTTTCTGAGATGAAGTGTTAAACCTAGAAACTAGCTCGCCTAGCCTCTTTCTGCATTTTGGGTCTATTGAGTAGTTGAGAGGCCCTACGGTCCTTGTTACCCTCGCCTTACATACCCTAAACACTATACTTAGATGAGGTAAGTTAGGGAATCCTCTCGCGTCTTGATCTTCCATGACCTGAGGTCTTGCACGCAATGGTCCCCCTCTCTTACACAATTATATCAAGGGAAAGGAGAATCGAGTTGTCAATGCCCTAAGTCGTAGGAAGCATATCCCCTTGATGATATCGATCCAAACTAACTTCAAAGGTCAAGTGTTGCAAGAATCCAAGGGTGATGATTTTTATGAACAATTCAAACAAGCACTCTCAGATAAACCATAAGATCAAAGGTATGAAGGATATCACCTTGAACCTAATGGTTTATTGAGGTTTAAGGGAAGGATTTATGTACCTAACTTTGGTGAATTAATGAACTTGGTATGGAAATAAGTTTATAATGCACCATATTCCAAACATCCTGGTGTAATGAAGATGTTGGATGATGTAAATTCATTGTATTTTTGGAAGGGAATGAAAGGGGATATTGTGATATTTGTAGCAAGCTGATTAGAATGTCAAAAAGTGAAGGTAGAGCATCATCACCCTATAGGTATTTTGTATCCTCATGAATTTCTAGAAAGTAAATGGAAATTCATTAGCATGGATTTTGTGCAAGGACTTCCAATGTCAAGGAATAAGCACAATGCCATTCTAGTAGTGGTGGACAAGCTTACAAAGGTGGATCACTTTATACCAGGGAATTTGACTGATGGAGCTCTTGTAATAGCTCAAAATTTTATTCAAGTGGTATTTAGATTGCATGGGATTCTTGAAAATATTATTTCTAATAGGGATGCTCATGTAACATCTAAATTTTGGAAAACCTTGTTTTATTCACTTGGGACTCAACTGAACATAAGTTCATCATATCATCCAAAAATAGATGGAAAAATTGAAAGGGTAAACCAAGTGTTAGAGGATCTACTAAGGATGTATTATATGGATCAACAATACAAATGGGAGGATTACCTACCTTTAGTTGAGTTTGCATATAAAAAATATTATCATTTTGCAATCAAGATGGATTTGTTTGAAGCATTGTATGGAAGAAAGTGTTGAACTCCTATAAGCTAGGATAAGTTAGAGGATAAGATAAGCCTTGGGCCAGAAATATTATCAGAAATGGAGGATCAAGTTGGAATTATCAAGTGAAAAGGATAGAAAAAGCTAATGATAGGTAAAATCTAGTTATGCAAATTCCAAATAGGTACCCAAAAATTTCTTAGTAGGAGAGAAGGTTTTGTTAAGAGTCAAACCTCACAAGAGTTCTATAAAGTTTGGAAAGTCATCCAAACTAGCTCCACACTATGTAGGTCCTTTTGAGGTTCTCGAGGAAGTCAACCCTATTGTGTATAGAATTTATTTTCCACTAGCTCTTTCCAAGATGCATAATGTCTTTCATGTCCCATACCTAAGAAGTACATACCAGGTGATAACCATGTTATTGATTGGAATTCTTTATAGGTACATGACCTAGGAGTGGTAACCATCAAGCCTCTTAGGGTGCTTAGAACACATAAGCTTCACTTATTAATAGAGAGGTTCTACAATGCAAGGTCCAGTGGGATTAGTATGCAGAAGATTCTGCCACTTGGGAAGACTATGCTAAAATAAAGCAAAAGTTTCCACAAGTCTTGCTAGATTTTGAAAACTCCTAAAAAATGATGTTTTGTGAAGTTTTTATGTTTTATATTATGTCCATGTTTGATACTTAATAATCATCGAGGAAGATGATTCACAAGGGGGAAATATGTTACACCCCACATGTTATTACCTATTTACTATTACCTTGTTTGGTTAAAATGCTTTAATATATGAGTGTTTTGTAAATGAATCTTGATGGAAATATGATGAATGAATGCATTTTTATAATAATTTTGACGATGAAATATATGATGCATATTATTGTATTGTTATCGTCTAACTACTACGATGTACTAAGTTGAATGTAGGAAGAGGTTCAAACCTCTGGAAGAGAGGGGAAGTATCACTCAAGAGAATAACTTGGTTTGGTAACCCTTAATGATCCTAACTAAGCATACACACACTCACATCCTAGTTGGTTTAAGTTGAGTCAAGTTAATTTGGGTAAATGGTAAGTGATCTTCAGTTTTGGTCATGAATGTTTACGTTGGTTTATGATCTTGTTCTAAGAATGTTTTGTTTGGGAAATGATATGAAGTTTTTATGTTGAGTGAAAGTTCTTCCTTCTGTGTTCATATTTATATCGATGAGGTATACATATAAAATGTATATATATGTATATGTGTGTGTGTTTACGATAAACTCATATGCATGGGAATATCGAGTGGACGAAGGTGACATATATATATACACTTTGTGTATATATGTCAATTGATGAAATGAAAGTATATGTGTTTATATAAAGATATTAAAATAATGTTATATATATACATATATATTAGTATACGTATATATTTGTGTATATATAATTATTATTTGACATATGTTTTTATATTTATTAATTGGCTAGTAAAGCATTTGGTAATCATGAAATTATAAAATATATATTAATATATATATATACATACATATATGTATGTATGTATTAAAGAAATAATATATATATATATATATTAGATATATAGAATATATATAATGTTAAAGTATTTTCAAATATATAAAGCACATTAATATAGCATAGAAGTTGATAAGTTTAAAGCACTTTAAGTAATGCCTAACACATTATAATGTTGTCATATGTAAATGTTGTGGCTAAGTTTATAATCTGCGTATAGCAAACTTAGAATAAGTCAATAAAGACTTCTAAAACCACACAAGGTAATATGAAAATAGTTTTTATGTTGTAAGAGGAATAAAGGCATATTTAACAATGTTGAAATGGTCTTTGACTATGCTATATAAAGGGGTACTAATGGGTAAAAGCACAAAGTTGTGTCACACTTTCGGGCAACTAAATAGTTCTGAGTGAATATTTTGACCTAAATAGTTTTGGTCGAAATAATTTCACCTGAAACCGCATGGCCTAAATGTGGCACATAGAGTTTCAAGCAAAACCCTTTCGCCCAAAACTCAAAAATTTGAAAAAATTTGAATTTTTTGCTTTGTTGCACTGAAATGTGGCTTATTTTATGTGAGGGGTTTTGGTAGAAAGGGTTTCGATGTGGCATCCTAGTTGGCAACCAACTCAACTTTTTTCAGAATAATCTGAAACTTTCAACTTCAACTAAGTATTTAAATTCAGTCAGAATAATGTTTAAAAATAAATAAAAATACCCTTTTGTAGAGCTCAGAGTGGTGAATCTGAATTTGTAATTTTTTTAATATTTTGATTAGTTTTAATATATTTTATTTTTAAAATAATGCAAGTAGATTGTTAAAGTTTAATAAGAGGTTGATTTGAAATTTAAAAAAAATAGTAAAACATATTTAAAAAATTGAAAAATATATGGTGCACTAGAGGAGAGAGTCCTCTTCAAAAGGGTATAATTTGTTTTTTGAAAATGAAAAAAAAAAGACAATAGTTGACGTCCAATGAAAACTGTCAAATTTTGACAAGTTTGACTTTAAAATGTTATTGCGAGAGAAATATACATCAAAATTTCAAAAATAAATAAATCCATGCACTAGATATTGAAATTACCTGTTTGGGAAAAAAATTAGGGGAAAATGAATTATTTTTCCATTTGTTTCTTGACATCAAGTGAATGTCACTTTTTCCTAAAATTTTTAGCATTCCAAAATCTGCTTTAAATTGATAAAAAAATAATCAACACGATTTTTAAAAAATCTGAAAAATTACAAGATTAAACTTCATCAATATTTCTACCTTTCATTATTTTACATCATTTTGAAATTCAAAACATAAAGACCACTTTTATGTGGTTGAAGTTCAGAATTTTTTATGTTGTTGATCAATTCATTTATAAAGTGTGACACAAGTTTGTGCGTTTACCCTAATATATGAATATGTGGCACCAAAATTTGTAGAAAGAAAAAACTAGTAGAAGTCTAAACTCATGCCATGTACAGGTATACAATTATGATAAATGTAAAACTTAGTCAATGTGATGTTGGCAAAAATATAAAAAGGTTGTCAACTTGGAAACCAAGTAGGAAACCTACTGAAAGGAATTTTTGTCCCTTGACTCAATAAAAGAGTCATGTTGTATCATGAACTAAGTCAACTCAACCACTGGGAATGTGAGGACTATCATACATGTGTTGCAATCTAAGAGTTTAATTAGCTAAGTCGTTGCATGGGAGTAGAAAGGTGGTAGAATTGTAGCCTTTGGATGCTCAAAATTTTAGTATATATAGAGGTGCTCTCTCTACCATTTGTTACACTTTTCATTCTAATTTCTCCATTACTATTCTACTATATTTTTTGTGCAAATGTGTTAGAGAGCTTGAGAGTTAGTGAGTTTCTTTGTTATTTTACATTTGTAATTGTTGAGAGAATTGGGAAGAGGCTAGAAGTGGGAATTGGGTTGATCTTACAGGAAGTAGCAAGTGGGCTTGTGGAATTGAGCTAGGAAGGAAGAATTATCAGTTGGAGATTTTGTACATGAATTGTAATTTATATTCCCTTATTATTGGGTTGAAATGTTATATGCTTATGGTTGTCTTGTTTGGAAAGGGTTGATTTTAATGTGTGTTATAATGCTTGGATAAGCTTGCATGTTTTTGGTTGTTACTTGCTTTGGTGGAACCTATCTTTTGGGTCAATACTTTTATATACCTTATATATGGGAATTTATATGATTGTGATTATATTTATACTTTATGTAGTTATCAATAATATATGTAGATTGTCAATACTATTAGTATGTAGCATGAAATGTTTAGATGCTTTGAATTAATTTGGTAGTTATGTCATTTTAAACATGAGTTATTAGCTGGTTAGGGTTAGAATATTCCATGGGAAAGGGGGTAACCTATGTATAGAGTATGAATGGTTAAAACCAAATCGAGCTAGGAAGGTGGGTGAGCGCGTGACCTCCACTCTAAATTCTAGGTGATGAATACTTTGGCCAAAGTAGTGTAAGTAGCCACTGTTTACACTATCAATTCACTATGATCCGAGTTTGCATACTAGGTCAGGATTGTTATACATGTAGGTTGTAGCCACTGTATGGAATCTCTAGATATGGAGGACACAACACCATGCTCAGAAAAGGATAGAATTATGAGGTTACCAAACCAATCTTTTCATTAAAGGGTAAGGCCACCTTACCATTTTGGTATGTGTGTGGTGGGTTGTATTAAGTCCATGGTTGGTGGAAAATTTCTTGACTGATGCTTCTCCTCATGCATTTGGTGGCCAATATTTGAGGAAGGACATTGAGACCATTTTCATTTCTATTTCAGTAAGCTTGTTGAAGCTATGTATGTTGTCATGTATTCATCTCTATGGAAAATTATAAATTATGAGAAATTATGTCATCTTGAAATTATGTAATGTGAAATCATTACTTGTGAACTAATGAAATGATTCTTTGATTATATGTAATGAGAAAGTTTGGAATTTTTTGTTTCAAATGTGCATTATTTATTCAAAAGAAGATAATTTTTTTAATGTTTGTAACATGTTTTAATATATTGTTCACTTGTGGGTAAAACATACTAAAAATTACTAAGTAGAATAATGGGTGCATGTTACAAATTGAGATAGAGAGAAATAGAGGGAGAGAGGGAGGGAGAGGGGAAAGAGAGAGGGGGGATAGAGAGCTAGAGAGGGATAGTAAGATAAATTGTGTGTGAGAGGAGAGAGAGAGAGAGACATAAATAAATGGGGATAGATAAAAAAATATAGAGGGATAGAGAGAGGGAGAGGGAGAGGGAGAGGGAGAGAGAGGGAGAATAAATAAAGATAGAGGGATAGAGAGATAGAGAGGGAGAGGGAGAGAGATGGAGAAAGGGTGAGAGAGAGAGATAAAAAAATTAGAGAGAGAGAGAGAGAGAAAAACATATAGAAATTTGGTGAGATAGAGATATAGATAGATAGAAGGAGAGGGAGAGGGGGAGGGTGAGAGATATGGAGAGACAAAGTGTAATGTGCCCTTTCTAGTGGAAGCACTTAAACTTGAATCTTGCATTCAAAGTGTTTCTCAAAGAGACATTAGAAGTGTTAAAGATCAATGAGTTTCAGTGATAATGTCTAATAAGATCAAAGATGATATAGATATTTCATTCTTGTCAAAGGATTATTTATTTCCTTCACTATGAGTGATTCTTCTATAATATACTTCATAAGTACATTAGGGTAGATATTAACATCTTTCAAGATCCCAAAGATGGAATTCTATTATACCATTTATCATCATAGTGAATGAATAGTCATTATTACTTATAAGGCTCAATAATTGTTACACATAATTATTGGATAATTGTAAATAATATATATATAATGATCTATAAAAAATTAAGAATGTGAATATAAATATATATGAATTTTTGAATCTATCCTAGATAGAAAGACATTGGGTATGTGTAGGATCATCATGGAAAACATAGGCCCTTAAGTGGCAAAAAATTCAAAAAAATCAGAGTTAGGCAACTTGACGTAAAAAATTGAATAAGTTATCTATATTATTTCAAAATATGTAAGAATAGAATATGTAGAAAATTGAATGTAGTTTTTAAACTACTAGGTTTTTAATCTATTTGATGAAAATTTGAAATTTCAATGTAGTAGTACTTAAATTTTAGGGAAAAAATAAGTAGGTGTCTATCTGACCACCCTAACCACAATAAAATGATAAAAAAATTAATTAGATTTTAGATATAAGTAGAGAACTCATGTCCTAATGTGATACACATTTTTTTGTAATTTTTTTCCAAGTAAATAACTAATTATGAATTTTTTTATTACAACTTTTAAAAAATATAAAAACTCGTATGTCTGACCACCTTAACTTGAAAAAAATTAAAGAATTTTTTTTTTTTTTAGTCCTACAGTATGTGAAGCATAGAATGTGATGCATGTTTCATATTCAAAAAATGTGATACCATTTGAAAGCTATAGATGTTTTTCAATCAACCTATCAATTAGGACTTTAGTCGTAATTCAAATAGAAAATGAATAATAATTATTTATTAAATTCAAAGTAAAGTATAATTTATATTGGTGGAAAGCTGAGAATCTCCTTTAAAAATCTTTTTTGTTTCATCAATTTTGGGTAAAAAAAAGTCGTCAGCCACATACCCTACACATACCCATCATATCGCCACTTTTTGGCCCATCATGATCCTACACATATACCCCATAAAAGTAAACTATAATAAAAAATCAATAATAATAAGGAATACTAATAAACAATAATTAATAATAAAATATGATAATGTTCCTATTACCCCTAATCTTTATAATTTCCTGATTATGCTACAACAATAGTACTTACATTCGTTTCCAAATTCTCACTACACTATAATTGAAAATAAAATAGTGAAAACAATTACAAATCCTACTCTACATATTTATGCCAAAATTATATATAATAATCAGCAAGCCTACTTTATGCTAAGGCAATTCATAGCTCACAATAATCAGATTATTTTCTGAGTACCACAATATATTCTCATTCCATATATGATTCCTTGTTCGATGCCTCTTGGAATGATAACCTCTTTCCTTATATAGCCAATCAAGCATTGTGTTGGGATGTGCCTTTTTTCCTCTACTCCTTAGGAACCAATGTGATGTTTGACTTGTTTTGAGTGCTCTTACTTATCATTTTCTACGTTTGGTTATGTGGGAGTCAGTTCCCATAATATGTGTACTCTTTATTTTGTATCTTATTTAATATATTTTATTTAGTATTTTATTTTATTTTGTATTTATTTAGTATGTTTTTTCTTTATATTATAATGTTTTGGCAGTTCTAGTCTATTATGATTTGGATAATAGTGATTAGATTAATATTATATTTATAATTATAATAGTATTAATGGTAATTATAATTATTTTTATAATTATAATCACTCATGTTTCCAAGATTTTGACATTTATTTGCATTTGGTCTTTACACTTTTTGGGGGACATGACAAAGAGCCCAATGAATGAAGACAGAGGGGGGAGAGAGATCAAGAGAGAGAAAGGACAAAGAGATATAAACAGATAAAGGGAGAGGTTGAGATAGATAGATAGAGGAGGGGGAGAGACATATAGAGATAGTGAGATATATATGTAATCTAAAACACTATACATGTACATGGAAACTAACCATTCCCATATCTTATTCATTCTCTCTTGCACTCTTCCAAAAAATCCTCCAAGGAATTATTATCTCCTCTACCTTTCAACTATCTCGTATTGTTAAAACCTACAAAATATCCACTATAAATCTCACCCTAAAATTCTCTCTTATATCTAATAGGATTTTCTATCTCAAGATTGAAATTTCATTGTTGTAGAAATATTCTTCAACCTACAAATCTCTCTTGAATTAGCTCCTTGTTCAGTAAATATTTACATCTACATATATCCTTCATTGCTCAATAACATGCATTAACACCAAACACATCATTGGATTATTTAGTATCTCCAAATCCTTTCACACACCATCAAAACTCGCACATGGTGTTAACATATACCAAATTTTAGATACTACTATGGAGTGCAAAGCACATACTAAACATGGGATAGACTAAGGGGTGATCCCACAATAGTGGTTTACGATTTTTGGCCAAACTGGACATTGAAATAGTTTTTTTAACTAAATCTTCACTTTCAGGCACCTATAGCAGCTAAATCGCGAGGAATTTGAAGATGATGCAAACTAGAGTTTCGTGAAATTTTGTCTATAGATTCTAAATATATTTTTGTCAAAAATTTTGGAATTAGATTGCATTTCTTTTTCCATCTCCCTTAAAAACTAGTTTTTTTTAGAAAACAACATTTTTAAAAAGTGACACTCACCGTATAAGGAATAATTTTTTTTCCATGAAGGATAAAATTCTAATCCTTTCGAATTTAGATTTTTAACTCCACTATCTAGTGCTTCCAGTTGGTTAGATAGTTTTTTATTGAATATTTTTTCTTTAATCAAGTTTTGAAGTCAAACGAATTACAATTCAGACATAGCGCGATCGTATAATGCGTAACTTTTTTTGTATGTATTGTAATTAAATTTTTTTTGTTAGATCAAGGACTTCAATATTTGGTTCACTCATATTTTTCAAAAAAAAAAATGACAATCTTCTATTTTTCCACATGTGCAGAATAGAGAGTTTGATTTTCAGTGAAAAACCTACCTTCACAAGGAATAAAAAATATATATAATAATAAAATTAAACATATTTTAAAAAATTATATTTTTGGGAAGCTTATAATAAGGAATACATACTTACAAAAAATAAATTTTAAATAAATTCATTTGATCCCCCAAAAGGTAAATCAAAAGTTGTTTTTTATCAGCATTTTGATAGGTGTAAAGGAGACTTCGTTATAAGTATGGTTTAAAACTAGCAGGGTTTGTAGCAAGAATGGATGTTGCTAGATTAGTCTTGTCTTTAGCTACTGAAAATGGATAGACGATTTATCTAATGGATGTTAAAAGTGCATTTTAGAATGATTATATTGATAAAAAGGTTTATGTTTCTCAATGTTAAGGTTTTGAAATACTTTCCAAATAACATTTCATTTATAGGTTGAAGAAGACCTTGTATGATCTAAAATAGTCACTCAAGGCAATTCTAGAATTGACTCCTACCTTCAACACAAAGGTTTTATAAAGATTCCATCTTAAATCCTAATATTTATATCAAAAAATTTGGTGAGGATATTTTCATTTTTAGTTGATAGGATACATATAGTGTGAAATTTGAGCCTGAAACAAATAGATTATGCTTGCAAACCACTGTTGATTCATTAGAAAACAAGTTTTGGTTGTTGTTTAATGGTAACCCAACTTCCATTTAATGGTAAAAGCCTCCAAAATCTCACTTATCACATAAAAATCATATATAAATATTAATTTTCTAACTAGATGGAAACATTTTATAATTTCCATTTGCAATTTTTTTGTCAATTTGATGACAACTTTGTTTTTTCATTTGCATTTCTTTATGTTTTAAATCTATATGCAAATATTTCAAAATCGGATAATACTTAATTTCTTTAAGGAAAAAATCTAGATTTGTCTAAATTTATTATGTTGAAGGCATTCCCTATACGACATTACCAGTTGAATTTAATGATTGATGGTTGAGAATGTGGTAGAATGATGGTTGACCATTGAAAAAGATCTCATTGTTCAATCAATCCAATATAAAATAAATCAAAATAATGTTAATAAATAAACATTTTATACAAAGAAAGAAAGCAAAGAATGAGATATTCTTTCTACATTTCCACTAGAAAATATGTTTTATGTTCATATTATAAAGGTCAAAATGAAAAAAAGAAAAAAACCATAATTATTATATTTTACAAATTAAATGGAAAGTAAGATAAGGCTGAGTAGTGAGCAACTTCTACAACTACCAGCCACACTCATTTCCCATCTTCCTAGGCTCCATGTTCCTTGACGCTCACTAGAACTGCTCTATCAATGTTGGAATGGCATTGCCCTCTGGCGCAAGGGCTCGAGGTACATATTATTCCCATGCTCTGAAATGCACAAACATTAAGGCATTTGATCAAAAACATAGGCATGCGACAAATAAAATAGGGTTAGGGCACGACTCAACCATCTCAACCGGAGATCATTCAGACCAGTATGTCATCATTGTCGGTAATAATGCCACAACAATGTGAATGCACTTCCCTATTTGCCCCTCCTCTAAAATTTCAGAAGTTCGTTTGGATTGTCTAGCAATGGACATCGAGTTTTTTTGTCCAACCATGCTCTGATCTATCATTTTATGAAGACCTAGCCAAAGCTATAGGATCCCTATGCCTAGATCTTAGAAAAATGGAAGGAAATTTTGGAAGGAGAAATTGGTATTTACTCCTGTCCAAAGGGGTTCTTCATTTTAGAATTTGATTAACAGGAAGACAAGGATTTAGTGTTGGAAAATGGTCCATGGATTTACCAAGGAGACTTCTTGTGCTTGAAACCTTGGTTCCCTAATTTCGACCCATGCTTGGAAATTTTCTCCACTGCATTTCTATGGGTAAGACTGCCTTATCTTCCCATTTAGTTTTGGGAGCTAGATTGCATGAGGGCTATTAGAAATTGTCTAGGAAAGTACATCATTGTTCTTTTGAGGAAACTATCAACTATAAAAACTTTACATGTGCATGTATTTTCATCGAAATGGAACTTGCCAATGGCCTCCCAACTGAGATTTTGCTGAAGGTGGGTAACAAATGTAGAAGACAACCAATTTATTATGAAAAAATAGCATTTAGATGTAGGAAATGCTTCTCAATGGATCATGTATCCTCCAAATGTCATATGCAACATGATTTGGGGTACTTGACAAGCAAACTAACAAGGTGGATAGGGGTTGAATCTCAACACTATATCATTCCACCCAATCCACCAAAGGTCTCCACACATCATACTGGGTCTCCAAAGAAAAGTTCCCTTCCCCCTCTTGGGGATCGTACTTATATCTTGCCTGCAAAGTTTGCAACTTCCAAAGTCAGTGAAGCCTCCATGCTTTCAACTTCTCCTGCATCTTCATTAAGTGGCCCAAGCTTAGGGAGCAAAGCTTCACCAGGTGAATTAGGGGGGAAGACCCTCCCAATAGTTGATGAACACTCTCAATGTGACAACGATTGGACCGAGGTCAAAAGAAGGAAACCTTTGGCTGAGAAACACCATATGTTGCTTAGATCTACCACAAAAGGTGGTAATAGTGGGGCACAAATTTAATAACCTATCTTGGTGTGAATTGCAAATATTGATTAATCGGGTTATGTTTGTAATGTTTTCCTTGAAATTAATGAAAGAGTGCTACCCTCTCTCGTAGCGATTTTCCAAAAAATATAAATAAAAAATTTACAAATTAACACAATAATGATTATATTTACGAATTAAAATAATAATTATTATATTTTACAAAAAATATTTTACTACACTGAATTTACCTTATTTAATTAATCATTGCACTTTATACAAAGAAAGAAAAAAAATAATTAGATATTTTTTTTAATTTTCCACTAATATTCAAAGTGTATAAATCATATTATAAAGGTATCGACGTTGAGAACATGTTAGCATGATGCAAGACTATTGAAATTTTTTTACCATTCCATGAAATCAATATAAAATAATCAAAGAAAGAAAGCAAGAAAGCAAAGAATTAGATATTATTTCTACATTTCCACTAGAAAATATGTTTCACATTCATATTATAAATATAAAAAAAAAAACTAAATTATTATATTTTACAAATAAATTTTTTATTATATTTTAAAAAACATATTTAAATACACTGAATTTATCTTATCAAAATAATCATTCATTTTGTACAAAGAAAGAAAGTAAAGAATGAAATATTGTTTCTAAATTTTCACTAATTTTTATAGTTTGTAAATTATATTATAAACATGCACAACAATTAATGTAATGTTTTGAATGTATACTCAATATTATAATAATATATATATATACCATCATTAATAAGCACTTTTATTCCATCTTCTTACACAAAACAAACATTTATTTCAAATTTATTTCCTTCTCATTCAAAGCATTTTACAATTACATTTTCCTATACTTAATGTCAAATACTAAGCTCTATCCATACAAATTCTAAATTAACAAAAAACCATTGGCGTACCCACACCAAGGTGCGACTGCTAATTTTATTTCATTACTTAACAATTATTATTAGTTGTATAATCCAGCCACATATAACTAGAATTTGCAGCACATGACATCCATACACACCCATGCACAAATACATACTCTATAACATATTAACATACATATAATTTTCGATCGCTGTAATCCTTGAACCTCCTTTAGATGCAAGTGCTACTTATTATCTATGTGGATAATATGATATATATTGAAAACAGGATAAGCTAATGAACATAAATTATATTTGCATTTTGTGTGTTGATGCTCTGAAATTTTGTTTATAATTATTTGATACCTTCAAAAACTGAATCAAATGCAACTGACAATTTTGAGCTAATATCAATAATCTCAAAGACTATATAAAAGCTTAGATGTTTTTTATTTCTTATAACCTTCCCTGCAACGAGCTCATCTGCTGTAAAACATCCTTTCTGTACAAAGATACGCTTCACAGTCTCAATAATAATTAATAACAAACCACAATCAACTAAATAAAACGATAAAGACAATATAAATCATTGGCAACAGACCAATGGAGTCACCAAGATAAGACTCATTATACTAATAATAAGACAATGCATTGCCTGTATTCCCGATTATGTGAAATCTTATCATAATAAAAGCCATCTGTCCTGAGATTTTTTTTGTTTTTTTGGGTTGAACAGAGCTAAAATCTTATAGTACTAAAACCCATCTACCCACAGTTTTTTAAGTTCTTTTGGAATGTTCAAATAAAGCTGAAATCTTATCATAAAAACAGCCAAAGCCATCTGTACAGACTCCAGAGTTGTCAACATATTATACCACCTGTAACAGCTGGCACCTGGCGTTTATGCGATTAGTTTATCAGAACTTTATCTCTTCCTAATCTGTCAATTAAACTCCTTCTGTTTGTAGATGACAGGCTGAGAGAAGTACTTATATTCTTTCCATTTTAAAAAAATGCATTGGTAATCAAAGTGCCAACAGTTACGGCTGAAATGAAGACAAGTTACGTTAAGAGCATGTGCCTGCATGTGGGAACGTTTTCTCCAGTCTATTTGTTTACTGTGTTGAAAATCCTGGCCAACAGACTGCAGAATTAGGTATATTATTGATGATTTTGGAATTGTAAACTTGGGAAAAGAAAAAGACAAGTGAGGGGATGGGACATCCCGCATGCATACTGCTCGCTGGCGTCAACGTTGACGACAACGCCAACGGCGGCATGCACGTGGTGGGTCCCTGTCTTGCCAGCTAATCCATCCTTTGCCAGCTCATTGGGGACACGCGTGCGAGCAGGCAAGGGTATGTTCCTTTTCCATCCATGGACCAGAGCGTCCCTCCACAGCGCTTAGGACGAGGTATATTGAAGTGCTTTTTAAGGTATTTTGTGGGTTTCATTTTCAGGTTTGAGAGGAACAAATGCTAGTGGACAAAATGAGATGATCTGGTAATTTTCACCACTGCTTTTGGGGTTCTTTTTGTTTTCTCTTTTGGTCTTAGAGTGACTTGTTTATCTTTTGGAATGGTTTTTTAAGTCAGTCATTCACCTATGAATGAATGAATGAATGTTTTTAATCACGTTCACGAGGCCAAGCAGCCTATGGGACCCACAAATAGCTAGCGAAGAGACGTGAGCCCCAGAAAACGCAAAAACCTATGTTTCTTTTTCTTTTTGTATCTTGGATCTTCTGCTATGTATCTTGACCAGAAAATCAGCAAATCCTATTATCTTCTCTTCTTCAAATAGATCACCCAAGTTGTTCCCTTTTAATGTCTCAATATAATTGATCTGAATGTCCTTGTAAGCCGAACATTCCTTGATGTAGTGCCATTCTGTCTCAACCACTTCTTGAGTGCAATATCTACACCTTCTGTCTGCCCACTCCTCTTTAGGTATCATCCACCTTTCGGTCTCACATCTAAGTTGGTGCAAACTTGTTCTTATCTGAGCTATCAACATTTTTGCTTTCCATTTTATTTCCATTCCGATGTAGGTCTATTGATGTTAAGGTTGCCAGTTTGGAATGGCACAATTCATGGAGAAATCACACAAACTTATTCTAAAAGCATTTAAATCAAAATTGAAATCATACAATATGATGGGATGCCAATTTTTACTTTTTTAGGGTATCATGAGGGTTTACATCGGAATAATTTAGAAAAGGGACATTGAAAATATTGACTATTTTCTTAGAAAGGTTTCATTGTATATTTTTTGTGTGGCTTGTCTTCAAAATGTGTGTGTGTTGTCTTGAGATTTCAAAAGACCTCAAAGATTTTGTTGATATTTAGATTTGGTGATTTCCACTATACCTCAAAGTGTTGTTTACATTAAATTTCCAAATACTTGTTAAAAGTGTCAATATTCTAATCACAAAACCAAAGATTGTTCTTTGGTATCACCACAAGCCAAGCCTTTCAATGACCCCTCTCCTTAGAAACATGAGGAAGGTTGAATTGTACTGGGAAACCATAAATATAATCACAAGAAAGGGATATAAGACATGTTTACTAATAGGTGGTCGCAAGCTAATAATGTGGGTCTTATTGCTTTCACTTTAATTGAAACACACAAACATATACACATGTGCATTTGTAATAAATATAATGTTAACACATGTTCTAGATTTATGGTCTAGAAATAACTACTAAGATTGGATAGTTCAAGTGCAAAAATGACAAAAAGAAAATTGATCATTGTTTGTTTCACCATTCTACCACAACTAATGGCAACAAAACATGTGGACCTAATTTGTATATTACCCATTGTTAAGCCTTTGAACTTGACAAATATTTGCACATCTAATGGCTGTGATTCACCTAATTTCAAATCCATGATAGTGAGCTTTTGATTAGGGGATTTATTTAGATACAAGGTGCCTTGTTTTCCCATTAGGTTGCTAGCTATCGTATATTGACATATTGCTAACTCACTATATATAGTTGAAACCAAGGTCATTAAGCCATTGGAAAAGACAAATAAATTGGTTAGAGTAGTGGTTGCTCTCTTGTTTTGAGGTTACTACTCAACCTTACTTATAAATTATAGAACAAATTTTAAGTTTTTATAAACGAAGAGTCAATAGTCAATAAGAAAATATAGTATAATTTCCCCTTTCTAAATTATTTAATTTTGAGAATACTCAAGTCATTTTCCTTCTTTGGGTGAGATTTCAAACTTTCTCAAACTATCATGCCATCATTTCATTTCATGTGTCTTGCCTCCTACTTCCTTCTCTCCCATGTGAATTTGGACCTCTACCTACCCATCCATCTTGCATATGAATCCTCAAACCCTACCGTCTTGCATCCTAACACCCCAACATTTCATTCCTTGAACCCCTAATGTCAAACAATGGGATAATTCTCTACTAATTCTATATTCACATATTTTCCCAAACCCTCGTACTTAGGAATGCACTTTCATGAAACCCTATCATTCAAATGGAGTATTTCACCCACCAGTGCGACTAATTAGAAACACCATTAATGAGATCAAATTTGAATAGAATGGTTGGAAACTTTAGGCTCACACTAGGCCTTCAACCTCTACATAAGGTGGACAATTTCATTAGTTTGGATCATCTTTGGACATTATCTCAACAAACCCAAAGCTATAAATCAGAGCACTTATGTTCACTTGTTATTGAATGATGAAAAATCTTAAGTTCTTGAGGTTAGTGGATGAAACCCCATTGATCTTTTGGAGTTTAGAAGATGAAACCCCTTTGAATTCTTAAGGGCCACTTCACATGGAAGTTGCATTTACACTTCAAGCTTAGTGGAATTTAGTATTTAAGCATTTCAACATTTAAAATATTTTTTGAATATGTTATTGATCATTGTAATCTTTGTTATCAATAAACAATTGAAGTAACATATCTTGTAATCATCAGGAATAAACTATTTGAATGAAATTCTATATTCACTGAATGGTCCATTTAAATGAACTAATGTATTCTAGATATCTTATATGTGCACATTTATTTATTTTATGTAAACATTTTAAATATAAGTTTTTTGTATGAATGTTTTGGTTGATTTGTATTACATCATTCTAGAATTGAATAATTTATATGAATATTTTAGTTAAAGTTTATCACATGTGTATGTATACAAAATATAAGCATATTAATACAAGCTAAACTAAGTTGATTTATCCAATTCACAATATATGCACAACACTTTGATTGAGCATAAGGATTAGCAAACATTGATAAAAATAATATATAAATCTTACCAACAACAACCCTTGTTGCAGTAAGCTATGGTGGTTGTACTCCAAGATGATATGTGAGTACCCCTAATGAATGTTAGCTCATGGAACACACATTCAATATTTTTGATTTATCAAAGTATCACATGCCTATGAAGAGCTTAGTTGCCAAGTGGAATCAATATTTCATCAATTTTCAATATTTATGTTTTATTAGAGTATCATAAAATACATATAGTTTAGATGGACAAGTAGAAGGGTAGTGGCATTTCTTAGCACCAATTTTAAAGAGAGAAGAAATTGAATAGATCTTAGATAGTTGTGTGGGAAGGAGTACAAGAAATAGACAATATGAAGATTACTTGGTTGAATGGAAAGGAAGACTCATTGAGCTATTTTTGGTGATGGGCTTGTTACACTTTCCAAACACATGCAAGGAGGCACCTAAGGGTGTTTATGAAATATTTTTGGCATTTCCAAGTGGGGGGAAGATAGTGGAGAGTAGTAGGTCAGGGGGAAGTAGGGAGGAAAAAAATTATATATCATATTTGGATCTCAAGAGGAGACATAATGCTCTAGAGGAGAGATAATTGAAGTTGTGAGGTGTTTTAGTTTGTTGAGGATTTAGCCCTCTATTTTTTCATTTTCTTGTATGTAACAAGAGATCATTTGAATAATTGAAATTCATATATATTTGAATGTGTTAAATCTATGTTATAAGTGAATTCTATATGAGCTAACCATTATCAACCCCTTACTAATAACATAGCATTGCATAAAGAACATGTGTTCTTAAAAATGATGAGATGAGGCTAATTTACAAATTTTTGAATGAAGGATTGGATGGATAGTATTGACTTAAAGGATCAAGGGGTCTCATTATTTTAGAGGTTTGGAAGGATGAGGAGAAGATAGGTGTCTCCACATGATTGGTGGATGAAGAGTGGTCCAAAATTAAAGAAAAATCAATGGTCGAGGATTCTCTTGAAAGAACTGGATGAATGTTCAATCGAAAGAAATACTTTGGAGTACCTTGGAGATATGGGAAATTTTTTGACTCATGACATATATCAAGGCCCATGTCACATGTACATTGGTCCATACCTTGTGTACAAAAGCCCATGCTTATGTACATTTTTGGAGGATGTGAATGAATTGAGGGGATTAATGGGGGTTAGGAATGTGCAAGTTGGGATTAGTGGACTAGTCGATTTTGGCCCACTTAATAAAAGTGGATGAAAAAAGGATATATATATATATATATATATATAGGGATGATGATGAGGGATTTCTTAGATTTATTTATCTAAAGACTATAAAGAAGGGATGATTGATGATTAAAGGCTAGGAAAAAGATTGAGAAAATAATGATGGATCATGATTTTATTGATTAAATAATATTATGGAATAAAAATTGAATAGTTAAAGATTTATTTAATTGACCATGACAAAAAAATAAACAATATATTTCAATGTCTACAACATATATCAAAAAATATCTAATTATAAACAAAAACCAAACCAAATCTTAAAAAAACTTAAAATCCATAAAAAAATAATAAAAATCAATGAATGTGATTTTTCATAACTTTAAAACCAAACCAAATCTTTAAAAAAACTAAACTATAAAAAATCAATGAAAATGATTTTTCATAACTTTAAAAATACTTAAACAATTATTTAATATTATATCTAAATATTTAAAGAACCTATAGACCAATTATCACAAGTCAACATCAAATTAAAACAAGCTCTTTACATTGAATCTACACCCATTTTCAAGTGCATAGTCTCTATGTATTTATTAGTATAGAAGCAAGTCATCTTCTAAAAATAGTAGTATACATTTATTTTTGTGAGTGTGGACATGGGATAGGTAGAATAGGGAAAATGTTGCCACGTGTCTCTGACAACTTCCTCCTTAACTCTTAAATCAATGACCACACCTGCTCGACAGAAATGTCTTGGGGAGACGCGCATTATGTTTCTCCTAGGAATAATATTAAATCATACATTTATTCTATGCTCCGAACTTATTACATTACTGACCACCAATAAATAAACAATGACACGTGCAACCATTACAATGGGCAAAGCCCCCAACTTTGTAATGTGGAAATTGGATTGAAATGAGAGAACCAAACACTGACCTTGTCATTTCCAAATATTCTCAATTCCAATGCAAATCATAACCTTTTTTTATGCATATTGTTTGGTGCATCTAATAATTCCTTGGTTGAAACTTGTAACCACCATTTTCTTACCTCTTACAAGAATCCAAATTAGAGGAGAAGGAAGGAAGTTTGATAGAGATTTCTATGGGTTTGCTTGGATTCACGTGGTAAGAAACTTCAAGACCAAGTTTGCCCCCCCATTCACCAACACTTCGTAAATCAATCAATGTGCATGCTTGTCCCAAACTTGTTTCTACATTCATTTGTCCCTTTATGAATTACTATATCACTTGATTCCATCTAATCCTTACTATTTAATAGGAGGAGATACCTAAAGACAAAAAAATGTTTTGCATCAAGTGAATAGGTAAAGACAAACAACCTTGTCTTCACAAAAATGGCGTCCTATGGGGCCCCACATATGAAATGGGTTTCTTGAAATGTGGCCAAGGGAAGATGCAAGCATGGACAAGGTTGATAATGGCATTGCTAGAAAAGCATAGGTCATCACTTATGTTGTGTGCTCTACACGGTGAGCTATACATGGCATTGCTTCCACCATTATACATCACATGCTTTCATTTTGAGATGCATCTTGTATATTTTGGAATTATGTGGAAGATGTTGAGTTTGTGTTTTGTCTGATCTTTCTTGATCATTCTTATCTGTTGTGGGATTGTTTGATGTATTGTGGGATTGATTAATATATTGTGTAACTTTGTGATGTGATTTATCTTATTTTGTTGTTATTTGTTGATATGTAAGGATTTGATGATATTGAAAAATATCTTGAAGAGATTGATAGATTGTAAGGTTTGTGTTATGTTAAATTGTCTCCTTGATTAGAATGAGTTTAGCATAATGAATATTGAAAATAACACTCTCACACATGTAGATGTCTTAGATGATTTTGATGTAAATGTTGGTTCTTTTTAATGTTCCAAATCAAAGTTGTTCGTATGAATGCATGTTGTAATGAGGATATTCCTTGTTATTCTTAGATGATGTTTAAATACACAAATGGGTGCCTTTAAATACTCACGCAAACATGTACCCAATCAATTCCTAGCAACTAGTGATAAAAAATTAAGGATTGATAATTTAATATTTAAAAATTTAAACTTAGGGTTAGTTTTGGTCATATATGATCAAGCATACCCATTGCAAGAATTAACTAGAATAAAGAACACAAAGTTTCAAAGCAAAGATCAAATATATGAAAATGTAAACTAATGATAAAGTGAATTTGTATAAATATGTGCAAATAAAATTAGAATAAGATTGAATGTACACCCATTGCAAGAATGAACTAGAGTAAAGAACACAAAGCCTAAAAGCAAAGATCAAACATATGAAAATGTAAACTAATGATAAAGTGAATATGTAGATATATGTGCAAATAAAATTAGAATAAGATTCAATGTATTTAATTACACCAAACTTACAATAAAAAAAAATTGTAAAAATTTAAAAGTACATATCTAATATAAAAAATTAAATTTAGGGTTAGTTTTGTGTCATACATGATCAAACATACCCATTGCTAGAGTAAAGAACACAAAGTCTCAAAGCAAAGATCAAACATTATGAAAATGTAAACTAATGACTAGCACTTGCACCTAAAGGAGGTTCACGGATTATGCCAATAGAAAATTATGTGTATGCTAATATGTTAGAGAGTATGTGTTTGTGCATGGGTGAGTATGGATGCAATGTGCTGCAAATTCTAGATGCATATGGTTAGATTAAACAATTAATAATTAATGCTAAATAATGGAATGAAATAAATTTAGACACATCTAGATTTTTTCTTTAAAAAAATCAAGTATTATTTGATTTTGAAATATTTAAAACATAAAACAATGCAAATGAAAAAGAAAAGTTGTATCAAATTGAAAAAACAATGCGAATGAAAATAGAATGTTCCTATTTAGTTGACAAATCAATATGTATGTGGCTTTTGCATGATAAGTGAGATTTTGGGGGCTTTCACATGATATTTTGGAGGATTTCACTATTAAATGGTAGTTGCTATATCATTAAACGGTAGTTGAAACTTGTTTTCCTAGTGCTTTGCAGGTATGAGACTTGTTTCAAGCTCAAATCTCACACTATATGTAGTCTATCGACTAATAAAGTGAATATGTAGAAATAGGCACAAATAAAATTAGAATAAGATTGAATATATTTAAATACACTATAGTTTTAAACAATAAACAATTGTAAAAATTAAAAAATACAATATTTAATATAAAAATATGCTACTTATTATTATACAATCATAAACATTCTATGAAAATAAACCCAAAATTCGATGTTAAAATATCTAAAACTATAAAAGTTGGAAATTTTTCCTATTAAAGTTGAGTGGTAGAGAAACACATATAAAATCCTCTACTTAATTAACACTTAAAAACTTGCATGTAAAATAATGATTTAAAAAATAATATTAAAATACTATCCAAAATAGATATATGAATATTCCAGAATAATAAAAATGATGATTTAAATAATAATTTTAAAATACTACCAAAAATAGATATATGAATAACCCACAATAATAATAATACATAATTAATTATATTTATAACTAAGAGATAAGGATCTTAGATATTGCGAATCTTGCGTTTTACCTTGCGGCCCCTTTGCGTTCTTCGCCTACATGCACAACCCTTCTTTCCCAAAATGAAAAAAGCGCTTTATTAGGTTAATGCATGCGTATTAAATTTGAAGGGCTTATATAGGAGTCAGGAGGAGAAGAACCAAAGCAGAAAATAATCATCAATCCACAGAAACAGAGTTGCAGAAGAAAGGCAGTAAGGGGGTCCAAACTGACAAATTGCAGAAGACATCTCATGGCAGAGAACGAAAGATGAGCCAAAAACATTGATAATTGCGAGTGATTTTGGGGCAAACGCAAAAGGAAATTGAAAGTTTGGGGGTCTTTGTGGAGGGAAGGATCAGATGGAGGTGGAGGTAGCAAAATGTGAGTGCTGTGGATTGAAGGAGGATTGCACGCCGGCCTACATTGCGCGTGTTAGGGAGCGCTTTCATGGCCGCTGGGTATGTGGGCTTTGTGCAGAAGCTGTGAAGGATGAGCTCTGTAGATCAGAGAGGAGTATAAGCATGGAGGATGCCGTCACAGCCCACAGGCAATTCTGCTCGCAGTTCAATGTTAATCCGGCTGTAAACGTTGCTGAGGCGATGAGGCAGCTGCTACGTCGTCGGTTCGAATCGTCGCGAGCTCTGCGGCCCACACAGAGCAGTTCCAACCTTCCTGTTGCAGACGATGTTGGGCGCCCTCCGTCTCTCGGTCGCACTACCAGCTGCTTGTATTGAGTTTCCGAATAATAATTTACTGTATAACGGGGTTTGGCTGAATGCTGCCCCCTGAAGAAATCGAAAAGTCTGTAGCATCTGTGCATAGTGATTATAATGCATCCGTGCATTCTTCAATTTCTATATGCACTTTGAATTTAATGCATTTGGGTCTTCATAAAACTGTAGCAGAAATTGCTGTTTAGAGTAAATAGGAACAAGGCTCTTGTAGTCTGGATTTTTTTCTAATATCATAGAGAAAGAGATGTTAAGGGCATACCGTGTTTTCTTGTTTCAGAGATGGATGGAATCAGATTAATTTCAAAATGTGGTTGCCTATGAAATTTGCATCCATTGCAAAGTCTTGTCTTTTTTCTTCCATGAAAAGCTTGAATTGTGTTCTTTTTTTTTGGGTTTTCCCTTCTGGATGGACTTTTTTTGGTTCTCTGAAAATATTGTCTTTCTTGAAAAAGCTGTAGTTGTGTTGATTTCTTTTTGGTTTCTGAAAATATTGTCTTCGTCGAAAAGTTTGAAATTGTTTTTATTTTTTTGGGGGGTTTGGCCCTTTAGGGGCTCTTACAAATCAATCATATTTGTTTTGAATCAATTGGGTCAATAATCCTTGCATGTGGCTTGTATTCTGCACCTTATATATTAATAAGGTCTTCCAGGAGATTGCAATCAGTAGGGGATATGCAGGGGTGAGTTTATTGAGCTTTTATCAGGAATGGCCTTCGATTTATACCACCACATTGAGTCCCATTTTTTACCTGTCATGATGGATTAGATCTTCTCTTCTCTTATGGTATTACCTTATGTCGAAGCTCAGTTTTTTTAAGTTTTAGAAATGTAATGAATGCTTTAATGACAAGCAAGAGGTATTTTTCACAACGTGTCGAATTATGATATTATTATCAGGATTCAACATCATAATTTTGAATGACCTCTGATGAGATCAAACAGTTTATTATGAAACCTAAAAATTGGACTGTACAGTAACAAACAAAAGAAAACTCACTGAAGAACTCTTTCTGCAGTGCCATATACCAGTAAATTATCCCCTCTTATGTGAATCTTTTTAGTCACATAAGAGTACCTATTACTCAAACTCTGTTGAGTGTGGTGCAAACAATTTTCACGTGATAAAGTCTCAGAGTCCGTGGGGTTGGTGTGCTATTGTCCGTCCCTGAGAATCTAATTTGGTGCCATAAATTGCTTGTAGTCTTTATCATGCCATTGTCATGTATAAAGATGAGACAGCTATTTTCGGCACAGAGGTACTCTCCTATCAGTTAATAACACCCCCCCCTGAAAGACTCTCTCCTGTTACAGTTTTATTGGTACAGCTTGTGGAAGGACACTCCAAATTTATTGAAATATCTGACGGATGCTTATAAACCCAAAAGAGAGAAAAGAGAAAAGAGAAAAGAGAAAAGAGAATAGACGAAAGAGGAGGTGAAAGCTGTCAATAGGTCACGTTGAATCCGAAGTACATGGGAAAAGCCTGTGACTTTGTTGCTTCTTCAATCGTCTTTGTCACATTTTAACACACTTTATTTGTCTCATCTTTAGATTACATAAATAGGTATCTTAAGGAAAACCAAAAGACAACTTGCGTTCTGAAAATTCTTTAGATTACATAAATATCTTAAAGGAAAACCAAAAGACAATTAATAGATGTTTTTTTCCAATAATATAAAAAAAAACTTGGGTTCGAAAATTCTGCTAGAAAAAACATGCAACTGCCTTGGATAATGTTTGGTGTTGTATTTATTGATGTTCTGACATAGTACTCTCTAATGATCTGATAAGAGGTTTTGATGATAATTAATATCTTATGACAAGATTTTAAATATTCAATTCTAAATGCTTAGATTTCAAGTTGATGGATAATAATTAAACTTGGTTAAACTTTAAAATTGTTAGTTTTTGGAGTAATAAATTTGCAATTTGAAATGGTATTATCATGATTTTGGTATGGATTAGTTCATAAGATGAAATTACGCTTGTAGTCTATTTCAAGGTAAAGAAAACCTTGTGTAAAGAGTAGGTTCAAACCATTAGGAGTTAAGTATGCTTGGTTGGTTGTTTAGGTCAAGGATGGATTAGCTTATGTGTGAAACAAGCCCAAATTGAGCATAACAATATTGTATTTATGACGGTATGTTGCTCTTTCTCTTTTGTGTTGTCCTCACTTTGATGTGCATGTGAACTACATGAACCATGCAAACCAAACTAAAAAGCAAATGTAGGATATTTGGTTAAAGATGATGAATTGCAATTCCTTTGTGGTGAAGGAGAGTACCATCTCCCTATCTACACACATGAGCTATTAGTTGAACCTAAAGTTTTTCATTTTTGCTAAACATGAAATTAGTACCCATAAAACCATATAAAAGTAGTAGATGAAATCATAATGTCCAAGGTTGTAATGGAGTTGGAACCAATCTATACTAGCATGAACTTGTGTAAGAAGATGAGAATGAATTCATGATACATAGGGTTTTCATGGAGTTAAAATCGGCATACCCCAACAATCTATGCCCACATGAAGTCATGTAAATTGAAAAAAGTGTAATGTGGATAGTATGACCCCTCAAATTGAGTGTGTGCATAATCATGGATTTGTTTTGAGAGGAAAGGGTGTGATAGTCATATATGACAATGTGTTGGCCCCAAGAATTAAATCAAATGACATGATTGTGAAAGATAGTATAATGAAACAAAAAAAATGCTCCCAATATGAAGATAAGTCATGATAAAGTACATAGCATGGCTACGTGTAAAAGTAACAATTAAAATTGTGTAAGAATGTACTATGCAATAATGTAATAAATATGAATGTATAGGTTCAATAAGGTAGACATGTAATGTGTAATGTGGTCACATAAAGATGTAGTAACTATACTGATAGTATATGAACATGAAATTACCACAAGACAAATGCCAAGTTAAAATGATATCAACATGTGGAAGTAATGACCAAGCATACCATGAGATATGTAAGCATGTAAAAGTATAGATATGATGTAATATGTGATAAAATTTGTGTTATTAAAAAGGGAGAGTAATAAAATTACTTGGTTTAAATCATATTACATTATGCTCTTTCCTACAACATATTAATCTAATCATATAAACATAGAGCATATGCATTGCAAATGAAATAAATAAAATGATATTGTAGTGAACTAAGATAATCACACTACAAAATATCGTGTGGGCCTCTTTGAGGAGGCAATCTTCTTTGAACAATTATCAATAAAAAATGTTTGATTGATGATCTTTCCTCTTTCCTAAGCCTTCTATATAGACTAACTTTATTCAATAGAACTAACATTTACCATACATGTAGGATAATTACAATTGCCTATAGGGACCACTGACAAAGTGTATGCTTCCAAGCTTTTATTGATAACACCCAATACAAAAGTAAAGAGTTAAGATGAGAGTCCTAACATGCCCCCCATTAAAAAAAAGCTCCCTCAAAGCATGAGATGTGAATTTTTTTATTAACAGATTTCAAATTGCATCTTTTGGTTGCATACTACATCATTGTACCAAAATTTGGTGAAGGTGTTAATAAAACCTTTAGTATTAAGGCAATTTGAATTTCAATATGTTGATTTAGGACCATATTCAAATAAGAGACAAAAAATATCATGGATCTTGGAAGAAGAGGATAGCTACAACTCATATGTCATGGGATCAATTTTTAATAGAACTTTCTATGGGCCATAAAACTTGGTGATTTTTTTATGACCCCTAATGTTTGGTAATAAGGTTGAAGTTAGAGAAAAAAACATGTCCCCAATGTCAAAAGCATCTTATTTGATCAGCGTGTCGCTTCACTTGGTTATGTGTAGCACGTAGGTTATCCTTGAGGATGCAAAATAATATCATTGCATGTTTTGAGTGTAGAATCAACTACCTACACCTTGGAACTTTCTTGGACATATATTCAAAGAGATAGTGATGGTTGATCATAAACACTTTCATATGGTGTCAACTTGATCATAGTATGATTAGTAGTATTATGTCACCATTTTGCAAAACATATTTGACCTAAAAACTCTCAGGAAAAAGAAAAAAATCATGTCACACTTTTGACTAACTCAATACTTCTCGGTTAATGGAGAAAGATCACTCAACCAAGAGCAAAGGGAAAAGAGGTGTGAAAGATGATGGTAGAGGCCCTGATGTTAGAGGGTCAGCTGACTGGAAGAAGTCCTTTGAAGCTGAGAAGAAAGAGTTGCTAGATATGATTGAAATGCATAGGAGCCAAGAGCTTGAGGTGGCCAACACCTTAAGCAATATGAAATAGTGTTCTATTCTCTTTTATGTCTGTTGTCTATTTTCTATTGGGTCTCAGTTTCTTTCCTGTTGTTTTGTCATTTTGTTGTTGTTGGGCATTGCTGATAGTTTACTATTTTATCTCTTGAGCAACACTTTATTTCTTTTGTTGTTTTGGGTTTTGGTCTGCTGCTAGTATCTTACAGTAGTTTCTTTTGAGCAGCACTTTTTGTCTTAAGTTTTAAAGGGTTTCAGATCCCTTCAAACCCTATTTTTCTTGTATAATCAAAACTAAATACTTTTGAGTGAAATAGTTTCTCCCTAAACAATTTCAAGTGAAAGAGTTTCGCCCAAAATGACATGGCCTATATGTGCCACATAGTGTTTTGAGCAAAAACCTTTTTCCTGAAACTATACAATAAAAAATTTCCCTTTAAATTTGTTGAACACGACTCAATTTACATGCAGAGTTTTGGTTGAAACATTTTCGATTGAAAGCCACCTCAAATTTTTTGATAAATTTTTGAAACTTTCCACTTGAACATGATATTTCTTCAGTCAAAATGATATTTTTCAAAAGACTAAAAATACCTCTTTTGTAGAGCTTAGGGCCAAGAATCCATATATATATTTTTTTGATATTTTGATTAGTTTTGATATGTTTTTTTTTAAATAATTCAAGTAGGTTGTTATTATAAAAAATGAGGCTGATTATAAATTTTAAAAAATACTAAAACATATTAACAAAATTTGAAAAATATGCAGTGCCCTAGAGGAGAGAATCATCTCCAAAAGGGTATAACTTATTTTTTGAAAAAGATAAAAAAAATAGACAAGTTGACGTCAAATGAAAACTACCAAATTTTGGTAAGTTTGAGTTTAAAATGTTATTACGAGGAAAATATACATCTAAATTATTTTTTTCCATGCACTAGATATTGAAGTTATCTTTTTGGAAAAAAATAAAGAAAAAATAAAATTGTTTTCTCTTTTTTTGTGATGTCGACTCAACGTCACTTTTTCTTGAAATTTTTAACAATTCAAAATCTGTTAATTTAAAAATAAAATAAAAATCAACACTTTTTTTAATTTTTTTTAGGTAATTGGGAATTATAATGTACATTATTTATTTTACATTATAATTTTATTTGAAAATAATCTATATGAGATTATTTGAAATTATTTTTTACAAATTACAAATGAATAAAATAAAATAAAATAAGGGGTTTTTTATAAGTACGAGCATTAATGAAGGGAAGTTTGAGCTCAAATTTTAATGATGGCCCAGCATACAAAACTAGATATGTAGGACAACATTACTAGAGCCTTAAGAGATAAAATTTCCATAATGTGAGAGCCTTAGGAGATAAAATTTCCATAATGTGAGAGCCTTAGGAGATAAAATTTCCATACAAATTCCCATATCCTAGAAGAGTATGTGTTGATGTTGTTGGAGCTAAAAAATCCACATTGGTTGTCCCACACACCTCCATTTTCACTTATCCTCCCATATCCACCATATGCTCCATTTCCATTTCATAATAATTGACATTAGTATAAAGTACCAAAATAAGACCCTTGATCATTACAATAAAGTGAAGTCCCTACCTAAAAAGTTCTCCTAGCAGCTCATGGCATGTCGCCAAAACAATGCCTTATCAGAGAGAGTCTCACCATAGTCTCTTTGACACAAGTACAAAGGCCTGATAAGAAATGTAGATGAGACTCCTGAATGTCTAAGAGACATATTCAAATGGCTTCCTACCATCCTAAAGAGCAACATGTCTAAGAGACTTGGGCATGTCGAGGAGAGAATCTAACATGTCTCACTGAAAAATCATATGAGTGTCAACATTCAGGAAACAGAAAAACATCTCTCGGACATTGAGAGGCTATCATAAAATAAATAGTAAATCATTGGAAAAACAAGCACTGATGAAACAACAATGTCGAAGAGACATCGACATGTTGAGGAGAGAAGCAAAGAAGTCTCTTCTACATTCAAGGAGCAAAGTATCGACAAGACACAGAAATATCAAACATACATTGGATGAGGTCTCATCGACATCCTAAAAGTGATGTGTCGAGGAGACACAAAGATATCGAGAAGAAATTATCAAAAGTCTCCCCGACATTTTGGCACAAAATATCGATGAGACTAAGGGACGTCGAAGAGAGGTGACCTCAGGTCTCCTGACATAACAAAGTCACATAGACATCATCAGCAACTATTACTGTTGAGGAAGAAAATAAAGACATGTTGAGGAGACATAAGCTTGTTGGTAAGAGAAATCCACTAGTCTCATTGACAAAAAAGAAAATCATCAGGGAACAAACTAAGAAGTAAATATCGAAGAGACATTGCGATATTGATGAGAGAAGCCTGAATGTCTCTTAGACATTTCTCAAAAGATGGCCAAGGATATCGAAGAGAGATACAAATGTTGTGATCAGAGTCTCATCGACAAAATATGAAATAATTGCCACCAGATTGATTTGACGGATTAAGTCATCGAAGAGACAACTACCATAAACCACAATTGGGGAGATTGGTACGCTTTTTCATATTGTACTGCCATTAGGGTGTATGGATTTGAGACATAACCATATTTGCTGCGTAAGACTATGTCGGATAGAGTTGCTTATCTTGAGATTATAAGACAATTGTATTATTCATCCTTTATGCATTTGAAAAGTATTGGAAGGCAGGCATTCATGCCTTCTACTTTGTGCTTTGGTGATTTCACAATTATTGTTGAATCAGGGTATGACTTGGTTGGAAGCAAGTTAAATTATTATGGCTTGTTGGTTGGAAATAAGAGGAAGAATTTTGACCCTAAGCACCTTATAAGTGATGCCAAAATTTCTCAGAAACTGAAAGGATATGAGCATAAGTTTGATGTTGATGATGTTTTCAAGAATTGTGAGGATAGTTAGGTGATCATGAGAGAAAATACATACAATAGGATTGTTATGGCTGAGGCCTAGAGATTGAAAACTAACCCATATTATGTAGAAGCTTTTTATGAAATTCAGGACTCCATGGAGAGAGTTGAACAATTGCTTTTGCATGAAGAAGAGATAATAAAGGATGTACCTTTGGTGGCATTTGAGAGAAGAAGAAATGTTGGCTCTTTGAGGCAAGCGGAAAATATAGCACCATTAGACCATTTGTCACCTCAACCTACTCCAAAGGTAATCTTTTCAGTTAATACACCAATGATGGTAGAAAATGATGTTGAAGAGGAGGATGAAGTCACACATATCAATAATCCTATCATTCCTCCATATGAAATGCCACTAGAAAGGAGTGTAGTAAAATTTAAAGCTTTTGATGAGCTATCTAATGATGTGAGGCATCGATCCAATCAAGAGTTCATTGTAGATGATGCCTTTGTCTAGGCTCCTGAATTATCTGAATATAAAGGAAAGGTGGTAAGGGAAAGGTTGAAGGAAATTGACCCTAAGAAGGAAGCATATGCTTTAAAATAACTTCAACATGAAATTGATAGAGAAATGAAACATATGACTGCTGAGAGAGGAAGGGAAATGTTGAAATAGGCTAGGGTTATGCTCCTTCTAGGATGGGATATCAGCTTAGCCATTGTATTTGATAGTTTTCTGAAAAAGAAAAAATAAAACCTTGCACTTAACAGACAAAGATGGTGACAAGATCTACACTGGATCAAAATTTAATCCTGACAATGCTACCTTGCAGATAGGGGCACTCCATCCACCAGGGAAAAAGCCTTCCCTAGTTGATCATGATCATATTTTTGGACATCTTTTGGTGCAGAGAGTAGGAGAAATAAATCCCATGGAAACTACCGATTTGAATGTGAATGTGGCCAAATTCACAAAGGCTCAGATTTAGAAACTGGTAAGGGATAACCAAGGGTTGATAGAAGAAAATGAAAGGTTGAAACAAGAGCTGGTCAACTACAAGGATAGAATACCTTCTTCTTCTTTAGGGCTCTATTCTCCATTGGTTGAACATGAAAGGAAAGTGCTTGAGGCAATTTCAAAAACAACATATTGGAAAAGAAGGCATGAGAAAGTGCAAAAGGAACATGAAGAGTTAAAGGGAAAACTCAAAACCACTACCTTTGAGATGGCATTAGAAATAGTCTGCATGAGATTCCAAGACATGTACAAACATGCTGAACAAGTTTGGAAAATTCATGAGAAAACATATGCAACATTATTGGAAAACACCAGATTGAGTGATAGGATGAAGCAGGTAGAGTCTTAGATCATTGCAAAGAAAGAAGATAACTCTGCTATGCTACAAGATTACTAGGAACTCATGAAAGCTCATAGGGACTTCCACAATACCCTGACATAGGAGTTGAGTGATTTTAGTCAACCACTGAGTATGGCCTTACCCAATTTCTTTGAAGAAATAGAATTGAAAGATCGGGATACATGGAAGGACAAAATTTCCAACTATCTACCACCTATTCTTGATGCGATTAATGATGAAGAGGAAGTGCTTAAGAGGACACACCAACAACTTGGGAGAATCTTCGAATTGGAGTATGCTATGAAAGACACCATATATAATGCAGACACTCATACTAAAAGTGGGTACGTGGAGCAATTTTCAAAGGTCAACTTGTTCATTTCACGGGCCAAGTAAGAGAGGAGTGAAAGGGGCTAGAGTTTGATAGTTTTGGATACACAATCATGGTGCACAAGCCTTGAATAGGTCTTAGATGACCACAGGCGCTTGCTGGAGATTAACGGACTATAGTGCATCCACTAGCAAACTCTTAGTATTTTTATGTTTATTCTATTTATGTTTTAGTTATGAAACAATGTGACTTTTTGTAACAAGCCTGAAGCTTGTTGCTTCCCATACAAATAGGGAAACCAGGGCCTGATTTTGAGATATTATATCATCATCATCACATTCCATTCCATTAGAGTAGGAATTAGTAAGAAAATAGATTGCTTAATTCGCCCATCCATACCATATTTCAAAGACTTATGTTATAATGCTTATATTTTGAAGTAATACAATGGAGCAGACTATTCATAAATCATAATTCATTTTCAGTGTTCAATTATTGTGTTGATTTTAATGCTCATTTATTACTTTGTTGTCTTCAAAGTGGCATGTTCAAGTTATTTAAATCTATCTGATTTATTAGAGCACATTTGATGTTACTGTATGAAAGAGTTGATTGGTTTCTAAGTTGATGTTGTGATGTGCCTAACAATGATATTTTACATAGATTGTAATGTTTGTTAATTTCAAAAAAATCCCACAGTTGTGTGAGATTGTCTCCTTGGTGAATAGCCTCCTTTCATCCTTAATTTATGAAACCATATCATTTTCTATGAGTCATATTGGTTCAAATTATTTTACTACAACATTGATTTTATGTTTGTAGTCTATAGAAAATTTTATCTTCAATCATATCAAGCCCAATTGTATTTTCATAGACAAGCACATATGTGATAGAATTAATATCTACCCATTTGCATTTTTCATGAAAAGATCATAGATCTTGGAATTAGCCTCTACCCATTTTCCTTTTGTGTAAATAGGTAAATAGATGATTAAATTATCCACTGCCCATTTTCTTTAGCTATTGAAAAATTTAAAAAATGACATTATTTCTCTATGTCCATATATTAACTTGATAATAAATTTATTGGAATTTGTCTATGGGCTAGATTAAATTGCATAAAAAAATTGTTAGTGTGTAAATTTTGAGTGATTGTAGTTTTGGCCATCCTTGGGAATACATATATTCAAGATTTCCTATGCATGTTGATGGAACCCCTAAAATTTTCTGTGTTCCATTTCCAAAATCTTGATGAGTTTAATGAACTATGAGTTTTGTCTCCTGCTACTGTATACAGGGTTTTAGGTTTACCTAAGTCTTATTTGAAAAACCCTTTGAGTCCATATCCTCGCCTAGGTTTTAATTTTTGGTTGACTCCTTGTGTCGGTCATAAATCCTTTAAGTCATGACTCTTGACATTGAAACTTGTTGAGTGACCGGCCCTCTGGTCCTGTTTTACCGATTGATCCTATTGGATCATCATTTTTGAGTTTTTCCTAAGTCAGGCTAAATATTTCCCACTGAAAAAATATTAAGTCTTTCATGTCATGGGTGTGGCTTTGTTGACCTAGTTGTGTCCCTTTTAGGATTAACATTCGTTTACATGTGCAGATATAAGAACCCCTAAATGTTGTTTGATCAAATGTAGAAAATATGTACCATACCTCGCATGCCCGTTCCATTTTGTCTATCATTATTTTATTCATTCGAGCTCACGGGCGAAGGCCATGTGTCCCTGATGATTGGTGGGCCAAGCATCGTTGATAAAGTGTGTAGCTGGTCATTGAATAATATCAATGATGGGAGATAAGTGAGGTGGTTGCAACTGGATCGTTCCTTGTGTGCTCATTTGTTGTTCTTGATTATTAAAATAATCACATGGGCTAGCGAGCGCTTTCCACTTGTCTTTGTTGATGATGGGCCTAAAAATTAGTATTGTTTAGGTTCAACTAAATCAACGATCGATAGCAGGTGATGTGTAGTAATCTTGATTGCTCCCTGCCATCCCATGTGGGCCCCATCCTACTTGCCAGATTCCCAATGGGGAAGTAGGCTTCTGCCGCGTGGAGTAATCCTGAGAACGTGGAAGCATAGATATGTGGGAAAAATTTTAATTGAAATTTCAACATGGGGCATAAGAAGTAAAATGTGCATTACTAATATGCATATATTACACATCCTTAAAGGATCTTTTAATCTGAGTCATAGATGTTGTATGAAGGATAAAGTTGTTGCTAGCTAAGGAGTGTGTATGACGAGACCGAGAGATCTAATCTCAGCCTCTCCCCGTCTCCCCGTTGATGAAAGTTGCACACAAGTTATGGCTCACGAGGGAAAGAGGAAAAGGACACGCGGATCATGGCTATAAAGACAAAGAGATGGTGGAGCCCACATACTACAAGCAAGTGTTTCCATGTGGCCTCCAGTCATTTGATAAGTGTCACGATTGTGCACAGTCAGATCTTTTGCAATAAGTTGGTCAAATATGGATTATGAATCAATTAACTCTCCAAAAAGATCAATGGATGGTATTCAAAACTTAGTTGAAGGAAAGCAATTCGTTTTGGTCCGTGTGAGTGAGCCTTAATAACTGAAAAGACATTGAGCTACCAAAGTAAGGAATTGCATAATTATTAACATTTATCTCAAAGGCATAATTCAGTATTAAAAGTATACTCAATACACTCAAGGAGCTCATGCCGTGGTTTCTCAAAATTTTCTGACGTCAGAACCAGGGTTGTCAACTTGTGAGAAAACCAATAAGTCAATTTTTGCTTTCCTTCTAGCATTATTGATAAGATATGATTTCTCAAACTTAAGCCTATTAGGATTTTCTTGGTTCGGATTTTTAAGGTTTGTTGTTCATAAAAAAGACTTTGTTAATTTTTCATTTGCATAATTCATGCCAAACCCTCTCAAAAGTCGTAGGCCTTGTTCAGTTAAACCGAAAAACCCCGCCCTGTAGTACTTCTTGTATTATGGCTCCTAAAGTAAAAGTATCTTCATCTAAAAGGGAAGCTTCTGCTCCCAAAAGACCTTTGAATAAAGACCTTATGGATCAATTACCACCCTCAACCAGTGACAAACCTAAAGGCCATTTGATTCCCAGAGGTCCTCAAATAGCAGAGGGTCTGTTTGATAGAAGATGTTCTATCAGGGATGTTAATTTGCCTTATACTGGGTGGGAACTGTTTTATAGTTGGTTCAAGAACAAAAATATGGGTATCCCAATAGGAAACCCTTGGAACTGTGACCTGGGAAAGTTAATTCTGCCAAATTTCTATATGGATGTTGACTTGCTTAGGCAATAGCTGCTAATTATGACCCAATCATGAGGACTATCAGAACATATGATGGGAAAGAAATGGTTAAGATCACTAAAGAAGAATTGGGTCTTGTTTTCAAGCTTACTAAATGGAGTGATGAAATGCATAAGATAAATGAAGATGCTCTTAGGAAAGAGTATGATAAAACCAATATTTTATTCAGAGTCCACATCTTTCCAAGATTTCTAGCAGAAATTGCAGGTCGGAAGATTGTAATAGGATCACATGATAAGGAACCTTTCCCTGTTAACTACTTTGTTCCCTATTTCAAAAGAACCTTTTATTCCATTTTCCAAATAATTGGTTATGATCCTATCTTTGGAATTCCAATGGCATGGATGTATATGGCTGCCCATATCCAACATCCCCAATATTTTGTAGTGTATGATTATGTAGGATTTCTTTATGAAAGAATGCATGAGGGACTGGTGAGATTAAAGAAAGGTGAATATTGGGTAAGGTTCAGCTAGTACTCATTGCTAATGCATATGTTTTTGTACAAGGGTGCAATTTACTTTGGACACAATATTGACTTGGAAAGAAAAAGGGGTGGCTTGGATCTTCCTGTGCAATGATAGACCACAGTCTTGGACAAAGATGATAGAACATATGATTATGTCACATTCCATAATTTGTTTTCTTTTGAACTAAAGAGAGCTTTGATTGTGAAGTTACCTAGAATTCCTATTGCTCTACATTATTTCTTAAGACCCAGGGAGAGAAGGCATGAGATAGGAGTTGATCATAATTGGGGAGATGTTATCTCACTCCCTGATTACACTATCTTAAGAGTATATGGTTCCAAAGTAGCACCTCACTTGTTGCTGAGGTTTGTGCCAGAAAGAATTGGTTTCCTTGAGGTTATGTGGAAACTAGGAAATGTTGAAAATGAGCATTTGTTGAATCAGGGAAAAGGAACTTTCTTTCCTTCATACACTTTTTTCTCTAATTTTATAATGACCAAAGGAGGTTGGAATAACATCCTTGAAATACTCAAAACATATTGCATGCAGAGGACAGTGGAGAGGGTCAGATATGATTCTGAAGGTTTTATGGCTTGGTTGAATGAGAGAAACAAGAGCTACAAATATGTCCACATTTTCTAGTATCCAGAAGATGTAATAAGAAATATATCATACACTAAGGAACAAGAAAATATGTTAGCAAGGTGGATTGCATTCAATAAGATACAAAGGAAAATAAAGCAAAAAGAATCCGATTTCAAGGTCCTCCCAAAGGCTGAGGATATATTACAAAAGGTGGAGCATGTAACAAGGAATTTTGATTCAATAATAGGCCACCTTGAAACTAAAGGGGTAATTAGTAAAGATAAAGGGAAGGCTCCAATTGTAGAAGAATAGAGTGAGGAGAAATCCATGCTATAGGAGAAGAGTCTACATCACAAGCCCTTGAGGAACCAAAAATAAAGTTCTTTATAAGGAGAAAGAGTAAGGAAAAGAAATTTGATGAAGCCCGTGTTCCCACTTAGCAAGAGGAGCACAAACCTCCTTCTCTTGTGCCACAAATACAACCCCCATCTCCACCAAGGCCGGTAGAGCCTAAAATTATGAGTATTGATTCCCCATCACCTAGTGAAATACCTCCCGGAGAGCCACCATTGAAAAGAAAAAAGATTGAGGCCACTAATTTAGTGGACTATGATGATGAAGTTTTCGATGATGAAATTTGGGTGTCAGAACAAGAAATGCAGGAAGGAGTGCCCACTGCATTTGTAGTAAGGGAAAAAAATCAGTTGGAAAAATGATTGAGTAATGTTGATCGTAGAGGGCTCAATGGAAGTAATGATATGCAGGTTGAGGCATGTGCCAAATTCTTGGATGATGACTCATTTGTAAAGACTCAAGATTTTATGGAATTTGCATACAAGGATAAAAGAGATGAGTATGTAAAAATTTTGGCTATAGAAAGGATCCTTCATCCAGAATTGCCTGATGCTATCATTCAAAAAAAGGTGTTAAATGAAATTAGATCCAAATTCCAAAACATGACTACAAAGGAGGGCCCGGAATTGGTGAGAAATAGTGGCATCTTGTTGCTACTAGAATGGGATCTAGCTTCAGCCATAGCTTTTGGCATAATCAAGAAATGTGACAAACCTCTCTATGATACAAAAGAAGAAGCTGCACTTGCAGTACATGGGTCTGCTTTTAGTGATGAATGGGAAGCCTCAGCTATATGGTCTTTAGCACCAAGCACAAGAAATTCAGACATTGTTGAGCCTGCACCTAACTACAATGGAGGCATAATAATAAAAAGAGTGTTAGAAACATCGACCTTAGAAGCTGCAAATATGTCAGTTCATGTTGCACAGTTCACAAGGGCCACTATGGAGTCTGTGACTTCTGAATAAGATAAACTCATAATAACATAATTGAATTACTTGTTGGTTAAGTATGGAGATCTTGAGAGAGATAATATGCAATTACAGACAAAGGTAGCATTATTGGAGGATGTGTTGCAAAGGTTACAACCCAAAAATCCCAAGCAGAATGATGTTGACTCTCCCACCACTACACAAGAGAATGTATCCTCAAAGTTTACTGTTGATGTAAATTCTTCATGGGAAATTGTGCCATATAATATGGGAAGTGTGCCCATTTCAATAGTAGAACCCAGTACATTAGAAGGGCCACAAGCAGAAGGGGATATCAATAGGGAAGAATTACTTAGGAAATTAAATGAATACAAATAAAAATGTAATAGTTATGATGAAGATGATTTTAAGAGCAATATGAGGATTGTCACAACAGCGCTAGAACATTTAAACAAAAGATTGAATAGAAAATTAAATAGTGTTCACTACATTTATTCATCCATGGTTGATGCTATCATAATGTTTGACATTGACAAAGAAAGAGCTATTCCACTCATGGAAGTTTGGATCCCTAGGAAGCATGAATTTATATTGATAAGAGTTGGGTTTAAGTAGGACCCCAACCCACCTGAAAAATTTAAGCCTATTGTGATTCTTGTAAATAAGATTGAGGGATACAAAGGAAATTTTGAGCCAATGGAGAAAAAATTAAAGGAGTTGGTAAAATCCTTCCATGAATCTCATCATGGCCTTCTTCCATCCATTTTAAGGGATGATGGTAGCATTAAGACTCTATAGGAGTGGGAAAATGAAGCAAATAAGGTTATTTCAAATCAAGCTATGAAAATTTGTCAAAAGTTTGATATGGAGACATTAAAGGTAAATATGGATATGTTAGCTTAAGCTGAGACTGTCCTAATGGAATTTGATAAAGAATCTAATCAGATTGTCACCAAGTATGCACCTTATAGATAGAGGGTTGATGAAGTAATGAACTTTGACTGGCCTACTGAAGAAGAATTCCTAGCATGGAAAGGCAGGTACTTGGAAGGAGTGGGAGGTCTAGCATTAAGAGTGGCGGGCCAGTGATTTGAAATTTTGAAGTCTACAACCATGATGAATAATGGATAGATGGAAATGCACTACATAGCCTAGATTTAGTACAGATTAGGCTTTTGATAAAGTATGGAAAAATATAGTGCACGTTATTCAAAGTTGAATTGATGACAAGGTTGTAGACATGTTTTTTCCTCTTGTATTTTCCTTTTCTATTTTCTTCATGCTTTTTCTTCCTTTCATTTTGTGTGTGTGGGCACAAGTTTTGAGGTAAGTGCTTGGTTGTACCCATTTTGAAAATTGGACCAAGTCTGTAACAGTGAATGAAGACTACTTTCATTTTCTCACATGTCTCCCACCTCTTGGGAATGCATTGTAACTAAATGAGAGAATATTTGATGTAGTGGTCCAATAGGGTTTTGACATGTGTACTTTCTGGCCTGAGGCTTGTTTTTCTCCTTTGTTTCTATAAGAAGGAATTCAGGGCTAGAAAGTAGGTGTTTGTTGTTTTGCAATTAACACTGAGAATTGTAAGCAGAATACTAAGCATTTTTTAGAGTTTTTGGTCTTAAGTTTTAGAGCTCATTGTTATGTATGTAATTTGGATAGCAAAATAGCAATATATATATAGAGAAATACCAATTCCATGGCTATTGTCTCTCCTTGTTCTCATTTTATGAGTTATGAATGAAAGTAATCTAGGATTTCTTTTACTTGTCTCTATTGTTCATCAATGGATGTTTGATTTCATTCATGTTTATTGATTCAATGAATTAATGTAAATGCTTGGATGAGATTATTAACTCATGAAAATCAGGTGCTAGGATACTGATAAGTAGTATTTACAATGTTATTGCCATATTGGGATTTGGGTGTTTATTTTCTAACTAGGTTTTTGGGTGCCACTTTTTTTGGTGGTTTTAGATCATGGTTTTGTAATCACTACTTATATTTATATGATGCTTGAGATTTTATTTTATAGAAGCTAGATGAAAACCTATTGGAATGTCATAATAAGGTAGAAAAATGGAAAAAAAAGATAAGAGTCTCATTAGACTCTATTTGGCTAATTCAATATTGTTGAATGTACATGAAGAGACCATTATAACACTTATTTTAAAGAAATTGGGAGATACATATCAAGCTAAATCTATAGTTAATAAAATATTTCTAATAAACAAGTTATACGCCATCAAAATGGAGAGTGGCGGTTCTATAGTTTAACACTTGAATTAATATTACTGAAGCATTTCAAATTTTAGGCCATAAGAATAATTCTTTTTTAAACATGGATTGCAAATAATTCTAAAATTTATAAGTCCTGGTCATTAACATTATTGTCTTCTACATGTAAAATAGGAAAAATTCATTATGAAGTTTGATCATGACATTTAAAATAGGCACCTTGAAAAAAATGTAAGCCCTGCCAATACAATATTTATTTTGATTTATTTTTTAGAAATTTTATGACGTTTAAAGTTAAATTAAATTAAATTTCCACCATTTAAATACAATAGGGTCTCGGGAAGGATATCTCTCGGCTAATTTTACATAGATTTTTCTAAATATAGGTACGCTAGTTCAATATTGTTGAATGTACATGAAGAGACCATTATAACACTTATTTTAAAGAAATTGGGAGATACATATCAAGCTAAATCTATAGTTAATAAAATAATTTTAATAAACAAGTTATACACCATCAAAATGGAGAGTGGTGGTTCTATAATTTAACACTTGAATTAATATTACTAAAGCATTTCAAAGTTTAGGCCATAAGAATCATCCTTTTTTAAACATGGATTGCAAATAATTTTAAAAATTTAGAAGTCTTGGTCATTAACATTATTGTCTGCTACATGTAAAATAGGAGAAATTCATTATGAAGTTTAATCATGAAATTTAAAATAGGCACCTCGAAAAAAACGTAAGTCCTGCCAATACAATATTCATTTTGATTTATTTTTCAGAAATTTTATGAAGTTTAAAGTTAAATTAAATTAAATTTCCACCATATAAATACAATAGGGTCTTGGGAAGGATATCTCTCAGCTTATTTTACATAGATTTTTCTAAATATAGGTATGCTAGTTCAATATTGTTGAATGTACATGAAGAGACCATTATAGCACTTATTTTAAAGAAATTGGGAGATACATATCAAGCTAAATATATAGTTAATAAAATATTTCTAATAAACAAGTTATACACCATCAAAATGGAGAATGGTGGTTCTATAGTTTAACACTTGAATTAATATTACTGAAGCATTTCAAATTTTAGGCCATAAGAATCATCCTTTTTTAAACATGGATTGCAAATAATTTTGAAAATTTAGAAGTCTTGGTCATTAACATTATTGTCTACTACAATGTCATCCAGTGTATCATTTTCAATGTTCATATGTTCTTTCAAGTACTTCATATTATCATCATCCTCATCTTGACCTGCATCATCTTCATCATCATTGAAATTTGACTGTAGACCATCTATATTGTTCCCAGATGTATTTGGGTCATCATTTTCTTTACCATCCATATTGTTGTCTTCCATAACATCATCTAACTCTGGATTGTTGTCTTCTTATACCTGAACATAACCATCTTCAACATCATCATGTATGTCAATTTCTTTGATGTTCTCTAATCCCTCTCTCTCATTTTGTTCGCCATCATTGTTTTGCTCAATATCCACTAATGTTTCGTCAAATACATGCCTTAATCTTGGATCATAATAAATGACAAACATCCATTTTTGGTCCAAAATATCTTCATAGAAAAATACCTGCACATGAATGACATACATATATTAGACGTATGTTATAACAATTTTATTGATTAATAAACACATGTATATATTCGCAATAAACTATGAATTATTAGATTAATGATCACTATTGCTTCTTGTTTGATTTAAAGAAATATTTGTTCACAATGAATTGGTAGTTCACGTAAGGCTCCTTATCCTCCGGTAGGAAGCATGAGGAATCTATAGAAAACAATCCACTATGGGTATCATGTCTTCGTGTCCTCTTAAATGCTTCATACCATCTACACTTAAAAATACAACATTTAAAAGAGCAGTAATCCAACTCAATAATTTCTTTTATTTTCCCAACATATTGTAGATTCCCTTCAATTATATTCTTATCTTTTGAGCTTGATCGACTGGATTGCTTGAAGTCAACCATGATGCCACAATCGAAGGATCGTCTCTTTACATCTACACTTTCTACATGATAATGTCGACCATATGCCCACATTGCTGGATATTTCCTCGCTTGTGAAAGACCATTTATTTCAGTGAAAACAAATATAATGATGAATATTAAAATAGTTAATAGTGTTAAAACTATAAGGAAACAACATTTTGTAAAATTCCAATTGTACCTTTCTTTCACATCCTCTAGACATGTTGATTTCATCTTTTGTTATGTTTGAATCTATACCTGCATCTTCTATTTGATTTTGAATTTGTTCAGCAACCCATTCTAGTGTACAATATTTTCCCCATTCCCCAAGCAGATTAGTGGGAAGTGGAGTATTCCTTGGGTTTGATCTCCTAAACTGTCTCCTTGCTTCTAACACTTCTCTCTTTTTATCATACAAATCAATCCATTTGTTCATAAAGTCCATGTGGTATAGAATGAACTTATCGATTATTGCACTTTCATCTACACCTATTACATATCAACATGTTTATTTCAAACTCCAAATGTCATGCTATTAATTTGACAAATAAATTACAGAGTAAATTAATGATTGCAAGAAAAACAACCACACTGATCATGAATTTACTTCCTAATTTCTACTTGAACACCATTAGATTGTGGTTTTTCTCCATCAATAATATCTGATGCTCATTCTTCATCCTAGATGCATGGACCATCTTCAAAATCCTTACCAAGGAATTCACATAGGAAGAAAAATGCTTCATTCAATACATACCCTTTAGCCATGCAACCCTCTAGATGTGCCTTTTGTCAGACATATCTTTTTAGAGTTTTCATATACCTCTCAAAGAAAAACATCCACCTCGTTGAGACGACACTCGCCAATTCAATGTCATCGACTAGGTGTATAAGTAAATGGACTTGTAGGTCCATGAAACTTGTAGGGATCTCCTTCTCAAATACACATACAATTTTTACAATTTCCTTCTTCCACTTTGCCACTTCACATTCGTGGATCTCCTTAGAGGTCACCCACCTAATATAAGAATAGTAAATTAGTATGAACCTTTAGTCAAAAATTAAAATGCAATATAATATCTCTATGTCTCTCACACGTGAACATTTTATATTACCATATACCTTGTAAATGTTAATAATTGACCTATGGCATTCCTGAAGTCAACTGTAAGACAGGAATCCCCCCTAATTGTCAATGACATGATATGCTATCAAACACATTTATGAAAAGGTCATTAGTATTTTTTTCTCACACAACAAAATATCAAAATATACTTTGTACTTAATCAATGTTACTAGTAAATGTTAAATGATGATATATAATACCTTCATAAAATTATGAAAATCATGTGTTTTAAATCCTATGATATTTCCATCAACTGTAAAAGTTTTAGCCAATGATGACCCATAGCCAGTAGGTGTCCTTATTGAATGGATGACATTTTTTAGTTGCTCAGCTCTTTGTTTTCAAAATCCATGGAGCTTCTGCATATGTTTCATTTTCCCTGTTTGGCCACAAATGTTTTCTATCAAATTTGGTACACGAAAGAGCAATATTTCTCCTCGAAGGCAAGGTGTCCTTCTCTTTGCCTGACATATGTCAAACTATAGAATCTGGGACATTTTTGAAGATGTGCATAGGATCTAATATGTGAGATATTAATAGATCCTTCTAGTAAGGGAGCTCATAAAATATGAATTTCCTTTTCATTCCTTCTGGCATATTAACTACAACTTGTTTTGGTTCTTCAATTGAATCACCCCAATAAAAAAATCCTCCCAAGCTTTCAATTCAACATCTTCATACTTCTTAAGCCAATCACCTAGACCCATAATCATGGGAGGGCCTCTATTTTCAACTTTTCCATCAAATTGATTCTTTGGGTGATTTCTTAACTTATGGTCTAGTGGTAGAAAAACCTTGTTGTTTGCGTAAATAAATTTATGTAGATCTTTAGAATAGTGCCCTTGAAATTATTCTACACATCTTGGACATGCAAATATCCCCTTTTTTTGAAGCCCTGCAATTCAATAAGTAATGTTAATAACATCAAAAAAATAGTATAAAACTAAGTATGAAAGTTGGGATGAAAATAAATTATGTGTAAATACGTAAACATTTTATCTTACTAGAACAAACACAAAGTCCCGGGAAATCATGAATAGTCCAACATATCACACCATACAACATGAAGGACCTATCTGATGGAGGATGTGATATGTCATACATTCTTATGCCTTTCCATAACAGTTGTATCTCATCAATAAAAGGCGCAAGATAAACATCCATGTTTTTAACTTGATCTTTTCCTGGAACAATGAGAGTCAACCTAAGGTTATCCTTTCTAACACTCATCCATGGGGGAATATTGTATACTATCAATCCGACTGGACAAACACTATGATTTGAGCTCAGGAAAGAGAATGGGCACACTCCATCAATTGCAAGACCAAACCTGATACTACGGGGTTCATCTTTGAATTTTCTTGGCCATTTTTCCTCTATGTGTTTCATTTCTTTGGAGTCGGCCAAAATTCAAATGAATCCATCTTTACTCTTGTTCTTTGCATGTCAGTCCATCAATTGTGCAAGTGACTTGCAAAGAAACATTCATTGAAGTCTAGGTATAATTGGTATGTGACGTAAAACCTTCTTTGGAACTGTAGGACCTTGTACATCTATATGATATCTCTTCTCTTTGCATACAAGGAATTCTACCTTGTTTTGATATTCGTCTCTGTATAAAATGCAATCATTTTTACATGAATGAATTTTCTTATATTCAATCCCCAACTCAACCAACAATAGACATGCCTCTCTGCAAGTTGATGGCAACACATTCTCTTTAGGGAATATTTTAGTTTTTAGTGCCCTATAAGATTGGTAGAGATTAAATCAATTGAATGTTTAACTTATGATGAACATGTTTGATATGTCAATCTATACTAGGACTTTTATATACAATACATGGCTTTAAAATCCCCTTAAAGAAATATAAACGAAGTCGATGAATGTTTACGAATTGTGTACACCAATCGACAATGCAAAGTAAGAAATAGATTTCAACTCACTTCAGTAGGGCAGTGAATCCTTTGTCTGACCAACCAAATAGTGACTTGATTTTTAATAATATTAATGTGCATGCCAGTTTTGAGGTTCTACTTGCACCCGATTTGAACATGGGTGTCTTCACTACTTGCTTGATGGAGTCTTTCAGGTTGTTATCATCAACATTACACTGGTGGTAATTACCCCTACTATCATCGTTACTGTCAACCATATGATCATTATTTTCATCATTGTTTCCATCCCCTAGGAAACCTATAAAAATTTCATTCAATCCTTCTTCATGCACTGCATTTTCACTATCATGATCATCATTATTAAGGCTAGGTGGCATGTCATTAGTATATGTGGATCTCGTCAGCTCGTCAAATTTCTCAGGTGGTAGTAATCTCTTCAAACTTGCTCCTTTTTCGCTAGTATTGTTTAAAGAATGGTTTGGATCATCCCGTCCAAATCTTAATAACTCAGTTGGATCATGGGTATTAGTATGTGTTTCATCAACATCTTCTACCTATCAAAAAATGCAAGCATTATTTAATGTTTTCCAACAATTGGATAAATCATAAATGTATCAATTTCAAATAAATATAATCAAATATGGCTTAAAAAATATAAATATAAATTGTATGAACATATATACACCAATTGAATAATGGAACATTATTTTATAGAATATCTTTTTTATACAATAATTTAAATAAAACACAATTTTGACAACATAGTTTATAAAACATTAGTCCACACTCATTTATTATTCTTTGGTTTTCTGCCCTTAAGAACATCCTTAGGGAGACCTTGTTCTTCCCTTTTCTTTCGTGCAGGAGTGTGTTTTAAGAAGGGGTAATCAATCAATAACTCATCCCCAATGGTAAAGTCCTTAATAGCCTCAACCATTATCAATCTATCAAACTCTCTTTCCATATCTCCATCTTTATCATTTATAACCTCAACAAATTGACAATTTGGTCTTACATTAGGGTCCCTTCCCTTACCACTATTTATAAATCCTGCAATATTTTTGTGTGTGTATGCACACCCATCTATATACATTAGATGGCCTCTATTAATTTCTTTTCCACTTTCCAATTGGAGACAATGTGTATACATATTCGAATTTAGACCATATGCTGACATGCTAGGCTTATATTCTACTAGCCTTCTCCATTCACCACTGTAATATGATGGACCATAATATGGCATCAATCTCCTAGTGGTTTGTTCTGAATTGTTTCTATGTTTAGATCCCACATGTACATTTTGGAAAATAAAGAGGCCTAGATTCACTCCATGAATATTGGAGGGTCGTATCATGTAGTTGTATCCCCAAAATTGAAACATCTCGTACACTCTAGGTAGTTGTTGATCACTAGGCCAAGCACAATATAGTCGACGATCAAATGTCTCTTTGTAAATAGATCTAAAACTCAGGGGAAAGTCATCATCTCCATCACATTCATTCTCATAGGCTATGTAGTCCACCTTCCCCCTGTCTTTAAGAAAATTATGCATCTTTAAACCCGTTCTCGTTCTATGACTTGTTTTCATCAATTCCTCATTTTTTGAGTTGGTATATTGGCGCACATTTTTGTTAGATGTATTATTTGATAAATGATCATTTCCCTTTAGGATGGAAGTCGGTAATCCAGGAAACTTTAAACCAAGAACTTTATCCTGCAAGTATCCATTGAGAAAAAAAATAGTTATTTAAACAATATTAAACAATGTTTAAATGAAGTATACTTGTTATTTATATCAAATTGGAAAATTTCTTACCACAATTCCTATTGGATTTGAATTGATTGTAGGAGGCATACTATCGAATAGAAGCTCATCATATATGTAATGTCTTTGTACAATTGCTCGTTTGAATTGTTTCTTTCCACGACATACAAAACATCCACAAACAACAATTTTCTTAAAGTATTCATCCCATGTACTATAGTCTTGATCAACCTCTTGCTCAGTGCAATCATCTATTGTGTCTGGAAGATCCATTGTCATATCCTCTTCCACCCACTTTCATCTACGTGATTTAATAGTTTTAGGTCCACGTCCATGTACATATCTTCTTCTTTTGCTAGTTAAACGCTTATACTCTGCATTTGCTTGAATCTCCATCTAAAATAATCAACAACATGCATTAATTTATGTCAAGATTGGATAATACATTATAAATTTCAATAATACTATGAAAAAAGATGGATGTATCACAAAATTCCATCAGATATTTTTTTCCTAAGTTAAGTCAAAATTTGAGTACCTGATGTCCCGCTTCATTCGTTTTGTCCTCATTTGATATGACACGATCTGTTGCCATGGCCTCATCTTGCCCCTATAATACACAACATAGTAGATAATGTTTAGTACACCAATTATATCATTTCAACGAATATGCTACTAACATTTTTTATTTTTTTTTAGACTGCAGGAATCGGGTAGCACGACCCCCTATAAACTGCAGTGCGCCTGGTAAACTTTTTAACGTGACCGGCGGTGCTGGCGCGACACGCCCTCCGGTACCACGGGACGAGGGGAGACTAGAACTCGTGACCAGCAGAGCCGCAACGGAATTACTTAGCCAACCGAGCTAGGGCCCCCGCCCAATATGCTACTAACATGAAACCTCACTTTAGTCATATATTTTCTCAAAGTATTCATCCCATGTACTATAGTCTTGACCAACCTCTTGTTTAGTGCAATCATTTGTTGTGTCTGCAAGATCCATTGCCATATCCTTGAACACCCATTGTCATCTACATGATTTAACAATTTTAGGTCCAACATACATATCTTCCTCTTTTTCTAGTTGAATGCTCAGGCTCTGCATTTGCTCCAATCTCCATCTAAAATAATCAACAACATACAATAATTTATGTCAAGATTGGATAATACATTATAAATTTCAATAATACTATGAAAAAATATGGACGTATCACAAAATTCCATTAGATCATTTTTTCCTAAGTCAAAGTTTGAGTACTTGATGTCCCACTTCAATCGTTGTGTCCTCATTTGACATGACACGATCTGTTGCCATGGCCTCATCTTGCCCCTATAATACATAACATAGTAAATAATGTTTAGTACACCAATTATATCATTTCAACGAATATGCTATCCAACACAAACCCTCACTTTAGACATATATTTGACATATATTTCATGCTTTAGATGACTCATCTAGTTGTATAGGGGTCATTTTTGAGTTCACAAATCTAACCTCTATTAGTTTTGCACCCACAAAATTGACATGGGATAAGGAATAGATAAAATAGGGAACCATGATTTCTCCTTTGGAACATATGAAGATGAAGTCATTTTAGGATCAATTTATTTATCAATTTCCAAGAAAAATATATCATTTTGCACTACCAGGCGCTAAATTAGGTGCACTTTGCGTTGCCTTTTGCATCCCAAACAGATTACAGGCAGCGTTGAAGTCGGTGTTAACTATGTTGACTATAGCACTAACTATAGAATCAAGAACATAAATTTAAAACTTCTCGCATCAAGGAAGAGATGACAGGAAAAAAAATCCGTGCAAAGGAAGAGAGGAGAAAAAAGGGGAAAATGGCGTGAAGGAGGGCTACAAGCAAGTAGATCAAAAATTCAATTTAGTTTGCGACACTATAGGTAAGGTTACAATTTATTTTTTCATTCCCACAAATATTTTTGTTTGGATTAAATGGAGAGGATTGTGAAGAAAGGGTTGTGAATATTGTTTTGTTTACACGTGAATTGTTCAAGTCTCATGTGGTTGAAAAGGAGGAGGGTAAAATTGTAGACATTGTATTATTTGCTCCACATCAGAGAGCAGTGAATGTGTTTTTGAATACCTAATGCCCCGGTTAGCTTATCATTTGCATCCCAAGCTTTTGTTTTTGGTTCAATTTCTCAGACCTTCCTTCCATACCTTTCTCTAAAGACAACTTTCTCACTTCCTTCCTAAAAAAGTAGTCGAGTGCTTTCAAGACAAGTCTCGTGGGAACAAAGGTTGGTCGCGACAATATGAGGAGATAGGTATTTTGAGACGATAGCTGAATAATAGATCATTTCCTCAAATTTGTGAAACCTTTAGGCTTAAATTAGCTTTACTAATTTTCACTTATTCTTTTACATAACAATTATCTCATGGTTTCGAATTGATTGTGTGCACACATTCAATTTCTTTCTAATCAGTGGATGTGAATCGAGCATGGGACCTATCTGTGCTAGCTCTCAATAAAGCCACACTCTGTGCCCTTTTTATCCCCCAAAGATTACCATTCTATATAGGTGCACAAGTGTTAATTTTTTTACAATACATTTGTTTCATTTTGCATATATTTATATCCTTTCAAATATATTTATATTGTATACAAGTGCACAAGTAATTGATTCATAGGAGTTTAAATCTAGAAAGAGAGTCATTCAAGGTAAAACTTTCATACCACGAACTAGACAAAAAATTTCATACTTGACAGTGTGTACTTCATTTGGCTCCACAGACTAGACGAAAATAATTTTCCCTAGGTCACCTCAAAATGTCAAGCAATAGAGGGAAGAGAACAAAGGGAGGAGACTCTGGCCATAATGAGGTAACTCATTGTCAATTTATAGATTTGTAAATGTTTCCATTGTTTCTTTCATTTTTAGTTTTTAGTTTTTTATTTTTAAGTTTAAAAGAAGAAATTTATTTTATATATATATATAGGGACATGTGACTAACAAAGATAAAGAGGCATTGGCTTCCATACGGGGGGAAGAGGCAGTGAACAATTTGAATGATGTGCGTTGGAAAATGCTTGCTAGATACATAGAAAATCGATCTAGTGAAGCCCCTTAAACATTGCAACCAAATCAACCATGTTAAAGGGAATCAATTGATTCCCCAATCAGTCCTGGATTGAGCAAAAGATCTAGGAGGAAATAAGTAATAGTAAAATCTAGGAGTGTAGAACATGGAGCAGAGGCTTCCACTATCCCACTCACTCCTGGGACACAGAATTCTTCCACCATGTGAAGTTTTCGATCTTGCATTGGTAGCTACAATACCAAGATAGAATACAATGTGGTTTCAAGGGAAGTTTGAATGATAGATGCTGGAAAAAGGGTTTGTGAATAGGTTGAAGGAATCATGCCTTCAATGGATCAAAGACCATCTACATTTTCCATTCTCAAAGATACCCATACACCTACAAAAAGCAATTATCAATGACATAGAGACTGAATTTGGCACAAGTTGGTCTATGAAGAAGGTAAATCTATGCATGTCTCAAAATTGCAAGAGATTTCAGTGCAACCAAACAAAGAATATAAAAAAAATCTCTCTCGAGCTAAGGTTCAAAAAAATGCCAATTGATGTAAGTGTCAAAGTATGGAAAGAGCTTGTAAAAGCATATGAGAAGTCTGATGCGCAGAGGAAGTCGAGTGAGGAGAGTACACAGGTATTTGAATTTTCTCATAAGATTATATCAAATTTATTAAACAATTTTTAAATTTTATTTGTGCATAGTTAAATTGAATTAGTATATGTTTTAGGACAAGACCTCCAAGGCTAGGCTTCAAAAACTTCATGCCACGCATCACAGTGGCCAAAAAGGTTTATAGGCCTTGATCTATAAATTTGTAAGTATATTTAATATGTTAAATGATATTTTTGTTAATTTCCAAGGAAAAAGTAAATGATTGCATATTAATTAGTTTAACTAGTCCATGTGCCATGTTTTGACAGGAGGAGAAATATGGCTAGTATCCAAAGCAATTTGAAAAGGAAAAGTTAAAAAGAAAAAAGTGGGTCAGTTTTTTAATCTAGATGGAGAACGAGGTATCAATAGTTGACTTTCAATAACTTAGTTGGATATTGTTGTGTTAATATGTCAATTTTCATTTCTTGTGTTGAGTTGTTTATTGATGTGTAGGATGAGTTCTAAAGTGCTTCTCTGTTGGCCCTAGATCCCACTCAATTGTCCCATTATTTCATGTTGAGGAAAAAAATATTATTTTCCTTAGATGGTAGTGGGTGACATTCATGCCTTATTTTCATCACATCTTTAAATTAATGACCATTATCTTTTAATATCTCTTAAGTGTCCTCATTTAAGTTATGAGTTGTATCATTTGAGTAACTTAGTCCCATGTAGATTTGATTTATCTTCTTTTCTCTCAAACATGGTATCTCAAGGAGTGCTTCCTTGAATTCATGTTGTCATTCTACTAGGTGATCCACATGCATCTTTGCCATCCTTCCTCATGATGTTTCCATTCTTTTAACATGTAATAATGTTTTGATGCATCTTGGTAGGAATCGTATAGATCTAACACATCCTTGTAGTCTACATCACTTGGTATAGCTAACTAGCCAATTAATTTTTCCATTTAATTAAAAAGGGCAGTAAATTCCTATCTTCCAAGTTAAAAAACTCCATAAATAAAGAAATCAGCAGTAAAAAACTTGCAACCTGATCTGATCAACATAGAGAAGCGTGTAATACTAGAATTCTTAACATTCAAAGGATAAATGGAATGTCCTTAACACCAAGTATAGCTATCCTAAAATGCTAATTAAAAACACAAACGTGCTCTTGCACAGAATGGCCTAATGGCTGGTTGCCATAGAAGTCAAACTACAGAAGTAACAACATTGATCAAGTTAACATATATGCATCATTTGCATAAAAAACTGAACCATTTATGTGTAGGAATAAATAGTAGAAGGATGTGGATGAACTCAATTCATCTGAATTTATACCTCTTAGTAGGTATTCCTCTTGAATCTCTAATATCAGGTACCCAAAATTTCCTGTAGCTTTTACCTTTCATCGCCACCTTTCCTCTTCATTGTCAGACTCATCTCCTTTTTCCTTATTTTCATTTCTGGCTTTGACTTCTAATTCATCCCATGTTTTACCTTCCTCCCCTTCAAAATCTTCTTCTTCTTCTTCGTCCTCATCTAACTCCACAAGAGATTCATCTTTTGAACCTTCCTCATCAGATTCTGATTCCTCTTCCACATCAGAGGGTTCATGTCCTTGATTTGAATCTTCTGAATTATCAGAATCAAAATCACTAGCTTCCATATTCAAAAATTCCCAACCACCATCTTCAATAAATTTATCTGGATCATCAGTAATAGTCTTCAAAATTGGCCGCCAGTTCAAGTTCATTCTACTCTCATAATACTTTATATCCATGGAGTTCAGCCATTCCTTGATGCCATCAAGCGAAGATTGAGGAATGGTTTCAATGCGAAGTACATCTCGCTTGAAGTATTTGAAAACAATAGCCATATCAAATTCCTTTTGCCCAAGTCCTACTTCAAGGTTAAAACTTAACTACCATTAGTGATTATCATAGCAGTAATTCCAACAATTCTACCAAGCGTCATAGGAACAATAAGAGGCTTTGAAAGGAACTCAATGAAAAACCAAGCTCTAAATGGTACATCAAACTCTAGTCTGTACCCTTGATGAGTTGTCTGTAGCTCTTTTACTCAAATTTGTACCCTTTGAAACTCTTAATATATTACTGACCTGGCCCCTCTCTTTGTTGTTCTTCCTCACCACCGTGATCATACATTGAACTTCTGCCCTCCCAAAGTTTGGACCACATCTATTTCCTCATATAAAACTGTAGCACCTGGTTCCTTGGTTCCCACGTACCATGATATGGTTATGCAAATGAAAATGAAGTAGTGAATCATCTCCTTCCACCGGTTGAAGAATGGACATGCTTAATGTTTTGATACATGATGTTAAACCCCTTTCTCTCAGCCTCATGGTTGGAATACTACAAAAACCATTATGGTAGCCTAGTTCCAAATACTTTCTTTCCTTCCACCTCAAATGTTGGTCTGATGCCCACCAAATTTAATTGCCTTTGTTTTTGAAAGCTGAAGTTTCTCCCGCAGTCACCAAAGTAGCTCTCTACATTTTCTTAAAACTCTCTTATCATATAAGCAATTAGCTCTAATTGATTTCAATACACAATTCTGACACACAGTGTAATTCCACCAACTCTAAAAAAAAATTTATTGTAAGAATAATAAAAGCATAGGCTTTGAAAGGAACTCCATGAAAACCAAGCTCTCTAAATGGTATATCAAACTCTATTTCAAAATCTTTTAGATGAGGTTGCTCCCATAGCTCTTTTACTCCTCTTAACAAATCCTTGAAACTCTATATTGATTTTATTTTTTTTGTCCCTCTCTTGTTGTTCTTCCTCAATTTCATCAAGGTCATACATTGACCTTCTTGTCCCTCTTAAATTTTGGACCACATCCATTACCTCCACATAAAACTGACACTTGGTCTTCTGGTTCCTAATGCCATGATATGATATGCAAATGAAAAGAAGCAAAGTAATCATCTCCTTCCACTCACAGAATGCATGCTTAATGTTTTGATACATGATATCAACTCTTTTTCTCATGGTTAACACCGAAATCCATTATGGTATCCTGAGTTTTAGAATACATCTTTCTTCTCTCTTTCTCTCACAATGTTAGTCTGATCCACAAGTCTTCCAACCTAATTTCCTTTGTTTTTGAAAGATAAAGTTTCTCCTGAGTTTCCAATGTGGCTCTCTCTTCCTTTTTAGACTCTTTCATTGCTACAGGCAATTAGTACCTAATTGATTAACAATCTCAATCTCACTAATAGTGATTACTAAGAAATGTAATTCCACCAACTCTACCAAATAGTTTACCATAGGAAAAATAAAAGCAAAGGCTTTGAAAGGAACTCCATGAAAACCAAGCTCTCTAAATGGTACATCAAACTCTAGTTCAAAATATTTTACATGAGGCTACTCCCATAGCTCTCTTACTCTCTTGACAAATCCTTGAAACCCTGCATTGATATTATTTTTCATGTCTCTCTCTTGTTGTTCCCCACTCTACTGTGGATCATACATTGACCTTCTTGCCTCCTCCTAAATTTCAACTACATCCCATTACTTCATAAACCATTATCCTTTGTCTCTTGGTTCCCATGGCATGATATGCAAATGAAAATGAAGCAGTAATCATCTCCTTCTCCACTGGTTGAAGAATGTGCCAAGCTTAATGTTTTGATACATGATATCAACTTCTCTTTCCCCTATGGTTGAATACCAAATCCATTATGGTGGGCCTCCCAGAGTTCTAGTCATCTTTCTTCCTCTTCCACCAAATGTTGGTCTGATCCACAAGTCTACCAGCCTAATTGCCTTTTTTTTGAAAGCTAAAGTTTCTCTTGAGTCACCAGTTTAGCTCTCTCTACCTTTTCAGACACTTTCATTGCTACAAGAAATTAGCCTAATTGATTAAATAATCTCAATCTCACTACTAGTAAGAAAGTTAGTAATTCCAATTAACTCAAATAAATTTTATCAGGGAACAATGTGCAGAGGCTTTGAAAGAACCCATGAAACCAAGCCCAATGGTAAACTCTAGTTCAAAATATTTTATCGCCCTATAGCTCTCTTACTCACTTTGAAAAATCCTTGAAACTTTGTATTGATTTTATTTTTCCTGTCCCTCTCTTGCTATTCTTCCTCAATTTCATCAGGGTCATACATTGACCTTCTTGCCCCTCCTAAAGTCTGGACCACATCCATTACCTCCACATAAATTGACATCCTCTCTTGGTCTCACAATGATACTTGCTATGCAAATTAAAAGAAGCAAAGTAATCATCTCCCTTCTCCACTAGCCTGAAGAATGCATGCTCTGTACCATACATGATATCAACTCTCTCTCTTATACTCATGGTTGAATATCAGATCCATTATGGTGGGCCTCAGAGTTCTAGCCATTCTTCTTCCTCTCCACCAAAGGCTTGATCAACAAGTCTCCGCCAAATTCTAATCTTTGCCTTTTTAAAGCAAAGTTCTCCCCGAAATACCAATGTAGCTCTCTACCTTCCGTGACTTTCATTGCTTTGTGCAATTATAACCTAATCACTAATAATCCCAATCTAACTAATATGAAACTAAGAAAGGTAATTCCACAACTCTCAAATAGTTTACCATAAAACAATAAAAGTAGAGGCCTCAAGAACCCATGAAAATCAAGCTTAAATGGTATCAAAGTCCCTATTTAAAAATCTATTACATGAGCTACTCCCCATAACTCTCTTTTACTCGCTTAAAAATCCCTTGAAACTCGGGTGATTGATTTTATTTTCTTGTCCCTCCTCTCTTGTTGTTCCTCCTCAATTTCATCAGGATCATACATTGACCTTCTTGCCCCTCCTAAATTTTGAACCACATCCATTACCTCCACATAAAACTGGACATCCTTGGTCTTCTTGGTTCCCACACTATGATATAGTTATGCAAATGAAAATGAAGCAAAGTAGTCATTTGCTTCTCTGCTAGTTGGAAGAATGCACGCTTCATGTTTTGATACATGATATCAACTCTCTCTTCTACTCTCATGGTTGAATACCGAAATCCATTATGATGATCCTCCAGAGTTCCAGTCATCTTTCTTCCTCTTCCACCAAATGTTGGCCTGATCCACAAGTCTGCCAGCCTAATTGCCTTTGTTTCTGAAAGCTAAATTTTCTCCTGAGTCACCAATGTAGCTCTCTCTACCTTTTCAGAGTATTTCATTGCTATAGATCATCTGTTGGATTTAATCATTTTACCACATTGTTGATGTGCTTTGAATCCTTGGATCTAAAGGAAATTTCCTTAACATAAATATTGCTAGGGAATTTCAATGTTGGCATGTAGTTGGCATTAAAGTTAGGACTTGGAACATTGAAAATTATCCTTATATAAGAATTCCCTCCATATTGTTGGATTGTAACAATATTGATGGTGGCTACATGAAATGGAACCATGATGCCATAAATGGGTACCAGAGCAACATCATTTTTCGTATCAACCTGAATCATGAGCTCTCTAGAAACGGGGATATCATCCACATTTTTTTATGAAACCATCTCAGTGGATGGCTTAGAAGAGCCATGTCCATCTCCTATACCAATGCCCCTTGTAGCCAATCTTATTGTTGTCTCCTCATTCTTTTGTAGAGGGTTGGCACTTAAGGTTATGTAATAGAATTTGCAGTTGATAGTTAAATTGTATAACAAATTTTTTTATGATCTTTACTAACGTTTATTAGAATTGTTGCATGTTTTACATCATTGGAATCACATATTAGCTATAATTTTTTTGAAATTTTATTATGGTATGTGCACTTTGATATGATGTAATATGATTATGGTTTCATCTCATATGTTGTAATATTAGATATATAACAAAAAAATAAATTATTGTATGAAATAAATAATAACTTTTCATTTTAAATGTTTTTTTGTAGAACATGGGTCTTCCAAAAGATCAAGATAATCCTCACCATGATATAGATCTAGAAAATATTGGTTCTGCTAGTACAGATCACATGGTAGAGGATGATGATGATGCAAATACGAAAGACACCGACGCCGATGACAATGATGATGACGATGACAATGACGACGACGACGACGATGACGATGATGATGATGATGATGATCACGATGGTGGTGATGATGATGAGGCAATTGCTGGTAGTGCCTGGTGACATTCATGATCATATAGATTGCATCATGGATCATTGTTGATATATTGTTATGATGCCTCTTTTCATGGTTACTATCATATGTATCATTTTCACATCCTACAGTACCATATATATCATTTGTACATGTATCATTTTGAATTATCTCAATTGTTGGAAATGTATCATTTTGACATGTTATTGATCTATTGGCATATTTAACTTTCACCTGTTTTAGCCATATATGATGATGATCTTATCAGTATTAACTTTTCAGTTTATATATATTAAAACGGTGATTTTTTGGTGCAGAAGCACCTACACCTTATTGACAAAAAAATGATTTCTTAAAGGATTGATAGGTTGTCAGTGGGTTAGTATGGGTGTTTTGAGTTTATCTATGCTAAATAAGTTCTAAAAGACCATTTATCATGTATTTGGGTGATTTTGTGTCTTAGGAGTCAAAAGAGCAAAAAATGCAAAAAGATGTAAAAATGTTGTCATGCAAAAAAAGTTGTCAAAATGCAATTTTTAGAGAATATGAGAGGTCATGGTAGTTCAAAAGGTAGGTATAGGCATTGGGAAATTGAAACTTGAATTGTAAATGTATTTAAAGGCCTCAAAAGGCTCAAATTTCAGTTGTTATTATATGCACTGAGAAATTCATATCAAATACCACATTATATTCTACAAATTTCACTGTTTCCAGAACTTCTCTAGATCTGCACAGCCCATACAACCTGTCAAATGCTTTGAAATTTATACTATTTTTTAGTGACATTTTTTAACTTTTAATTGAATCCATTTTGAGAGCCTATCATTAATTTTAGAGGAAGGTCTCTTACATTTTCTATAACTGCCTATTGAAATCCAATGAGGGCATTGTTTTGAAGATAACATGGTAAATTAGTCATCCCACCTACTGTATAAACCTGTGCCTCGATGGGATGACACATCTAATGGTAGATTAGATTTCTAAATGGTTTGGTAGGATGTGGAGTTGAGATATTTGATGTGGGGTGAAGCCATAGGGCTGGGAAATGTGTTTTCCCTTGAGAAAATGAGTTACCAAAGAAGGGTTTTGATGAAATAATGATGGAATTGACCTTGTAGTTTTTTGGTGAGTCTATAGAGACTTAGTTGAACCTATTGAATGCATTGGCTGAGTTTGGAAAGCCTTGGTTTTGTGATTCTCAGAAAACCCTAGGTATTTGCAAGGGATTTGAGGGTTTCTTGGATCCGCATTGTAAGAGTCCTGAAACTATGAATTGATTAGGGAATTTGGCGTTTTGTAACACATTGAATGACTGTCAAAATATTTTGATTGGAAATTTGAAGAGTGGGAAGTACTTCCTTTGTAATTTAGGGCTAATTTAGTAGCCTCATTCAGGGGTGGTTTAATGAATCTCAACATTGTTGTGAGGAAATCTCTTGATTTTTTTTGGAATTTTGGTTTGGGGTATGTGGTGAGTCTTTGTTGATGTTTTGGTTTTTCATTATACAACATTCTCAAAAAGATATCTCCATTTGTTGATTTTTGAAGGCTATAAGCCTCTTGTGGTGTGATTATGTAAAGGGAGTGAATTGGTTTCTTAAGAATTTGTTTCCTTGTTGAAGATTGATCAATTTAGTGTTGGATAGTGAGTGTCAACCACCTTGCTTACATCAGGTGGTATTAGAGCCCAGGGACAAGGTCTCTTGTTGGTGATTTGATTGGTTTTTGTAGGTTTGAAGAAAGTTGATTGGAAGGTGAAAAGTCAATTTTGGTGAAGATTCCTCTGAAGGGTGTTGGTGTTGCTAGAGAGTTGCAGGAACTAAAGGAGAAGCATGCTAAGGTTCTAGAAGTCACATAATGCAGTTTTGGAAAGGCTTGCTTCCTTGGAGACAAAGAAAAGAAGAGATGGGAATGAAGAAAGTGAAACAGAGGAAGATGATGAAGAATATGAAGATGTTGATGAAATATTAGACCCTAAAGATCAAAGGATGGTAATGATGCTCAAAGTAGTTAAAGGTGATTCTCATAAGGTAAAATTTGATCTTCCTGTGTATGGTGGTAATTTAAATGAAGATGAATTGCTTGATTGGATTGCTGCTATGGATAATTACTTTGAAAGTGAAGACGTTTCAAATGAGAAGATGGTGAAGGTGGAAAAAACAAAACTCAAAGGTTATGTTATTTTATGGTGGGACTATGAGCAAGCAGAGTGGAGAAAAAAAGGAAAGTTAAGCATAACTTCTTGGGACAAGATGGT
>VDFB02056390.1:0-14544 GCA_007258455.2 Sequoia sempervirens
TCCTCAAGTATCAATCAGCTAATGCCTTGGCAAAATTTACACTAATGGCAAAATAACGCTTAATATGCATTTTTTGTTTTTCACAGGACAAGTGATATCAACTCTAGACAAGCAGTAATATAAACAATAAATAATGCTTTTTGAGAGAATAAATATAATCTATGAAAGATTTCAAGATGCACACTTTAAACTTTAAAAATAAGACAGGTCAGTCTTATTTCAAAAAGTATTATACTTTCAAGAAGTTCTTTCTCCTTGGCTGCAGCTGCCCGCCTGAGCATAGCAGCTTGTGCAAATGTGGAAGGCCTGTAACCATGCTCAGTTGCAAAAATTGTCTTGTAAGATACAGAATCATTGAAACAAAAAAGGATTCTAATTACCATGAAATCAAATCTTCAAGAACATACAGAAACACTATATCTCAAGAATACAAGAATCAGTGTCATTGTCTGTTTAATTACCACAATCCAGTTTAGATTTCAACCATATTAAATATTAATTTCACTTTCATTCTTTAATACTTTAGATAATAAAAAAACAAAGTAAAAGACACTCATACAGCATATTGCTGGAATTGAATGAACAGTATTTCAATCATTGAAAACATAATACCAAATGAGATTGATACCCAAGTAGCACAAAATTTGAACAATTCTCGTAAGAGGCGTATGCCAAGTTTGCAATTTTGTTAGGCTGTGACCTTAAGCATTCACATTTTAACTTTACCTTCCTATAATTCCATTCAAGGATATGGGCATAATCTGGATTTCATGCCTTGATTTCTTGTGATCCTTAGGCCTGTGGGACTGGAGCAGTATCAGTTGCCCTCCATATCATCCAATCGAAATCAAAGACCAGCTTTCATTAATGGCAGACTGCCCCATCATTAATCTCTAAATCTAAAGCTTGGATTGCAATGTACACTCAAAGGATTTATCAACTTCATGGCATGGTCTAAAATAATCCGTAATGCCTTCCCCAAGCCTTATTATGTGAATGGCGAATTGACCTGGTACAATTATGATGTTTATTAAATACTAAAATAGCAAGTGAGATTACTATATTGCGTTAAATGTCATGATCTTCAATGAATAATGTTTCCTTAGACTGATAATATCTGAGATTATAGTTAATTAATTAGTGAGGGAAAAACCTTAGAAAGATAATTAAAATTTGATCTTGACCCCCTTCCCTCCCTGTTCCTTTGCCGCCCTGGCACACACTTCTGAGAATGGGAAATATTTAACAACCAGCTCAAGTGAAAACAACTCTAGCCTTAACAACTTGTAGGATACTTGGAAAAACATATCATATAAATCTCCCCTTTCCCAATTGTTCAAACTACACCCCTAAACATCATAAAGTACAAATTGTGTATCACTTAAGCATAGGGGCAGTCTTTGCCTTTCATGCATAAAAAAGGGGTATTCTTGGACCAAAAGATTAGATGAATACATTTAGCATGTATAGTTTGGAAAACTAATCTCCACATATAATGCTAATGCATTCTTTGGGTTTCTAGAGGAGATCAACTTTAATAATGGTGAAGAGTTGACTGGAAGCCATTCTTATTGTCTATTATTATCTTCTAGGGCTTTATTTGTGAGTCCATCTCCATTTTGTTTGTCAATATAGAAGATTTAGGAAATTTCTTCATACATTTCAAAATTTCCTGATGTGCATTTAAAATTCTGGTTACATTCTCTTCCAAATTTATATCTTTAAAACTTTATATAATTTTTTCTAATAAGGCAACCAGTAACAGCGATTGGAGGATGAAATGCTACTATCACTGCAGACTAAAATCCATGTCAACAATGTACACAAGAAAAAGGGGGTGATATTAACATGACACTATAAAACCTTAGAACTTAGAAGGATAATTTAAATTTGATCTTCACCCCCTTCCCTTCCCATTCCTTTGCCGCCCCAACACTTCTAGGAATGGAGGATATCTGCTCAGACCACATCCCTAAGCATCATAAAGTATGACTGGTGTATCACTTAAGCATAGGAGCAGTCCATATTTTGTGCCTAAAAAGGGGGTTCTCTTGGACCAAGCTTAGATGAATACTTTCAGCAATTATATTTTGGAAAACTATCTCCACACATAACATTAAATGGATTCTTTGGGTTTCAAAAAAGTGGAGATCAACTTTAACAATGGTGAAGAGTTGACTGAAAACCATTCTTGTTGTCTAGTATTATCTTCTATGGCTAACTTTCTGAATATATCTCTATTTTGTCTGTCAATATAGTAGTTTTAAGAAATTTCTTTATATGTTTCAAAAACCCTCATGTAATCGCAGTTAATTGCAGACCAGTGTAAGTTTTGCCATTCTGCCTGCTGCACAGCATGGCAATCCAAATCTGTGAATTAACCAATCAAACCTGTGGTAATTAAAAAACTGTTGTGCTTTTCAATTAATCATATGTAAATTGAGAGACTTTTGCAGTGCTGAGAAAAAATGTTTACAATGTATTTTGGCAAACTAGCAATTACAAAATTATCACAAAAGTTCGAAGAGAGCTGGTATGACAAAAATTATAGGGGTCCATGCAAGGTGCCCAAAATTGCAGATCAAAACTAGTAACAACAGATTCAATATAGCAAAGAAAACAGATCACTGCAAAAGGATTCAATCCCTTCATCTCATCCTAAACATCTGTGGAATCAACAACAGGTACCTCTGCCTGCTCACTGAATGTTGGCAAACTGCTGGTGATGCTGCTGATGTGGTAATGGTTGATTTGGGACATTTTGACCATAATTTTGATTAAGTTGCAAGACAATTTGTGCCTGCAACTGGGCTTTCCGAGCTAACTGAGCTTGCAGTTGCTCTATCTGTTCTTAAAGTTCATGCTGCCTTTGTCTAAGGCAATCAAATAAATGCAGCTCCTGGTTGATGATTCTCTCTCAATGATCATTCTCTAAATGTGTAGGTCCACTAGCATCATTGAATGTGGTGTCATGGTCAAGTTCATTTCTATGTGAAAGGGTAAGGGATGTGGGATGTAAGCTAACAAGCTGGGTTTCCAAAGTAGGATCTTGCATAACAAAATTCTGTGCACATGCATTATGAGATCTGTCCCTACTCCTACCTAAAGGCATATCATTTCTTCTAACATCATAGTCATACCTATGAACTCTCCTATGAGTTCTAATAATGTTATGAGCTGAATCACTTGATATATATCTAAGTTGCCAAATCGGGTAGGGGTATGTGGGTACAGTATGCCGGTACGGCAAACTTTTTTTGGGGGGGTGGGTACGTTTGGGTATGTCGGTACAAAAAACATATAAAAATCATAGATATATACATATTTGCAGCCTAAAAAGTAAAAACAAGAATTAAATTTAGAATACCACATATCAAGCATATGCTAAACAAAACTTAGAACTACCATAAACATAACAAATTTGAAATACAATTATATTAAATTAATTTGATATCGATTTTTCAAAACTTGAATGTTACGATAGATATATAATTATAGTGAATTCATTGTTCATTGGTTCAACATTTAAAACAAAATAATACAATTAAAAGTCGGCATCATATGGGTCATTAGGAAGATCAAGATCAACATCATCATTGACATTAGATGATGTAGATAAATTAGTAGAACCACATGCAGCCCCACTATCACTTGCACTAGAAGCACGTTGGGTATCCGACTCCACAAAAAGTAAAGATTGTGTGCCAGCTGAAAAATCCAAATCAGTTCGCTCTGGATCTACATCCCACAACTTTGTGCCTCCTTCCTTATACTCGTTCTTTTTATGAGTAAGAAGGTGCAAGTTGAAATACACATAAACTAGCTCTTCCACCTTACTTGCTGCCAATCAGTTGCATTTCACTGAGTGGATAAAGGAGTATGTACTCCAATTTCACTCAAATGAAGAGGAAATAGCAACCTATTGAAACAAAGTGAAAGGAACTTATAGTTATAAAATTGTAAATCAAACTTTAAATTTGAAGTTAATCATCTTATTATGTTTAAAATAGAAAACAATATAAATTTAGAGAGTGCAATAAAAACTAAGAAACTTACTTGCAATAAAACTTTGATCGCAAGAGTTTGGAGGTTTAGTGATGTATGGCCATTGAGGTACCACCAAGAATGAGCATCCATCCTATACTTGTCACGGAGAGCAGCAACACTTTGATTTTCGGAGGCTACAAAATCAGCAAACTCAACTCTAACTAAATCTTGCATTTCATGATCGGGGAAGAGTCTAGCAAGTGCTTTCCTACACCCATCACCGACTTCTGCATCTTTATATGGTTGCACTCTTGATGGCAAAGCAAGAATTTCATCACTATAAAATTTTAGAGTCAATGCAAATGCAAGAAGATGTAGTGGGGTGGTCATTTTGTTCCACCACTCAACACAAATTGTTTGCACCTCTTTGAAGAAAGTTTCTTCAGGATCTTGCTCTTTTTCATAGATGATGATTTTTATTTTCTCGATCATTGAGTCAATGCCATCATATACCTCTCCCAAACATGGCTTATCCATGTCAGTAAAACGGATCATACTCATAATGGGCTCAATGAAACTAAGAAGATATTCTGCCCATTCCCACCAAGTGTCATCTAGGATCATCTATTTTATATTTGTTGCCCTTTCAATATTGGATTGCCTCCATAGGGACCAACTTTGACTGATAACCATGCTAGAAAGTGGCTCCCCACCTTCACAAGTCGCCTCAAGACGATTTTGTTCGATGCAAATCTGGTTTCGGCAACCTATTCAAAAATTTAAAATTAAAATAAAAATATAAAGACATGCTCGAAGTTAAAAAATAAATTAGTAATTACTAAAGTGAAATGTAAAATTTAAAAGTTGAAGTGTTTCAATTACCTTCAACAACTCCAACTATGAAAATGATCTAAAAATGCCCTATGACATTTGATGGTTTGTGATCAACATTTGGATCTCTTTAGCCTCAACATACATTTGTTTGATCCAATTTATTTTTGCACCCAACTTTTGTAGCATGAGGTTGAAAGAGTGAACAGCACAAGGTGTCCAAAATATGTGCTCAAACCATGTCTCAATCAACATACGTGCAGCTCTATAATTCTTTGCATTGTCCGTTATTTCTCGAACAACATTTTGAGGACCCACATCCTGAATGCATTGTATAAGGATGTTAGCAATAAATTGTGCATCCTTCACTTGTCCCTCACAATCCACAGCTTTCAAAAACATTGCCCCTTTAGGGCACACTGCAATCACATTGATTAATGGCCGATTTTTGGAATTCTTCCATCCATCTGAAACAATTGACACCCCTGTTTGTTTCAATGAATTTCTAATGGGAGTCAATGCATTGTCTATGCTTTTTACCTCCTTTGCTAGTAGGGTGGTATGCACCTTCTCATAACTTGGCCCTCTGTACCCTTGTGGACAATCACTTGCCTTTCTCAACATATCCTGCCAATATGGTGATCGAACAACATTAAATGCTAAACCGTTTGCATATAGACATCTTGCAACGGCTTGATCTGCAACCTCTCTAGCTTCATGCCTAAATGCTCTTTCTAATGGCCCCTTGCTTCTCTTCACACTAACAGGTTCTACAATTCTACCCAAAAATGGGTGGCTCTCTACTACAACATTAGGAAAGTCACTACGAGATGGAGAATGAGTGGGCCTCTTTGATCCCCTTCCTTTCAGCAAAGGATGGTTAGTGGCACGACCAAGTCTTGCATCTACTTCCTCTTGCTCTCTAATATATTCTGCTATTTTTCAAGGTGATAACGCCTTACCATCATTTCCTGGACATACTTTGATTCCTTGATTGGGAATAGCACATAAATGGGCTTTCACACGACTATATGAGCTAGCATACTGAACTTTGCAATGACTACATATCCAAACAAATGTTCCTCCCCATTTAACTTGTTGTATCATTTGTACATATTTCCATAAAGGTGAATTTGGGTCGGTTCTAAAGGTGGGTTGAGCAATACAACTAGTACTGGTTGCCATTATATTTGCTACAAAAAATTCAAAAAACAATTATTGAACAATAAATGTTAAAAAAAATTATTAAACAATAAACATTCAATAGTTAATTTATTATTAAAAATTACAATTAATAAACGTTTAATATGTAATTAATATAATTACAATTTATATTTTATAATTTTAAATTATTGATTATTATTTATTAAAATAATAAATAGCAACATAAATAAATTTTAACATTAAATATACAATATAATAATTAGATTTATATTTTATAAAAAACAATATTATTATACTATCATATAAATTTTAAAATAATATTAAAATACAATAACCCAAAACTAAACTATAAAATTAATATAAACTTTAGACGAAAGCGAAAAATACCTTGCCATGTGTTGGCGTTACAATTCGCACCTCTGGAGTGTGTATTGGCAATGGACAGCTATGCACAATGCGTAATGACTGCTCTTCAAATTAGGAGGGGAAGCTCCCTCTTTTGCTGATATGCGTGAAAAAGTAAATAATCTAAATCCTATCTTTTGACTCAGCTGGAAGAGGCACAAGGTTAAGAAACCAAACACATTGCAGCTAAGGATTTTCTCTGGTTTTGCAGATCTTTAACTACAACTAGGCTAACACTAAACTATCCTATTTTCTCAAGAAACAGAGCATGAGGACTTAGGAGCAGGGAATTGGTATACAATAATCTTTAAGTCAGGATTTCCAAAGAGACGGATCCTATCCGAGGCATAGGCTGAAAGAAAGGTTATTGGAAACTACATCAAACGACAATCTTCAATTTGAAATTCCCAAGGAGGAGACGGCTCCTATCTGAGGTGTAGATATGAAACAAAGACTATTACTCACAACAACACACGATAAACCTTACTTCTAAATTCCCAAGGAGGAGACGGCTCCTATCCAAGGTGTAGATATGAAACAAAGCTTATTAATCACAACATGAAATAATAACTGGGACAGCAAATTGTATAAACAAGACATGCACACAATGTAATGAGCCTTGCTAGTTCTAATCACAATTTGTTGATATGAAGCTCAAGGAATATTGTCAAACACTTGTCATGTAACCTTCCATCTCTCTGTTATAATTTTCTGAGTGTTTGTTTGTTGTTTGTTTGATGCCAAATGATATGTATGAATGCTTTAGAACAATGCAAACTAACTACTATCAAGGTAGAAATGAAATGCAAGTATGTTTTGGTAATTTGGAATGCAAATATATGAATCTTATATGTAAAAAGTGCATCTACAGCCAAGGGACATTTTGTCAAACACTTGGCATGCATAATAATATGCTGATCATGTAGAATATGAACATGCCTATTTACAACAATATTTGACCAGAAACTTATAGCTCCTTTATTGAGAAATATTGTCCAATACAATGCTGATATAGAAAGGCCAAGACTCTTGGCATTACAATAGACTTCCAATATATGACAATGCTGGTAATGACATGCACCTATAGCTGAAATGTAAACTATTCTATATACTATGATGGATGCAATCAAATGTAAAGGAACCTGGTTACAAGTTGCGCCCTTGAAAGAAGATGAGGTAGAAACCACTAGCAATGCAAAATGGACTTCTTTTAAACCCAATCGTAGTCTTCAATCAGCCGCCCCTATCCTTGCTTGGGAAATGTTTAAATAATTAATTGCAGCACCAAACTCCTTCCAATTTGCCCCTAAAACAATTGTCTCGACAATAGGAATTGAATGCAACAATACCCAGAATGATTGGCCTCCTCAATCGAAAGATATGAGCAAAAACATGAGACTCACATAGGTTGATCAACCTCCATGACAGCAGATTATGAAGGTCTGAAAATGCAACCAAAACTTTACAAAATATCACCCAAAATACTCCCAAAGGAAGCGCCCTTATTCTCCTCAATGAATCGATGCCAAAATGGATGTCAACAAACAATCTTCTGCATACTCCAAACCAAGTTGACCTCCATGAAAGCTGAAGTAAGATGCAATAAGCTCAAGTGAAATTACTGAAATGCCACCTCCAACAATGCAACAATATCAGCTGATAGTTTCACAGCCTCAAAGTTGCCAGCCAAAGAGAGCTTTCAGTCTCAATGATCGAATGAAGAAACTACAAAAAGCATAGGCTTCCCCAATGAAGTCAATCAAAACAATATTCAACAACTGGATGATTAGAAGCCCAACCAACCCCTCTATTTATTCTTTTTCTCCAATTCTTCAAGAACCTTCTAGAATATTATTTTATTTTATTTAGTGACTTTATGATATAATATTTTATTCAAGTCACTTTATTAAATTAATTAAATATAAGGTCACCTTATAATATTGATTTATTTGATAACCTTATAAATAATTAACTTAATACCACTTTTTAATTTAATTAAAATAATCAATTAGTCATCCTCATGAAATATCATTATTTTGGACAACTTAATTTCAATTTAATTAAATTAATCTACCTCCAAAACGGGGACATTACACACAATGAACGATCAAACCAGCAATTATATTTAATCTAAGTGAACAAGTACAGAATAATAACATTCAGGCAAGGCGGCTCAGCTATTTATTATTACCATAAAAGTTCGTGAACAAATACTGAATAGCAATACTACAGGCAAATTGGGCTCAATATGTATGCTATTACGCGCAAAGTTAATTACAAATGAGCAAGAATGCTCTTATTTATAGACATCAAAGGTGTAGGGAACCCTAAAATCACCTTGAGTCAACATGAGTCTTGCAAGCATGCAAGATTTATTGCTAAACCTAAATAAATAAAATTATACAGTTAACTGGAAAACTACCATCAGTTAACCGAAACAAAACTAAGCTAAATGGACATGTGCAACATGCAAGTCCTTATTAATATGCAAGTTAACTGACAACTAATATTAGTTAATGGAAACTGAAAACTACATGAAAATTCCAACTGTACAAAGATGATTCCAAGAAAGGCATGCCATGATATGTGGACCAACGAGTTAACTCGAAAAGAGGCATCGAGTTAAGCACTATGTCTAATGTCTATCCTAAAAAGGTGAGACGTCCCGATTTGTAGTTCACTAGCAGTGATCTCGGGCAATTAACCCCTCCACAAGGTCATTGACTGCATCACCATCTGGGGCACTGATACTCTTCTGAACCACTTTGTGTCTTCGCAACATCTCCTCACCACCCGTGATCTGACTCTGCAACTCTCCTCCAATCTTAGTCGCCTCATCAAATAATGCTGACATGACTATAAGTTGATCCAACTTACAACCTATGGAATCACCACTGAAAATACCATGAATGAGCACTTGCAACTCTAATTGTACGTCGGAAAGCTTGATGTACTCACCACTCTCACGTTGATACTAGCAAGGAACTCGTGATATGAAAGTTCTCATGAACTAGATAGCACTAGTCACTTATTCTCTGCTCTCGGCCAACTCTGCGGAAATTGTTTCATGTATTTTTTCCTTGAAGATTAATTGTGTTCTCCAAGTAAAAATAGCTTCCTTATCCTCTTCATCAGTGACCGAGTCATATGCCATCCTTAGATGAGAGATCATGATCTCATTCCGTGGTTTGTCTACCACCAAGTCTCGCTCTGAATCTTGGATCTGTATGCGAAGTTCGCGGGCATTGTACCTCAATTGGTACAATTCTGCAAGTACGAAGCAACCCCTTGTGACGAACTCCTCCTCCCAGTCTTTCAGGTGCTTCCCGTATACAACCAGCTGATTTTGCTGATTTTGCTTTGTTGGTAACTCTAACATCTGCGGGAGCAAGGCAGTGACATTCTCAGTGTTGTGCATAAGGTTGGAGATATACTGGCGAAGCCGTTGGATTTCAGCCTTGAGGGCTGCTTTATCTTCTCCGTCCTTTATGACTTTCTTTTATGCTCTTCGTTGCAACCTGGAGGAATTCAACATCTGCTTGGCATGTGCTTCTACCAAGGTTGACCTTTATTAAGGCGAAGTCTTCAACTTCTAACTCATCCAAGTTCTTGTCCTTTGGCGATGCAACGGTCTCAACTACGATTTCCTTGTCAGCGTTCCTCTCAACATGAACTTGCTTCTTTATCCTTTTGTCTAGTGTGTCCTGGTGGACATGATCAAAATCTGAGAAGTCCAGTTTGTAAGATGGCTGCCTCCTCTTCCTACCCAGCTGATTCTCAAGCCAAAACGAGCTTTGACTAATCTCACTGGAAGGATCGGTGCTAGTCATAGGAACTCCTGATGAGTGTGTATGTGTGGAAGCACTGCTACTCGGCGGCAAGTCTAGCTCCAAGTCAATGTGAGCCGGAATTGGAGACTACTATGGTGTTGGCGATGGCATGGGAGGCTGTACCTCTGTTTCTAGCATGTTCTCAACTGAATTTGTGGCAACTCCCACATGTTCTTGCTGGTCCAAAACGGCAACTGGTGCTTTTCCTTTTGAATTTCCAGACACTTTGCTTCCCTTAGGAGGATTACTCCTTTTCTTTTGTTTGGGCTTTGTCTTTGACGTGGAGGGTGATGAAATATCCACGGGTGGTGACTCTGTATTTGGCATGGCTGCCCTCCTCATCTTCTTGCTCTCCAAGTAGAGTATGCTATTATTGACAACCTTGCTTGACCTTTCCTTAACAGATGCGAATTCCTTGGCAAACCAATCGACAGCTGGAAGTGGCTGTGTATCAACCTGTTCTTTGAAAAATGGAGGAAGTTATCCCCATCGTCATCTGACAATCCTCCCACATCCTCTGGCATGAAGACAGAAATCTGTGAAAGGGTGAACCTGTTGTAGCTGCGCCTACGCACCTCGAACTCATCCTCTAATAAGAGCAACCGCTAAGGTGTGCTGAGTAATAACCCCAAGGTCATATGAGCGTCTCTCAACAAGGTGTTTAAGATTAAATCTTTCTAACTCATGGCCCATAGCCTTGGCATCAATTGCTGTCTTGCACCTATAGATGCCCATCTGTAATGGAAAATTGGCAGCTGGCTTGCGTTTGTTGCACAGATGTGCATGAACATCGTACAACCGCCGTAGAAACTCCATGAAAACCACCCTATCCGAAGGATAACGAGGTAGCATGGCTGGATGACCTGCATATCCGTAGACGCGGATGTAGGTATAAGTAGGGAACTGAATGAACCAATCCGCCCATTCTACCATTGCTACTCTGGCTTCCGCTAAGATGCATACATGTACCTCTCGATCTAAATTCCTCACTGTGTACATCAAAAATGCTTCTTGCACACGCTTGTAGTGTCACTCAGACCGTGTGAACTCAAGTTGTTCGTAATATTGATGAACTTTTTGTACACTGAGAATTCCCACAATGTTCAACCCTCTAAACTAGCCCTATAAGGCAATCAGATACACGAGGTATGAACACGTGAAACTCGTGAGAAACCATGAAGCCGGTCATCTGCTTGTGGAGAACGTCATTGATCAAAGAAGCCCAATCGTAATGCTCCCTTCTGTAAATAATCTGAGCCATGATGTAATACAGGTTGGAATTTATTGGCATTTGCATGACCAAAAACGCAATTAAGAAGGGTAATCAAAATCGCGTACTCATCTTTGAACTCTCCGCAGCCCACATTCTTTGGCAAGCTAACTTTCTTCTGTTTCAGCCACCTTTCTGCCATTTTACTCTTGACATTTGTCCTTATCATCAATAAATGCTTTCTCACACTGATCCATGGTAATGACCAAACTGTTCGGATTTTGAGGAATACCGAAGCACTTCTTGATGTCGCTGGGCTTGATACTGCAAATCACTCGTCCATCTACTAATTGAATTTCTCAAGTAGTAGAATTGTAATGCTTTACACAAGACATTACAAATTCTATACACTGTACTATGATGGGAAGTGAAGCCGCCTCTAGCAACCCAGATTCTTCAATGTTCTAAAGTGTAATTCGATTCATTCCTGACGCATTCAAGTCAACCTCTGGATCCACCTGATGCATATCTGTGTCAGTCGTTCTGATGAACTCATGAATTAAGACCGACTTGGTCTTGTATTTAGTTTGTGTGAACTGCATTTTGAAAAACTCGCTTGTTGAATGTAAACACGGCTATGTTCGGACAACTTTCTCTGGAAAGCTAAAAATGACTCCTGATGAGATACCCTGTCAAGGGGACAATTTTCACGAAAAAATTCTGAGACGTGACTTTGTAGAAAACGATTCTAAGCAAACCCACAATGTCAGAAATTCGAAAAAACGCCATTTAGCTTGACATGCAAAGATTTTTCAGTCAAGAACTGCAGGGGTTTTAGGGTTTCCGAGGGCAATTTTTCCCAAGAAAAACAAAAAAATGGGTTTTGTGCAGAAGATTATTCTAAGCAAACCTAGATCCTACATTTTTCAAAATATTGACTTTTCCTCCACCATGCAAAGGAATTTCCGGAAAAAAGCAAAGCTTCAAAAAGTGAAGCTACGAGGCAATTTTTAAAAAAATATAGCTCAAGGACCCGCCCGAAGTCCCCGGCGGCATACGGCGAGTCTGCCGGACTGGCCAGGCAGTAACGACGCGAGGTCTGGCCGCCCGGTAGCCGGACCTGTGAGAGTCCCTACGTGGGGACGGAGCTGGCGCGGCCAAAAAGGCCAAAAAACAATTAAAACACAACATTTTTTTAATCTGTTTTTTTATTTATATCTTCTATTTCGCCCTAAAAGGGCACTCATTTCATTCATTTGGCAAAATAGGAGGAGAAGAGAGGGCAACCAGCAACTTGTTGAAGACAAATCCAAGGGCATATATCATTTGGGGAGCTTCATACCAGCAAGGAGGTGCATTGAAAGCTCATTACCAGTGATTTGGAGGAGTTTCTATTGCATTCCAAGCTAAATCTAAGAGGTAAGTTCGATTTTAATTGATTTTTTTGTGTTTTTTTAACAAATATTTCATTGTAATTTGTAAAATCACTATTCTTTTGAGTTTGCATATTTTTTTTACAAACCCTACTTGCAACTTAAATAATTTTAGAAACCCTATTTTGTGCAGCCACATTCATTTGCAAATCATACCATATTATTATTTTCACAATGTCTCATACCCCAGTCAGAAAAGACCCTGCTTGGAAACATGCTGAAATCTTTCCCGGAATGAAAAAAGGAGACGCCAAATGTTTCTATTGCAAAACAATATATCATGGAGGCATAAATCGATTAAAATATCATCTTGCACGCATACCCGCCCATGATGCAGTGGGTTGCCCTATAGCACCTCCTGAGGTTGTTCGTGAAGTATAGGTGCAATTAGAAACTTTTGAAATGCAAAAAGAATTGAAAAAGAAACAGAAGCAGGAGTTGTTGAGTGTTGGAGTTGGACAGGGACTTGGTGCTGTTGGAGATGCTTCTTCCATGCCTCCATACCGTCCTAGTGCTAGTGCTTGTGGTAGTGCTTCTGTTTCTGCATCAGCACTGCCTATGCGTACTCCTAGTGCTGGTGGCGCTGCTAGTGCTAGTGGTAGTGGCAGTGTTAGCATTGGCCCTAGAGTTCGTAAATCTAGGGTGGACTCATATTTTGTACCACGCACTACCCCTGGTTCCCAACCGTCGTTTGAGAGCATGGGTTGGAACAAGGACGCACATGATGCAGCCAAAAAGGCAATTGCAGACTTTTGGTACTACTGCACCATTCCCTTCCATGTAGCCAGGTAATTCTTTTTCATTTAATTGTTTTAAAATTTATATTTAAATTTAGAATCTAGATGTATCTCATTATCTCATTATCGAATTCAAATTTTACAATACTTATGTAACTTATCAATTTATTTATGACATGTTATAGGTCACCTTTCTGGCAAAACATGGTTGATGCGATAACCATATGTGGGGCGGGGTTCAAAGCCCCTAGTGAAGATGAATTAAAGGGCCCACTTTTGACTCAAAAGGTGGCAGATGTGAAAGCACAATTAGAGGAGCAACGCAAGCAGTGGAGCATGATTGGTTGCACCATCATGACTGATGGTTGGACTGATAGGAGAAATAGGACGTTGCTTAATTTCCTAGTTTCCTCCGGAGGTAATTGTACTTCCTTCAATGCATTGGAATTTGAATTTTATTTAGTGAATCACATAATTTAATATGGCTGATTTATGTTTTTTAATTTATTGAATAATTGGTTTTGCTTATTTTTTCAGGTGACACCGTCTTCATTAAGTCCATTGATGCTTCTGCCCAAATCAAAAATGCCACATACCTATGTGAGGCTATAGAGGAGGTGATAGCTGATGTGGGGGAAGAGAATGTAGTGCAAGTGGTGACAGACAATGCAGCAAATTATGTTGCTGCTGGTAGATTATTGATGGAGAGGCACCCTACTATATTTTGGACTCCATGTGCCGCCCATTGCATTGACCTCATGTTGGAGGATCTTGGGAAGCTCCCATGGATCAAAACATGTGTGGAAGCAGCAAAAAACGTTTGCAAATTTGTATACAACCACACATGGGTGCTTAACCTTATGAGGCAATACACGGGGTTGAGGGAGTTGTCTCGTCCTGGCATCACCAGGTTTGCAACAAATTTTATCACAATGCAATCCTTGATT